>JAHGAU010000030.1:600000-835139 GCA_019925105.1 Niebla homalea
CGTTCTTTTATTTATTAAGGAAAACCCTTAAAATAATAATTCTAAAGATCCTTACTAATTATATAGAAAATTAGAAGCTTTTTCCCGATTAATAAATAAATATAAGGAAAGAGTAATTAATAAAAACGGCCCTTAAAAATTTAATAATTATATATATACGGTATAAAACTATAAAAAGAAATACGTTATAAACCTCCTTTCCTTATATATTACGGGAGCCTTTAATAAAATAAGTTATTAAAGATTTTTATATTAATTATAAAAAAAGGGGATATTACCCTTCCCTATAAAATGAATTAAAAGCTTTTTAAATAATTAAATAATATTAATTAACTTAAGATTAAAAATAAGCCCGATAAAGCCTAATATAATTAAGATTCTTTAAGGGTTTACTCCCTCAACCGGGACGGTATAGGATCGGATTTCATTACGGTCTTCCTATACCGGCCGGTACGGTATAAGGGTATATCCCGTTTCCGTACCGTCCCTATACCGCCGGTATAGGACCGGGAAATGCCAAGATACCGGTGTGGCGGGGGTATGGCTGGGGGGTATAGCCAAAAGGGGTAATCTAAGGGTGGATACGGATCGTGGCACTAAAAGTCCTGGAGTACGTTAAAATCTTGAATTATCATTATTTATTCTCAGCTATAATCTAAGGCTATTAAATAAAATATAATAAGCTTAAAGCTTTACTCCCTGGAGGACCAATTTCGAAGCGCCGTTTAAGCTATTATACTCCAGTGGCTATAGGGACTTTTATAAAGAGTACTTACTGGGGAATTAATTATAATATCGTAAATTCCATTAAATACATTATTAAGCAAAATATAGAGAATTCAGATTTTAGCGTACTCCAGGACTTTTAGTGCCACGATCCGTAAGCACAAAGATTGACACAAATATTTTTGGTGGTTATAGATAACCGGACTATAGTTAATCCGGTTATCGACAAACCACCAAAAAATATTTGTGTTTTATGCTTATCCACCCTCACTACCACCCTCACCACCCTTACCACCCTCACCACCCTCACCACCCTCACCACCCTCACCATTCTTACCTGCACCTTACCACCACCCTCACCTACACCACCACCTGCACCCTTACCTGCACCCCTTTTCACAATCTAATCCGCCACCGGTTTCTTGGCATTTCCCGGTACCGTACCGTCCCATACCGTTTGCCACCGGTACGGGATAAGGATACCCTTTCCCTATCCCGTACCGGTCCCGTACCTATCCCGTACCTATCCCGCCGGATTAAGACCGTACCGGTTAAGGGAGTATAAGGGTTATTTGTTTCCCTTATTTTAGATTTTTTCTAGTAGCCCGTTAATTAAAGAATTAATTAAATTAAAATAAAAAAATTAAATTAAGGATCTTGTTAATAACATTTATTTATTAACTTATAATACTTTTGTTTATATAAATTATTTAAAGTTAAAATAAATTCATAAAATTTATTTATAATAAGTAACGATATATAAAATTTAAGTTATATTATATAAATATAAATATTTTTAAATATAATGAAGAGCTTAAAGTTATATAATATAATAATTATAATAAATTTAAATAAAATTATAGTAAAACCGGAAATAAATATTAAAACCTTTAACCTTTAAGTTAACGGCAAACTTAATTAAAAAGTTTATATAAAAAAGGTTTTAAAAAATAATTTCTTAAAAAAAGGCCTCTGAGTATTTTATAATATTAACGTAAAACATTACTTTATAGAAGGTTAAGAACGTTTATCAAGCGGTAATAAAGCCGGTTATAATATATATATATATAATAACTATTTAATATATTCTTAAAAATACCCCCGGATTAAAAAAAAAGTTTATTTAATAATTATAAAAGGTTTACAACCGGTACTTAAGAGTAATTAATAACGTATATAAAATAACACCTGTCCTAATATTCAAATCCGGAATCTTTAGACCGTCAATTAAGTTATTTCTAATTAAATAATTATTTAAATAAATTTTAAGAAAAATATATACTTAATTACGATTATAAAGAACGGACGGATTTAATTAAACCTTAAAAAGTGCCGAATAAAAAAGGGTAAGAACAAGGTATTCATCTTCCGTATGAAAATAAAGTTAATATAATTTAAAAAAGAAATTAATTTAATTTACGTTTAAAAAATTAATATAACTTTATATAAACTTACGCTTAATATAGAAAAAGCGGAAATTAAAAAAATTATAAAAATAAAAATAAGAATAATTACCCTATAAATTACCTTATAATAAATTAAACGTTAATATAAATATAAAAGATTAATTTTTAAAGGGCGATAATACTTAACTTTAAATAATAAAGAAATTACCGATAAATAGTTTTATTATTATAAAATTTTAAAAAAATTGATAATACGTTAATAGTTTAGCTTCAAACGGGTAAAACTAGGTTATTTTATTTCCTTTTTATTACGTATGTTAATAATTAAACTGACGTTCATCATAGATACGGATAAAGGAAATAGAACGGCTTACGTATTTATATTATATTTATTATTCATGGAATCTAAAGTAAAATTAATTAAGAAGGCCGGAATAGATAATTACCGTAAAATACTTTTTATAAAATAAAGTATCCAGGCGGCCGTAGAATTTATAATATTTATAGGCTTATGATTTTAATTCAAATTGAACGGTAATATAAATAAGATTGTTAAAAACCTTATAGAAAAGGTCTGTTATTGATTAGGAAAAAGAAGAAAAGTAAATATTAATCACGGTAATTATATAAACCGGAAAGTATATTTTATAGCCGAAAAAATATAATAATAAATATTTATTAGAAATCCTTAAAAAAAACGGCCATAATAATAAGGTAAGAAAATAAACATAATTAAAACAATAATAACGTATATATTAATAAGGGTATTTAAAGGTATTATTTAAGGTATTAATATGAAATAAACTTATAAAGGAACGAAAAAGTAATAGGTTTAAAAGTAACCCTTAAAAAGACTTAATCGTAGTATTATAAGTTTTCTTTAAAAAAGTATATAAATAAATTATTATTTTTTAAATAACCGTGAATACTTTTTATCCTTTCAGACGAAAATAAACATTAAGTAAATACCGGATTTTAATTTTAACATTATAAATATCAGGGTTTTACGGTTATTAATAAGGCCCAATAACCGACTATTAAAAAACGCCGGAATTAACTTAACTAGATCCATAATATAAATCAATTAATTAATTAATTAATCAATAATAATTTCTATATAATATATATATATGAATTAAAGATAATTAAGCATACCTAACTTAAGTTATAAACAGTATAATTTTTAATATAACTAATATTTATCCCCGGAAAAACGCCCTAGGATTATTTATTTATCCTTTATTTATTACTTAATAATAAAGGAAAAGAAAATAGAGTCTTAAAACCCGAAGTACCTAAACCAGTTTTTATTATATAGCGTGCGTATTTTACCATACCGGGATAAGGTTTATTTATTATAATTATAATTATATAAGGTTATTTAATTTACTATTAAGAACCCAGTTTAATACTCTTTATAATTTGTAAGCATATTTTAAGTATTTACTTATCAATAACCGGCCATTATATTATCGTAGTCCCTTCAAAAATATATTACGTTTCTCTTAATATAATACGTAATCAATATATAATTCAACATTAATTCAATCCGCTTATTAATAATTTAGCTAATTATAATTAAGGAAAACCTTAATTATATATATTCAACGATTTTTGGCTAAAGGAGTAGGAGTAAACCATATCTCTTCCCGTAGGAGATACGGCTAAACTCGAAAGTGAAAATTTAAGAAATATATATTACTATATACCCGATATTTAATAAAGGAAAAGATAATGATAATAATCTTGAAATATAAGTTATAAGTTACTTGATTATTTCCTATATATAAAAGTGCGACTAAGTACTCCTATATCCGGGCTATCTTATTCGGGTTTAGCTTCAGATTATATTTAATTTACCCGAATACAGGGTAATTAACAAAAGTACTCTTAGTATTCCCCTTTAAGCTTTAATATAGTAATTATTTTATATTTTTTATTATATCTTAATATATTATTATACTTACTTATAATATCTTATTTAAACTTTAATCTTTATATAATATATTTTTTATTTACATAATATTTTCTATAAATGATTGGAACCTTTTTATAATAATAATCTTTATTTTATTATAATAATGGTTTTTATTCCTTTATAACTGTAATCCTTTACGTTAAAATACCTTAAAAGATTATACTTATAGTTTTAATTATATCATACTTATTCCTTAAAATTATAAATTTAATATAATAATAACAGGCTTTTTTATATTATAAATTATCCTTTAATAACCTTTTAAGGTCTATAGTTTGATTTAAGTATATTCCGGGATAACTATTATTTTTTATAATTTACTTTTCTTTTAAATTTTTTTTTTACTTTTATATTTTATATATTAAATTTATATTAAAATAAATCCCCGGGTTCCTTAGGATTAATAATTGCCTCCTAATAAGTAATTTGAAGCTCTCCTTAATAAATGGCTTAAAGCTTACCCTATAAGTAACTTAAAGTTAAAATTATAAGGTCGTCAATATTATTAATAAAACTTTAATATATTAAGGACGTTTTAAGGGTACTTTAAGGTTATATATTTTATAAAATCCTTTGAAAGATTAATATACTAAAGGCTTTATTAACCGTTAACAACTTATTTATACGTTGGGATATATTCTAGACTTATCCGGTTATCCTTTATTATTTTTGAAAGTTAATATTATTAACTATTTATATACTTAATTTAAATATAGAATACAAAGTTCTTAATAAAAGCTATAGTAGGTTAAATATCTCCGTATTACGTCCAAGCAACACAGGCACACTATAGTAGGCATAGCGTGGGGGCTTAAGGTTATATATACTTAGCGCACTTATATAACTAGCAACACCGTCCATAATTATAATCTAGGCAGTTACCACTCCACCCTTAATACCTGCACTTCGTCTTTTCCCCTGACACTCCGTAAATAATACCGGCGGGGAGGGCTTTAGCTTAATATAATTTAAATTTTATTTAAAAGTTATTTAACCTATAAAGCCTTTTTAATTATCTATATTTGTCCTATATATTCCGCTTAGTAGATAAAAAAAATGACCGTAATTTAACGCTTAAATTGTTAATTAATTATAACATTTCCGATATTAAATGTATAGTTTATAATTAACCTTCAAGTTAAATTTATAATAAACTCGGAATCAATATAATTATTAAAAGCTTTTCATTTACCTTAATATATTAATTAAAAAATGAAGGTATTACGGAAACAATATAAAATTCTTCTTATTAATTTTAAATAATATTCAACAGAATTTAAGGTAATTAATTAATTATTAAAATTAAATAAACGTTATTTCGATAAGTTTCAACCATAATATATAATAAAAACTTTGTAATTAATTAATATTTCTTTTAAAAAATCGCGTTTACTTCAGAAATTTCAAATATAAGGTTCAATTGATATTTTAACTTTATAAGGATATCTATAAAAATAATAGTTTATTATTTATATTATCTAATAATTTTTCCTATATAAATTTTTTAATTAAGTTAAAGTATTCTATTTTAACGGCTTCTTATAATTAATATATTTAAATAGTAATAAATTAAATTTAAATTAAATATATAGAATTAATTGTTAAGTACTTTTTTGAGCTTATAATATCTTCTTTAAATAAATTAATAGTTAAAATATTATTCATATAAAAAGTAATAATTACTTTATTTTTAACGTATATAAATACGTAATAATCTATAAATATCGGTTTAAATCCTTTCTATATAAAAGTAAAGAAATAGTAATATTATAATTAAAAGGATTATTTTAATCCGTAGAAGTCTTTATTCAGTTTATAAAAAGCTTTATTAGCTATAACGGCCATATAAAGGGAATAGCCAATTTTTAGATAATTACTTTACGTCGTAAAGCTTATGTTTGCTCTAATTTCCTCATAATTTATATAAATTTCTTATATAGTATTTAAGTATTATAATTAACGAAAGTCTCGTCTTTATTATTTTTAATAAATTAATAATTACTCCGGGAAGCGGGACGGGATATATCCTATAGAATAGGGGTAGGATAAGGACGGGATAAAAATATTATAGAATAAAGTAAATAATATTTTATCCCGTATTAATATAGGATAAAACAGGATAAAATCGGAATATATTAAGATCTTAAGTTTTTTATTTATAATATAAAAACTATTATATTTATTGAGAAGAAAAAAACCCTTAAAAAGTTTATTATTAAAAACCAATTATTTACTTAATCCGGTTAAAATTATTAAAATTGGATCTTAATAGATTCCGCTTCTATTCCGCTAGGATAAAGATAAAATTAAATACGGAATTTTCTTACCCCGTCTTATACGGGGTAAAATAAGTTAAACGATAAACTATCCTATCCCGTCCCGCCTCCCGCAGTATACATTAGAAGGTTTTAACGCGAAATATTCAATAAGCGTTTTTGATAATACGTAACGTATATAAAGGTGATAAATAGTAAAGTATATCGTTTAAGATAATAAGTTAAATTATAAGCTTTATAATTAGGTTTAAAGTAAAATAAATAGTATAAACGTATTATTTAAGCTAATAAATAATGCGGAGCTTATTAAGTAAGTAAATAAAAATATAATAAAGTTAATAATTATTAACTAAACGAATTTAATTAAAACGAATAATAATAAATACTTTAAAGGCTTTAAAGCTTAAGCTCTGAAATAATATATACGGTATTAACGGTATATTACCGGAGACTCCCGCGGGAGCTATCCGCTATACTTATGCCTACTATAAACCGTCATATTATATATATGTCTATATGCCGTTTTATATTCGGAATAAATAAGGTTTATTTTATTAATCATTAAGAATATAGAGTTATTAATTTAAAAGAAAAATATACATTTTTCTCTTTATTCTTATAGTCCCAGTTCCTATAACATTATATTAAGTTTATAGGCCATTAATATTTTAATATTAATTCCAATAATTTATTTAAGCTTATTAATTTTATTATAAAAATAAAGTTTATAAACTTTTAAATATAATAGTTAATAACTTTAATCTAAATAATTCTAAATAACTCTATTTTTAATAATAATAAATTATAAGTCTTATTCTTTTAAAGTAATAAACTTAATTTTATATAAATTAATCTTAATAATATAAAAAAGTTCTAAATAATATCTTTTAATCCCTTTTCTGGTTTTAATTTATATATAATAGATTACCCTTAAGGATTCGATTCAAGATTTTATATTAATTATTGACGCTTCTTAGTTAAATAATAAATAATTATAATAAAATAAGAAATTAAACTTATAAAAATGATAATATATATATATCTATAATAATATTATAATATTATATATATCAGATATTTAAGTAATATAAGATATACGGCCAGGTAATAATAGTTATATGCGCCATCAAACTATCTTAATACCGCTTATATAACGACTTAATAATACATAATAAATAATACCATTACCATACCTGCATCCAGGGCTAATATAAGTATATACGTTAAATAACGCCATAAGGAGTTATTAATATTCCAATAAAGGCTAAGTATCTTTGGGGTCGGGACATTTAATATATATTTTAAGACGATATATTACGTTAATAGGAACTTAAGGACTAATTAATTTAACTAATTTAGCTTATTATACGAGGATGGCCCAAAATATTAACCTGCTCCCGAAGTTGGAGACGATAACGTTTAATATTACGGAGCAGAACGAGATAACGGTTATTTATAACTGCAGGAGCGTGGATTTCCACGTCTAAGTGGCCGAGGAACTAAGTATATAGCTCTCTTCGGGGCTGCCAACAATTCTCAGTACGAGATAAAGGTCCCTATATTATATTTCGCGCGTGCCCATTAAGACTATCCCGAGTTTACTGGTTATTACCGTACGCAAGGATTATAGAGTAGGCTAAAGGGCCTTAAAATAGCTTAAGAGGATATGCGATCGTCCCAATGCTTTTTCTGAGGAGCTCTGCTTCCTTCTTATATGGACAATTGGCTCGATAACCATTCACAGGTAAGGATTTAAATGGCGAATCGTGGGACTTAGCAATACTATCTGGTACTTCAGCCCTTAGAAACTGAAACAGGATTTGCTTTGTCTATGCTTATCCTCCTGCACTTATGTGGTTAAGAGATCTTATTGAGTGACAGACGATGTATAGACGACAGATGGGTGTAGGAGATCAACAGTAGAACATTGAGCACGAAGATTTAACACCTTCGAATAGATTAAGCATAATGATTGACTCCCGTCTTAACTGACTAAGCATTAACACTGACCCTAGTCGAATGGACTGCTGAGTCAGCTTAAGCTCCTTGTTGACTTTTGCTGAGTCAGCCAATATTGCGCTTTCATTATCATCTCATCTCTCACATAACACTCTGTCACCCTGGGCACCGGCCGTTCAAAGTTTCATCGCCGCGAGATGTGACCACATCTTGTAAATTCGGCGGAAAGCCGGCCACGCAATGTCCGACGCAGAGCCACCTTCCGCGGTTCCCCTCCAACAAATCTATGAACTTGACGACGTGCATGAGCTCCTCGACTACTCGGAGCGTTACCTTGAATCTTTGGTCGACGACTGCGAAGAAAAACGGGCGGCCTATGCGCACAATGTCGCACAAGTATGGCACCACATTGCCGATTATGAGGAGGCACACCCGCAGTTCTCCCTTCATATTCACGAGTGGCGTCAACGGATTAGAAGCCGGCTTGGTATCGATCAGCAACTATCCCATGCGGATTGGCTCCAAGGCCGGAACATGAACAATCAAGAGCAAATTGAATTGGCGTGGGGTGCTCCGATCGACGAAGTTCTAGGTGAGCTACGCCCCGACAAAGGCTTCTCCAAGCATGTTATCGAGATGGTCGCTCGGCTCTCCAAACGTCTTACTCGCAAGGATGCTTGTCGGCGCTTGAGCGACCAGGTCGAGCGTCGTGCAAAGATACCATGGGCGCAAGGTCCACAAGGCATGCGCAGAGACCGACATCTTTTTCCATGCGATATCCGGGCTACAGAAGCGGCAATAATGGAGGAGCAAGAGCTGGCTCCAAAGGTGCAGGAAGATACAAAGACAAGTCCCCCCCAGCCAGAGGAAAAGGAGAATGGCAATGTGGATGCTGATCAAGAGCTGGCTCATGTTACCATGCGCAAGAAGCGGAGGCTCATGAAAGATGAAGATCGCCTGTTTCAGGCGCCACAATGTCGCGGGAAAGAAAAGGCAGAAATCAGTACTGGGGGGAACGGTCCTGGCGAGCCTGATCAGAGCGAAATCACTCCAACAAGCCGTTCGAACAGCAGTGGAGGTTCGGATCGAAGTATCGAGATTGGCAGAAGCCATCCCTGCAAACTCCTCGATGAGTACGATTCTCCAATGTCTGCTGCTTTTGGGTTTGGGCTCGATAACACACGATCAAGTCCTACTCGAGCCTCGTCGCCCCGTCTGCAAGAAGAGTCGTTGCTGCCGGAATTGGATGAAGATACTAGAGACCTCTTGACCAGGTCAACAGCCGCAACTCTATCACGCAAACGCCGTCTCTTCTCCCCACAACCGGTTCATGAGCTCCTCGAGCAGCACGATTTGAAAAAGCCATTGAGGCAAACTACTACTTTTGGCAACCACATGTTGGCCACCCCTGTCGATGCTCGAACTCCCAGTAGCCCTGTATCGGCGCCCGGCGACACTGAGAACACGAAGACAGACGGTGAGATGCTTCCGTGTACTGATGTGAAGGGCGCTCTGGACACTTTGAGGCCTACGAGAATGCTGTCCGGCACCGTCATCGATCTTATCCTCAGGCTTCTCTCTTGCGGATTGGAGCCTAACAAGCGCCTCTATACCAACCCTGTGCTGGAGCCCGGCCCAAAGCTGAAGCCATTGCATCCTGAAGCTAGAACTGTCTTTGTTCCCGTACATCATACCAATCCCGATCACTGGACGCTCGCTGAATTCGATATACCTCAGCGAGTTGTTTTTCATTATGACTCCTTGGGCCCAAGCGATACAGAGTCTTCGGCTACGATGTTGTTGAAGCTTCAACACTTCCTTACGCGGGTGTCTGACCTCTCCGTGGAAGGCTGGTCTTTCCGTTACGCTTCGGGTCCAATTCAAACAAACGCTGTCGACTGCGGTGTCCACGTTCTCGTGACATTGCTCTATCGACTCTGCGATCTGACTCCTGACAACAACAATGTTGATTGCATTTTTTGGCGGCAGATCCTCATTTCACTTCTCTCCAAAGTGCCCCAACCTGCTGCTCCCGACAATCCCGCCTCAATCTCCTCATCAAAGACTTCTGGTTCTACCTCAATGACCTCTGCTCTCCCCACTGCTTATGACTCCATTGCTCAGCACTGGGACACGTCCCTATCAGCAATGACAGCCTTGCATCAGTCATTCCAAAAGACACAATCAGATATCTGTGCGTCGCAGGCCCGCTTGGAGAGGATTGAAACCGCTCAAGCTATGCTCGACAGGCTGCATGGCAACATCAAAGCCAGCATCTCGTCCCAAGCAGATCCCGGCCCGGCAAGCATCGAACGCGACCTCCACAATCTGGACCAGCAAATAGGAGGGACACAGTCGCTAGCCACGATCCCCGACTGTGATCGCGATGACCTGCTCTCCAGACTTCAGATTGTCCGGGCGAACACCTTGCGGCAATTGCAACAGTCCCGTAGTCGGCTGATTGCTTTCGATGACCACATGTCAAGCTTGGACGCTGCCAAGCAGACAGCTTCAACAATTTCCGAGGCATTGCAAGCAGAGACCAAGGAGTCCAAATGCAAGATAGGTCACATGGTGCAGCCATTGCAGAGTCTGACAGGAACGCTTTCCGGGGTGGCATGGCGGATAGGGAGTGAATATGCTTTGGAGGGGGGGATGAACAGTTCTGCATAACATAATTAGGAAGGACATATCGAAGATGATTATTCTCAATCATCGTCTACTCCATCTCTTGCTACGCCAGAACCGTAATTCAACCATTGAAGACAGCTGAAACGATACCCGGGTAGTGATTGGGAGCCGACCGCGCCAGGTAGAGCAATTAATAGAATAAGGCGGAACGTAAACTTGTGGAGTTCATATGAATATCAGCCCCGAAGGCCATTCATAAGAGAGGACTCTACGAGCAAAGCAATCAGGGCGCTCCTCACCCTCCCCCAAAGAACCATCCCATTTACTATTATGCCTTCTTTCCTGCCATCCCTTCATACTCCCAGCGACAACGGTCGGCTCCTCATCCCGTCCCTCTCCTGTATAACCAGAGTAAAGGAGATTCGGTGCGCCCCAGCGGTGGGGACATGCAGGACGGGGTTGAGGGTAAAGAGCTCCGTCCGGTCGCAGACGTGCATATGCCACCACTTCTTCTCCCCAGTCGGTACATATTTGCAAGTAACCGTCGCTGATAGCGCCTACGTTGACGTTGTCATGGCCGAGGCCACTCGCCATCGCGTTTCCAACAGCTTCTTTGCTGTTACTTATTATGAGCATGCTGGGTCATAAGGGCTATTGAGTGGTGTACCTGGTGGATGGACCATAAGTATTGCGGTAACAATATATAAGCGAGATACTCGGGTCGTTTATCCCGATTACTAGTTATAATAGGTAAGGTAACTTGGTATATATTGATAAAAGGCATTTTTAATTAATACTTATACTTTTACTCTTTATAGTTATTCTTTTAATCAATATATACTTTTATAATCTTAATTTAAGTATAGCTTTTATTATAAGAATAATTATTAACTTTTCTTATAATTATATATAAACGTAATTATTTTTAAATAAACCTTAGGAGCTTTAATTTTTACCGGAATTAATAAATTTTATAATATATATTGAAATAAAAACTAAAAAACGATAAGTTTTTTAATTAATAATAATTAATTATATATAAAACGTTATAAAAAAAATAACTTAAATTTTTTTTAAAGAAATTAAAGAATATAAAATAATTAAAAGATAATTTAATTAATAATATTGATTGATTAATTGATTTATATTACGGATCTAGTTAAGCTAATTCCGGCGTTCCTTAATACTTAATTATTTAGCCTTATTAATAACCGTAAAAAACCCGATATCTATAACGTTAAGAATAAAAACCGGTATTTACCCAGTTTTTACTTTTATTTTAAGGGTTAAAAGCATTTACGGTTATTTAAAGAGTAAGAATTTATTTATATATATTTTTTAAGAAAACCTATAATATTATAATTGAATTTACTTAAGGGTTACCTTTAAATTTATTATTCTTCCGTTACTTTATAGGTTTATTTAATATTAAAATTTTAAAATTCCGATTATATTATTAAATATCCTTATTAATACGTATATTATTATTACTTTATTTATACGACTTTATTAATTAATATAATATTACTTCTTATATTACTCTAATATTTATAGCCCCCTTAACCCCTTATTAAGTATAGTTTTTCCGCCGTTATTTTTTACTTTTAAATTAACGATAAGGTTTTTTAATTAAATTTTTAATTACTTTATTTATTTCCTTAATTAAGTTAAATTATAGTAATAAGCCTATAACCATTATAAATCTAACAGCCGCTTTAATACCCTTTTTATTAATAAGTATTTAACGATAATTATTAATCCTTACCCTTTTAATTAATCCCGGTTTAAACTCCTTAAATAATAAAAAGAAATTAATACGTATATAACGTCCTGTTTTTATTATTTATATTCGTAGCTAGCGTTAATCCGGTTACCGATATATATAATAGAAAAAAAGTAAATTAAGCCGTTTTTACTTATTCGGAGTTAAATTATTAACGTATTATTATTTTTTTTTATAATCCTATAATACCGGAAATACTTTTTAATAACCTTATTATTATTTAAAGCCGGATATTATTGCCTTTAAGGGATTAATTCTTTATATTTACGTTAACGCTTTATTTACCTTTTTATAATTTATAAAGTGATTATTATTAATTTTATTTTCGCAGTTTTTTTTTCTTTTACCGCTCTCGTTTTAAGTAAAAGTTCGTATATTTATACGTTAACTTCTTAAATATAAGTTAAATTAACTTTTTTTTTATTTATTCCAATTTAACTTCCGTAAGGGGGATAGGTGCCGTTTCTTTACGTTTTTTTATTTAAGGCTTTTTATAGTTCTGGTGAATACGTTTATTTTTTATTAACGTAATTAAGTTTATACCCTTTTTAAGCCTCGTTTAAGCGATTATTTAATTTAAGGTTAGCTTTATTAATAATATAAAAACCTCGGATTTTAATACCGGGATAGGAGTTACTTTATATATTTTATTTATTATTCTTAAGTATCAATTTTAAACTTTTTATAATTATTAAACGGACTTTTTCTTATATTTAAACGTACTTTTAAGTACGTATTAAATAACTATTATATACGTTATTATAAACTTTATAACTACTTAATAAACGGTTTTAACCTTTTATAAAGTAACTCCTTACGTTAATACCGTAAGGTAAATAAAACCTTTCTCCTGTGAAATTATTTTCTTTTAAACTTTTTTTATATAAGCCTTTTAATTTAGTTTCTTATTAATTTATAAACTAAATACCTTAATATTAACTTCCGGTTTTACCGTTATATTACTTAAGTTTATTATAACTATTATATCGTATAACTTTAAACTCCTTATTATATAAATAAACTTATATTTATATGGGGCGAATTAAATTTTATATATTTTTATTTATTATAAATAGATTTTATAAGTTTATTTTAACTTTAAATAGTTTATATAAATAAACGTACTATAAGCTAAAAGGTAAATATTATTAATAAAACTTTTTATTTAAATTTTTTATTTTAACTTTATTAAGTCTTTAATAAATAAGTTATTAAAGAATAAAAATAAAATTAAAAAAATAAATAATTTTTAAGGAATCTTTATTATTACGGGCTTTATTATATTTATTTTCTATTTTAAATTAATTAACGTTACTTAATTACTTAAGAAACTTTTTATTTAATTTATAAAAAAAAATAAAACCTTCTTTTTCCATAAATTATATAATAATCTTTAATGATTTATTTTATTAAATGCTTTTATAATATTTAAGGAAAAAAGACTTATAATATATTTTTTCTTATAATTTTATACCATATATACGTTATTAATTAAGCTTTTAAAAGCCGTCTCCGTTAACCGTTTTCTTTTTATCCTTATTTATTAATTAAAGAGTAACCTATATTTTTCTATATAATTACTTAAGATCTTTATAATTACCGTCTTTAAAGCCTTTTTTAACGTATAAAAAAGTACTATAAATTTATATAATTTTACCTTTAAGTAATTTAACTTAACCGGCTTCTTAAAAATAATCGTTTTAATTTCTTTAAATTTATAAAAATAATATTTTATATTAAAATAAACTTAAAATAAATAAATAAAAACCTCTTTAAATAATAACGTTATTATAGATAGGAACCTATTTAATATACCGTTAGGTTTGGGGGCCTTATTTTTTTTCGGTTTATTAATTATTTTAATTATTATCTTTTAGGTTATTATTTTATTTATTATTATTAATTTAGGATATATTATATTATGGATATCTATTAAGTTAATTTCCGGTAATAAAGGAAAGAACGTTTTTTTAAGAACCTTAATTTTACCGTTAAAGATATTTATTACCGTACCGTTTAATCTTTTTAAAGGTAAAAACTTAAAAATAAAAATAAATTTTTTATTTTATTCTTTATTATATTTTATTAACTTTTAAATACTATAAAAAGAAACCGTTAAGTTATATATTATAGCCCGGAAGTATATTTATTTAATTTTTTAAATAATTTTCTTTTTTTTCTTTTAAGCTTTTTTTTAATTATTAAAGTATTTCCTGGTTTCTATATTTAATAGTTTATTTTATAAGTATTTTTACCTTTATAATCGTTTTTATATATTTTTTATTTTAATAAGTTTTAACTTTTTAAAACGGTTTTATTATTAAAATTATAATATTAATTACTTTATTTAAAGCCTTTATTATTTACTTTATAAAATAATTAATTTATTCCTTATTATTAAACCGGGGGAACTCCGTTAATTAAGATATTATTTTTACCGTTTTTATAAATATTTTAACTTCCTTAACCGTTTTTTACGTTTATTTAAACGGTAAAGGCGGAGTTATATTAACGGATTAATTTAAAATTATTTATATTAAAATATAATCCGAACCGTATTTTAAATCCTTTTAAGGTTTATATATTATAATTAAATTAATAACATTTTCTTTACGGCTTTTTTATATAATAGTTTTTTTTAACGTTAATAATATGAAGTTAAATTATATAATAATTATTAATAATTCCTTAAATTTAATATAATTAATTATATAACCGTCTTTGTTTTATTAAATATAATAAAGATTAAAGTCTTTTATTAAAAAATACTTATTAAATATAATTATAATATTTTTAAGTAATAAAATTATAAAGGGTTTTTTCTTATTAATTCATAACGGATTATATATATTATAAATATTTAAATTGTCCTTAATATCCTCTTTTTATATAATCCGGAGTATATATAAGTTCCTTTTATAATAAATAACGTTTTAATTATTTATATTTAGCCTTTTATTAATAAAGAAATACGTCTATATTATTTTATTACCTTTAAAGGTTAAATAAAAACTATTTTTTAAGTTAATTAAAAAATAAATATATAGATTATACGGCGGCTTTTATATCGTTATAATATTAATATCTTTTATTTTTTTGGATTTAAATATTAATATTATAGCTTTAACTATTTTTTTACGTACATTATATTATATTACCCTTAAAAGCGTAAATATATTAAATATTAACGTCCGTCGGGCTTTTTTTATTAACTTTTATTTATATAAACGGTCTTTTTTTAAGGTTAAGTATTATTTATTTTAATTTTTTTATTATAATAATAATCCCGGTTAAACGGCCGGTTTTAAGGATTAATATTATTATAAGTTTCCTTTTCTTTATATTATTAATTATTATTTTAATTTCCTTACGTTAAATTTCTTTTACTTTTATTGTATATTATAAGTTTTACGTTAAGTAATTATTATTACTATATGCCGCGTATTTTAACGTATTCTTTATTAAGCCCTTTATTATTAAGTTAGCGTATTTATACGTATTATACCCTTTAATATATATTGCGTACTTTATATTATTAAGGTACCTTATAATAATATGCTTATACCCTTAATATTTAAAGTATTAATAAATATTTATTGCCCGGTTTTAAGGTTTTATTAATTTAAAAGATTTACTTTTTATTATCTTTTTATTAAGGATATTGTTATATATCCTTATTAATATTATACTTAAAATAATTATAAAGTATTTCTTTATATAAATAAAAACGTTTAACCTTTTTATTATAAAAACGTTTAACCTTTTTATTATAAAAAGGAAATTATAATTAATAATCTTTAACTTAAAATAAAATACCGTATTTTTTTTATCCGTTTTAAAGTAATTTCCTTTTCCTCCTTTATAAACTTTATTAAATATATCCCGTTTATTATAATAATAAAGGATTACCTTAATACCTTTATTATTTTATATCCCTTTTTACCGGCCTATCCCTTTGACTTCTTTAGCCTTTTTTTCACCTTTAATAAAACTATATTAAAAAAGATATCCCCATTTTATAATTTACGTATCGTAATTATCTACTTTATTAACGGTTTTCCCGTTATTTTAAACGCTTTTATTAATTATAACGGGTTCGTTTGTATTATTATATTTCTTTTTTCTTTATTTAATAATTATATAGTTATTATTTTCGTTTTCTTTAATATTATTATTTTCTCCCTTATTTTTACCTTTTTTACCGTTAACGTTAATGCCGCTTTTATAATTTTTATTATTTAACTTATTCTTATTCCTTTCTTTAAAGCTTCCCCCGTTGTTTTTTTATTTTATACGTATCCTCTTTATCTTTTTTTACTTTCATCCGTTAATATTTTTATTACCGTTTTTTAAGCTCCGCGTAACCTTTTTAACTCCTTTAAATTTCTTTTTATATTTACGTAAAAGTCTTTTATTCTCCGTAACTTAATTTATAGTATTAATTAGGTTTTTAATATAATATTTTTCTATATAATTATAAGGAAGCCTTTTAACGTTTTTATTATTTTCTTCCTTTTTACTTTTCCCCCGCGTATTTAACGGTTACCTCTTTTTATAATTTATTCTTATTTACTTAGTATCTTTTTATTTTTACTTAATTTTTTCTTAATTTATATATATTTAATAAAACCTTTTACGTTTCCGCTTATCCTTTATCCATCCTTATATACCGTCTTCGTCCCCTCCGTTTTTTATTTATTACCCTTAATAATAATACCTTTATATATTATACGCGTCCCTTTACGTGTATTTTATTAATTATAGGCTTTTTATTCAATTTAAAGCCTTTTTATCTCGTATTTATTACGTTATTTATATAATTTATTACCGTTTTTATTAATTTAAACCGCTTGCCCTCCTTTCCCTTTTATTTTTATTATTATTCCGCTTCCGTTTATCGCATTTAAGGTATTATCTTTATTATTACTTAAGCTATATACGTATGCATCGTTTCTGACCTTTAGGGTCCCGTTATTCGTCGCCATTTTCATTTAAATTATATATAATATAAAATATATATTTATAATAATTGAAGATTAAGTTCCCGGTCTAATTAACAATATAAAAACCTTAGAATTTAATACCGGGACGGGAGTTATTTTATATAGGCCGTTAATTATTTTTAAATACTGGTTTTAAACTTTTTATAATTATTAAATAAGCTTTTTTTATATCCGGGGGTACCTTTAAAAGTATACTAAATACGCTTAATAAATAATCTTAACCTTTTATAGGGTAATATTTTATATTAATACCGTAAAAAACGTAAAGAAATTTTCTTAAGAAATTATTTTTCTAAAACCTTTTTTATACATTTTTTTAATTAAATTTCCCGTTAATTTAAAAATTAAAGACTCTAATATTAATTTCCGGTTATATTATGACTTTACTTGATTTTTATAAGTATTATATTCTTTAACTTTAAATTTTGAATTATATAAAAAAATTTATATTTATACGGTATAAATTAGGTTTTATATATCTTTATTTATTATAAATAAACTTTATAGGTTTATTTTTATATCAATTAATAATAACTCTTTCAATTATAATCGTATTAAGTATATCCGGTATTATTATTATATAGTTCATAAAAAAACAATTCATATATAAAAATTTTAATTTTAAGTAAGTTTTATTTAAAGAATAAGTAACCGATATATTTATTAAACTATTGAAATAAATGAAATTTATCCTTATTTATAAGTTGTTAAATTTATACGTTATATTAAAAGATAAATAATAATACATAAGATAAATTACCGATATTAGCGTAAGGAGTATTAAATATAAATAACTCTTTAAGTAAAATTTAATATATATACGTATTAACTTTAAAATATTATATATATTAACGTATTTAACCATATATCTTAAAACGGCCTGGTATTTTTTGGAGATAGATTTGCTCTTCCTATATATACTTAAATAATTAAATCAATAAATATTAACGTATTAAAATCGATATCCTTTGCTTAGTAAATATATTCCATCCCGACCCCATTAGAATTACGTAGAAAACTTGATATATAGGTTTTTATAGTCATTCTAAATAGGATAAAGCTTAATAGAGTTATTAAATATGAAGAACTAAATCCATAAGGTATTGGAACGGTTATAATACGTAGTTTTAAATCATATGGGAAGGCGGGGTAATTCTGGCTCTTTTAATAATTACTATATTACCCTTAAGATTTTTTGAAATATATGATTAAACTTATGGGAGATTGAAATGGCGACGAATAAAGGGACCCCAGAGGTCTAAAACGATGCGTATATATATAGCTTTAATAATAATAAGGGAAGTATATTAATTGCGATAAGTAAAAATAGCGTAATAGTTAAGAACAAAGTGGTAAACGGGTAAGTAACCTATATTAATAGAAACGGTAATAACGCATATAAGTAATATAATAATAATAAGCCGGATAACGTTTAAAATAAATAAGGAAATTAAGGTTAATAAAATACGCGTATTAAAACGCGTAAAACATATAATAATAATATAGAAATAATAAATAAATAAGGGGGTAGGAAGGCCGGTATAATATTAATAATAAAGGGTATAAATAGGAAGAAAAAGCGGAAAAACCGTGATAAAAGTATTATTAAAGGTATATAAAAGGGAAATAAAGCTGGTAAAAAAAATGGGACCTTAAAAGACTAAAAATAAAAAGCGGAGATAATATATTACCCGATAAATAAAAATGAAAAAACGGTAAGGGAAATAATAAAAACCTTAAAAGAATTCCTTATAATAAAATAAAAAGGTATTACGTTAAAAACTTAGCCGATATTATAGATTGGATTAAAAAATATAAAGGACTTTTATATAAAAATAAAGGTAAAATTAAGGGAGGTAAAGTATTTATAAGGCTTTTAAAAGGCGGGAACTAAAGCGTTAATAAAGGGTAAAAATAACGGCTTAAAGTTAAGGGTATAAAATAAGGGTATAAAGGCGGTAGCCCCTTAAATAAAAAAGAGCTGGGCGATAAAAATAATAAAAGGGATATCCGTAATAAAGAATAAAAAGATAGCGGAAAAAAGGGTAATTATATTAAAGAAAATAAGGACAATAACAGTCTGCTTATTTAATAATAAGGAAAGGAATACGGTTACGGAAGTAAACCCGTTATAATTAATAAAGGCTTTTAAAATAATAACGGAATTATTAATAAAATAAATTATTATAATATATAAACTATAAAATAAAAATATCCTCTTTAATATAATATTATTAAAAACGAAAGAAAACTTAAAGCGGTTTAAAATTTAAATTAATAAAAAAAAAATAATTAATTAAAACTTTAAAGTAATTATTTATTATTATAATAAATAAAATATATTTATTATATTTTATAAAAATTAAAAAAAAAACTATATTAAAAAGTATAAAAAGGGAAAATACGGTTCTTTACTTAAGGCTTAAAATTATTAATTATAGGCTTCCTCCGGTAACGAAAAGACTTAATTCCTTAAAACGTATAAAGAAATATTTTATTATTATATTAAACGTAACGTTAATAAAGATATATAATAACGTTTTAAATAAAAGGATTATTAAAAAAAAATTACTTAAAATAATTCGGCTATAAAATAAAATTATAAATATTTATTAATATTTTAAATATTAAAATTATAAATATATTATTATAAAATATTAATATTATAAAATATACGGTTTACGTTAAAAATTATAATATTTATAAATATATAAAAATAATAATTAAGGGGCTTATAAAAAACGTATTTAAATACGTTATATATAATAAGGAAGGATACTTAATATAGGATTTTAAGTATATAATAAAAGTTAAGGAAATTAAACGTAAAAAAACCCGGATAACCGTAAAAATCTAACGGTATAATACGTATAGAATTAATTTAACGGATTAATTAAAGGTAACCTTAAAATATAAACTTAATTAATTAAATAATAAGGGGTAAATAACGGTAATAAATAAAATTAAAAAAAGAAATTCCTTATAATTTTAATTTTAAGGGTTAACCGTTTTACGTCTTTAATAATAATTAAGAAGGTATTAAGTTAAAAAACGCTTAACTTTAATAAGAAGTCCGTAACTTAAACGGGTATAAATAAAGGAACCTTTATAAAAATTAATATATAATATATTAACGCTTTTAAAAATAATATAATATAACGTCCGTAATAAAAAAATTAAAATAATAATATTAATATTTAAGTTTAAAAAAGTTAAAAACGTTAATATTATAATAATATAAGAATTATTATATAATTTATATATATATTTATTTATTAATTTAAAGAAAAAGTTTTATTTAACCTTTAAAGGGGATAAAATAACCAGAATATATTTCTTTATAAATAAATAGCTTAACGTAAATAATTAGGATATTATTTATTACGGTAAAAACCTTTATATACTTTATATTATAAAAAAAAAGGACTTAAGGGGCGACCTTAATATTTATAATATATATAACCCGCCGCCGGTTAATAAGGAAAAACCGTTTATAATATTATTATTTAAAGAAATCTTAATTACTTTAAATAAGTATATATTGCTTAAAGACTTTAATTTATATTATTATATATAAAATAAAAAAAAGCGTATAATAAATTATATTAAATTAAATAATTTATTAATAATTACCGTTTAAGTTAACTTCTTATTATTAATATTATAAAGGATTATTACGTAAAAAAGTTATAAATTTAAAATAACGATTAATTTAATTTTTAATATAGAAAAGGTTATTAACGCGGTTATAATATATAAGTTATAAAAGGATTTAAAATATAGCTTAAATTATATACTGATATAAATAACTTTAAATTAAACCGTTAATAAAACCTTATTATTACCAATAAGGAAAGCGTAAAAAATAATTAAGGTAACGGAGGTTTATAAGAAAGCAGAAAAAACGGTAATATAATTTATAAACCTTTTTTAATTAAATAATAAAAACCAAATCGACCTCTTTATAAAGTAAATAATAAAAATATTAAATAAAGTAATTAATAAAATAATCTTAATAATAAAACTTTCTTAAAGAGTTAAAACTTATTAAAATAAAAAATATATAACTATAATTATAAGGGTAAAAAAATTAATACAGTAAGCTTTTAAATATAAAAATTAAAAAATATTTAATAAATTAAGGATTACTTAAGAAAAAAAGGAAAAGATTATTAAAAAATTAAATAAATATATTTTTAATTTACGGTATGTAACTTAATGGTTTTACTTTATAATATTTAAAAGTTAATAAAATATAATAAGGAATAAAATAAGAAATTAAAGTTTATTTTTAAATTCCCGCCTTTTAAAAAATTCAATAATATATTAATTAATATTTTTAACGGTAAAATTAAGGCCCTTAAAAGAAAATTTTTCCCCCTCCGTTAGAAATTAACTTAAACGATATTAATAACGTTATATATTCCGACCCCGTATTAATAAATAAAATAATAATATAAAATATAATAATTAAAGTAATTAATAAATTAAAGAAGAATAAAACTTTAAAATTAAATAAAATCTTTAATAGATTCTTATTAATAATAATATTATTATTTAAAAGGGTTTTTATTTATTTTTTTTAAATATATTTTAATATCGGTTATTATTTACGTAAATTTAAAAAAACGAAAACGATTATCCTTAAAAAGTTTATTAAGCCGGATTACTTTAAAATAAAGTCTTATAAACCTATTATATTCCTTTATACGTTAAGGAAAACCTTAAAGACAATAATAATAAAGATCCTTAATAATTATATAAAGAATTACGGACTTTTCCCCGATTAATAAATAAAAATAAAGAGAAATTAGTTAATAAAAATAATTTTTAAAAAATTAATTAACAATATATATACGGTATAAGGTTATAAGAAAAATATATTATAAATCTTTTTTTTTCTTAATATTATAAGTATTTTCAATAAAATAAATTTTTAAAGGTTATTATATAATTTAAGGAAAAAAGGGATATTATCCTTCTTAATGAAATAAATAAAGAGTTTTTAAGCAATTAAATTACGTTAATTAACTTAAAATAAAAAATAAGTTTAATAAAGCTTATTATAATAAGGATTCCTTAAGGATTGTTTATTTCTTTTATATTATTTTTATTCTTTAACGGTTTATTAATTAAAAAGTTTATTAAGTTAAAATAAAAGGTTTAAGTTAAAAACTTTATTAACGATATTTACCTTTTAGCCTATAATACCTTTATATATATAAATTATTTAAAATTAAAATAAGCTTATAAAGTTTATTTTTAATAAATAAAAATTTACGGGGCTTAATATATATTATATAAATACGAGTTTATTTATATAATTAAGAGCCTAAAGCTATATAATATAATAGTTACTATAGACTTAAATAAAATTACGGTAAAATCGGATATTAATATTAAAATCTTTAACCTTTAAATAAATAAAAAGTTTAATTAAAAAGATTATATAAAAAAGGTTTAAAAGAAGATAACTTTATAAGAAAAAAACCTTATTTACCTTATTATATCAATATAGGGAGTTACGTTATAAAAGGTTTAGACCGTTTATTAGGCTATAATAAAGCCAGTTATAATATATATTATAGCTATCTAATATATATTTAAGGGTATTCCGGGATATAAGAAGGAGTTTAATTAAATATTATAGAAAGTCCAGAACCGATATTTAAAAGTAATTAATAATACTTATAAAATAACCCTTATCCCGGTATTAAAGTTTAAACTTTTTATACTGTTAATTAAAATTTTATTAAATTAAATAATCGCTTATAAATAAAATTAAAAAGATATATATATTTAATTATAATAATAAGAAACGGGCGGATCCGCTAGAATCTTAATAAATATTAAATTAAAAAAAATAAACTAAAGATATATATCCCTTTTTTTATTAAAATAAAATAAAAATAAATTAAAAAAAATTAACCTTACCGGTATCCCGGAAATTAATTTAAACGTATATAAATTCCCGTTAAATATAAAAGAAATTAAGATTAAAAGGATTTAAAAAATAAAAATTATAACGATCGTTTTATAAATTATAATAAAGTAAATTAAACGTTAATAAAAATATAAAGACTTTATACTTTAAGGTTATTATTATTTAACTCTTAATAATAAAAAGATTATTAATAAATATCTCCGTTATTATAATATTATAAGGAAAAATAATAATATATTAACGATTTAATTCCGGACGGATAAAAATAATTTAATTTATTTCTTATTTACTATATATATCAGAAATCGGATAAACGCCGGATATAAATATAAATAAAGAAAATAAAATATTATATATATCTTTATTTTTTATTCCTTATTTATAAAGGTTAAATTAAGATTTATTATAAAAGTTAATACTTATAATTATCGTTAAATATTATTTATAAAATAAAATATTTAAATAACCGTTAAATTTATAATATTTACCGGATTATTATTATAGTTTAACCTTATTATAAAAATAAATAAGGTTATTAAAGACCTTATAAAAAAGGCTTATTATTAATTAAAGAAAAAAAGAAAAGCGGAAACCGGTTATATTAATTATATAAACCGGAAAGCATCTTTTATAATTATAAGGATATAATAATAAACGTTTATTAAAAGTCTTTAAAAAAATTAACGGCGATAATAATATAAAAGGGGTATATATTAAACGCGTAAATATTAATAAAAATATTTAAAAGCGTTACATAAAATTAAGGTAATATAAACGTATAAAGGAATAGAAGAATAATAAATTTAAAAATAACCCTTATAAGGATACGGTTATAATATTATAAATTTTCTTAAAAAAGTTAAAATATAAAAAGTATATAAATAAATTAATATTTTTTAAATAGCCGTTAATATCCTTTACCTTAAGGGATAAAGGGTAAAGGCCTGGTAAACGCCGGTTTTTACTTTAACGTTATAAGTATCAGGTTTTTACGGTTATTAATAAAGCTAAAAAACCGCGTATTAAGGAACGCCGGAATTAGCTTAACTAAATCCGTAATATAAATCAATCAATCAATCAATATTACCCTTAAAAACCACTGAAATTTAACCTATTTACGTACCCTTAGATTAATAAGGAGTGGTATTTACTAAGGGCATTATCCCTTATTACTTTTGGAGAAGTAATTAAAATTTTAGAACCCAGTTGCAATATTGTATGGGGTCGGGGTGGAATATATTTAGTAAGGAAACGATAACGATTTAAGCCACGGACATTAAAACTATTACTTAAGTTTCCAATATTTAATAAACTCCCGTTACCGCCCCTTTACTTTATATATTTACCCTTTAATATTTATTTTTACCCTTTACCGGTATCTTTATTATTGCCTTTTAAGCTTCCCTTGAACACCTTAATTCTTTTAATCCTACTTTTACCCTCTTATAGAAGTCCCTTATTTCTTATAGTTTCATTTATAATATCGGCTAGATCTTTAACGTAATAGCCGCTTATTCTGTCACGAGAAATGCGGTATGCATAAAGTGAGTGGGTGTAATACGTATGATAAGTAGCTATCTAGCTATGAAGGTGGGAAATATAAGTGTGCGCGCCAAGCACCGGAACAAGGTAAGTCCGCTCCGTGCCAAGGAATCCTCCCATGATCCATACCGTAACAATATACCTATAAAAAAGAGAAAAAAGCGACGTCCTCATCGCAGTATATCCATTATAAAATATTATGAATTTTAATAACCTCGGTAATAAAGGTAATTAAGAGTAAGCCCCGAGTATATAAATAACGTTATTCGCATATATAATTGTTGAGAAGTAAAGGGTGGTGAAATCGTATATTAAAAAAATAACCGAAAAAGGGTATAAACCGAGTAATTATCGTGATCTACCCGGAAAATAATCGTGATTTTTAAGTATTACGATTAAGTTAAATCGCTTAAAAACGTAATCTCCGAAATATTCCTAAATTATAATATACTTAGTCCGTAAGCAATTTATAAGCGTACCAGCGGTATTTTTGCTTATTAATAAAATCGTAATTTTCTTAATAAATATTATTGAAATTAACTTTAATATATTTAAGGACGTTATTATTAGGGATATAAAGGAACGGACTAAGGTTATCGTTATTAATAAACTCGGCTTAATATATTAATATATAATTTGTAATAAGGAGCTTTTATCCAAGGTAAAAGCCTTAATTTAAGTAGTTATTATAGGGTAAATAAAAACGTTAATTATAATTAAATCATTTATCGCGATCGTAATTATTAACGGTATTTAATTTCATTTGCTATAAATAGGGTATTTTATTATAAGTACGGTATTACTTAAGTTATGTAATTTACCGAATTTGCACCTAAGACATAAAGAGATCCATATTTAAACCAGGGAATAATAAAGTACTCTATAAGGAGGGTTCGAATTTAATAAAGGTTAATTATAAGTTACTCTTTAGATTATAGTTAAGTCTTTTAATTAAAGTTATAACTTAACCGATAAACGTAATTACTAATTTTTAATCTGCAGTATCTTTACGTATATATTATATTTAATTTAATTAATTAAAGAGCTAATGCTCCGGAATTCCGAATTAAAATTTAAAAATATTATAAAGAAGACTTATTCTATTAAAAAGCTTTATTTAAGTTATATTACTTATTTCTAAAGTCTATTAATTATAAGCCTTATTTAATCCACTCGGATTTATAAAAACAAAAACTAAATACTTCTTAATAAGATTAATAAACTTAATTTTATAAATAATCTTAAGCCGCTTAATAAAGGTATAAACGTTATTAATACCATTAAAGTATTTAAGCTCTTTAATATAAAAGCGGTCTTTTTCTAAGGATAGGGTTAAAGATATAAACTTTTCCTTTTTTTCTCTTATAAAGTATTACCGTTATTATTAAGGTTCTTATTAACTGAATATTCTTAACGGCGTCATTCTTTTAAAAATATACGTATCCTTTTAAGTTCTATAACTTTAATTTAAAAACTATTGAATTTTATATTAAAATTCATATTTATAGTTTTAATTTGGGCGGTAAGCGCCTTAATAATATCTTTGTTAATTATTTTTAAAGGCTTTTTCTTTTTAAGCTTTTAAAATTCTTATTAAGGGTTTTAAGGAGGTTACGGTATCTATCCCGAGCGAATAATACGGCCTTATTTATCTTTAAATATAAAATAGGATATCGTTAAAGGGCCTTTTAAAGGGATTAACGATTTAAATATTAGAGAAATACGTTTAACGCGGTTATATAAGAGCTATAACGTTATTACCTTAACTTAAGGCAGATAAAGGTTATACTTAAATCTATAAGAACTGTTAAACTCTAACTATTACTACTATTTATTACGAGAAATACGGTATATATAAAATGAGTAGGTATAATACGTATAATAAATAGCTATCTAGCTATAAAGGTGGGAAATATAAGTATGCGCGCCAAGCACCGGAACAAGGTAAGTCCGCTCCGTACCAAGGAATCCTCCCATGATCCATACCGTAACATATTCCGTCGTAAATAATCCGTTTAAGGCTGTTATTACTTTTTATTTTATTTTAACCTTTTTACGTATTTAACGTATTATTTCTTTTACTTTTATTCCTAATTATTTATAAGTTTATCGCCTTTATTATTTCCGTTTTTATTTCATATACCCTTAACGCCGCCAGCCTTATATGTATTTTATATATATTTGTCGTTTTTCCCCCCGCTGCTGTCGCCGTTTTAACCTCCTTAACGCCCTTTTTATTTATTATTTTTTTACGCGTTTTATACGTTCCTTTACGTATATCTTATTAATTATAATTCTTTTATTAATTTAATAACCGTTTATTACCTTATTATCATATTGTTTATATGATTTCCCGTTGCCTTTATTAATATAGATTATTTACCCGTATATTCCCTTATTTTTTACTATTATATTATTTATACTTATCGCAATTAAAGTATTAGCCTCGCTATTACTTAAGCTATACGTATACGTATCGTTTTGGACCTTTAAGGTCCCTTTATTCGTCGTTATTATTTAAGGTTTAATAATATAATATTATTAAATTAATATAAAATATATATATCCGCTTAAACTTTAAGAAATCTTAAATAAAAAAAATAAAAAAAGGATATCTTTTTTTATTAAAATAAAATTAAAATAAATTAAGAAGGAAATTAATTTAATTTATTATTTAAAAAATTAATATAAATATGTATAAACCGTTACCCGTTATAAAGGAAGTAGAAATTAAAAAAATTATAAAAATAAAAATAATATTAATTTTTAAATAAATAAAAATATTATAAATTAAACCTCTACATATATATAAAGGATCGATCCCTTAAAAACGGCGGTATTTAACTTTTAACAATAAAATACTTATTAATAAATACGGCTCCGTTATTACAAAATTATAAAAAAGGGTAATGATGTATTAATAAATCAACTCTGGACGGGAAATGGTTAAAAGGTAAAGGGTATATTACGTATAATTAAAGATATTAAAGTATAGAAATATAAAAGTGAAGGGGCCGAAGGCCCTAATATACCCAGTCGGTAACACTCCTGGGTACCGGACTATCCCCGGGCTTAGCCCAGGGTAGGCCCGGTAGGGCCTACTCCTGAGCTACTAACACCCCTGAACCCTGCCACTATATATAAAGGCAAAAAAGGCGGTAATACGGTTAATAAAGCTTCCTTAGTTAAATAATAAAGATTAAATTAACCCCTTTATAAAGTAATTAATAAAAACATTAAATAAAATAATTAATTTGATAATCTCAATAATAAAACCATCTTCAAAAGTTAAAAATTATTAAAAGTAAAGAATATATAGTAATATAAATATAAAAATAAAAACGTTAATTAAGTAAGTTATTAAATATAGGAGTTAAAAGATATTTATATAATTAAAAAAACTATAAAAAAAGGGTTATCAAAAAGGCTAAATAAATATACTTCCGGTTAATAGTTTACGAGTTGACCGTTTCTCCTTATAAAGTATAAAAGTTAATAAAATATAATAAGGAGTAAAATAAAAACTTTAAACTTATTTATAAATTCCCGTTTCTTAAAAAGGTATAATAATTTAATAATTAATACTTTTAACAGTAAAGTTAAACCCCTTAAAAAAACTTTCTTTTTTCTTTTATTAAATATAAACTTAACGGATATTAAAGGAACTATATATTCCGATCCGGTAATTATTAATAAAGAAATAATTTTAAAGATAATAACTAAAGTATTAAATTAGAAAAAATTAAGTTTTTAAATTAAACGGAATTTTAAATAGATTTTTATTATTAATAATATTATTATTTAGAAAGGTTTTTCATTTATTTATTTTAAGTACATTTTAAGATTAATTATTATTTTTATAAGTTTAAGGAGATTAAAATGGTTATTCTTAAAAAAACAAATTAAGCCGGATTACTTAAAGGTAAAAGTTTATAAACCGATTATATTCTTTTATATATTAAGGAAGGTTTTAAAAACGGTAATCGTAAAGATCCTTAATGACTATATAGAAAATAAACTCCTTCCGGATTAATAAATAAATATAAATAGAAAAAAACAAATAAAAATAACTTTAAAAGGTTTGGTTAATAATATATATATGGTATAAGGTTATAAGAAGAAATACATAATAAATCTTTTTTCCTTAAACGTTAATAAAGCTTTTAATAAAATAATTATAAAGATTATTATATAATTTACAGAATGAAAAGATATTGTGTTTCTTTATAAATTGAAAAAAAAAATTCTTAAATAATTTAGGAATATTAATTATTTAAATTAAAAAGTAAACCAGATAAAACCAGTTATAATCGTAACATATTAAGGATTATTTAATTTTCTAATTTTATGCCTTTTCTTTAATAATCCGTCAATTATAAAGGTAATAAAGTTAAAATAAAGAATTTAAATAAAAAGCTTTATTAATAATATTTACCTTTCAACTTTTAATATATTAATTTATTTAAATTATCTAAAGTTAAAATAAGCTTATAAAGTCTATTTATAATTAATAAATACGTATAAAACTTAATTTACGCCGTATAAATATAATTTTATTTATATAATTAAAAGCCCGAAACTATATAATATAATAGTTATAATAGATTTAAGTGGGGTTATAGTAAAACCGGAAGTGAATTTTAAAGTCTTCGGTTTTTAAATTAATAGAAAACTTAATTGAAAGGATTATTTTGATTGATTAATTTATTTATACTACGGATCTAATTAAGCTAATTCCGGCGTTCTTTAATAATCGGTTATTAAGCTTTATTAATAACCGTAAAAACCTAACGTTTATAAAGTTGAGATTAAGAATTATATTTATTTAATTTTTATTTTTATTTTAAAGGATAAAGAACCTTTATAATTATTTAAGGGAAATATTTTATTTATACGCTTTTTCTAAGAAAACCCATAATATTACGATTAAGTTTTTTTTAAGGATTACCTTAAGATTTATTACTTTTCCGTTTCTTTATAAGTTGTCAGGGACTCAATGAAGGATTCAGGAATTTAACTAGAATTTCAACTATGGGAGATAATATTATATGCATGGACCCTTTTCTATGCTGGGTGCTATGCGCTAGGCCCAAATGGGCCTAGCGTTCTGGCTGCGCGCATGCCTGCCAGCACCACAGTCCTAATACCGTGATATAAGTTTATTTTATATTATATTTTAGATAAAACCTTTAAGTACTTCTATTAATATATGTATTATTATTATTTTATTTATATATAACGTCCGTTATAATAAACTTTATTATTATTTATAATAACCTCTTTTATTTTTTTTTAATATTAATAATAACCTTTAACTTTTATTAAGTATAACTTTTTCATTACTTTTTTTTTATTCCGGGATTAATAACGGGGCTTTTTAATAAAAATTTTTAATAACTTCTTTTATCTTATTAATTAAGTTGAACTATAATAATAAATCTGTAATTATTATAAATTTAATAATTATTCTAATATTTCTTTTATAATTAACATCCATAATAATCGTTAATTTTTACTTTCTTAATCAATTTAATTTTAATTTCCGTAAATCATATATAAAAGATAAATATATGTATAGCGTTTTTTTTAAAATTTATAACAAACTTTTATTCGGTTATTAACGTATATAATAAGAAGGAAATAAGCTAAGTTATTATCACGGCATAAGCATGCGCATGTATCTACTATGTATAGGACTAGTACTAGTATCTTAGATAAAGGATATGGTCCTTAAAGCCTGCCTGTCCTTAAATAGAATCACTTATTATATACTTATTACTTAAATATTATATCTATAGATATGCTATGTTTATAACATAATAGCAATAACTTAATTAATATTATTGACCATTACCAGCCAGCGTTGTAGCTATTGAATACCCTATTTTAATGGTTAAGATACTTAATTATTTAGATATTGAGCTCCGCAGCCCCATACTCCGCAGTTCCGTACTCCGCATAATTAATAACCTTTTTACTGGTATCGTCGTATATCAAAAGAATTATAAAAGAAGGATTATAAGTTATTTTAAAATTATTATATAGTATATAATATATAAACTATTAATTATTTATTTATTAATAGTATTAAAAATATTTATAATAGTGTTTCAAGGTAGGAACGGTATATCAGTTAAATATTAAATAGTAATTACGAGTATTATTATAAATATTATAGAGTAATTACCAGCTTTTCCGAACATTAAGATATTAAAATCTTAATATCTTACCGTTCTTAATAAGTGGAATATATAGAAATCCGTTTTAGGAAGGCATTATTTATTTTTTAATTTAATAAATTATTTTATATAGATTTTTCTTCTTTATTCTTATATATTCTGATCTTATTATTATTTAATTATTAATATTTACTATTTACCTTTATTATTTAAACAGTTATTTATTAATAGTATTAATTTTGGAAATATTAATTTTAAAACCTCAATACTAATAACTAATTACTATTTATTATTTACTATTTACTATCCTAAATATTAAATAAACATTTAAATATTAATATTATTATACTTATATTCTAATTGTTCAATTTCAATTATATATAATACGCTTTTATAAGAAAGTACATTAATAAAGAGCTTAAATAACGTATCGGGCATATAGCCCATCGTTCTTTACGTCCTATAGCAGTAATATTAATATCTACTCTTCTTATAAGGCCTATTAAACGTAATTAAGAGATAAATGTAATTATATATCTATTAAATTGGGCTATCGATAAATTATTACTTAAGAAGGCCATCCGGAGATTCGACCAAAAGACATTATAGTACTATAGATTGTACTTTAAACCACCCTTTATTAAAAATATCCCAGACTACTCACTATAAAGGTTATTAATAAAAATATAAAATTTAATAGATTAAAATTTACTATTATAGAATTCTGGTTTAACTATATTATCTAATATAAATACATTAAGTGAATTAATTTCTAATATATTTGCTTCCGAAATTATTTTTTAAGAATTATCATTTAATCTATAGAACCGTATTAATATTAAGAATAATAATAATATGGGTAATAACATTACCCTTTTAAATAAACAGCTATAGCAGATATTAGATACAGTGTTTAATCATGTATTTATTAGATTTTAAACAATAGTAACTTAAGGACCACCTGGTTTACTTAATGAATATAAGTAGTTTAATTAGCCTGGTAAATTTAGGCAATTTACCCGTTCTATTAATAAATAGAATTCTTTTAATATTAATTATTTCGATCCATATTTAAATAAGTTATATAGCGATAATAAAATCGTTACTATCTGAAAGGATATATATTATAGGAATATTATTTTATTCGTTAAATGGATTAAGGATCTATCTATTATTAAAAACGCTATATTTATCCGTTTAAATATTAATATAATACTTAGAAATTCTACTTTTACGTAATATATTATAGAGCCATTTAACCTTAAGCGTTTCAGATTATAAGCAAACGTAAATAATATAAAGGAATAATATTGATTGATTGATTGATTTATACTACGGATCTAACTAAGCTAATTCCGGCGTTCCTTAATACGCGGCCTTTTAACCTTATTAATAACCGTAAAAACCTGATACTTATAACGTTAAAGTAAAAACCGGTATCTACTAGGTTTTTACCCTTTATCCCTTAAGGTAAAGGATATTAATGGCCGTTTAAAAAATAATAATCTATTCGTATACTTTTTATGTTTTAACTTCTTTATAAAAATCAATAATATTATGACCGTATTTTTATAAAGGTTACCTTTAAATTTATTATTCTTCCGTTCCTTTATATATTTATATTACCTTAACCTTATATAATACCTTTAAATATCCTTATTAATCTTTATACGTTTAATATATATTTTTTTATATTATTATTACCGTTAACTTTTTTAAGGACTTTTAATAAACATTTATTATTATATTTTTATAATTATAAAAAATACTTTCCGGTTTATATAATTAACGTAATTAATTTCCGTTTTTCTTTTTTTTTCTTTAACCGGTAATAAGTCTTCTCCGTAAAATCTTTAATAACTTTATTTATTTTTATAATAAAGTTAAACTATAATAATAATCCGGTAAATATTAAAAATTTAATAATTATTTAAATACTTTATTTTATAAATAATATTTAACGGTAATTATAAGTATTAACTTTTATAATAAATTTTAATTTAACTTTTAGAAATAAAGAATAAGAAAGAAAAATATATATAACGTTTTACTTTCTTTATTTATATTTATATTTAATATTTATTTAACCTCCGGTATATATAATAAATAAGAAATAAATTAAACCGTTTTTATTTATCCGGAGTTAAATTATTAATACGTTATTACCTTTCCTTATAATATTATAATAACGGAAATACTTATTAATAATCTTTTTATCGTTAAAAATTAAATAATAATAACCTTAAAATATAAAGTCTTTATATTTCCGTTAATATTTAATTTATTTTATTATAATTTATAAAATAATTATTATAGTTTTTATTCTTTAAATCTTTTTAATTTCGGTTTTTCTTACGTTTAACGGAAGTTTATATATATTTAAATTAACCTCCGAAATACCGGTAAAATTAATTTTTTTTAAACTTATTCTTACTTTATCTTAATAAGAAAAAGGATAAATATCTTTAATTTATTCCTTTTAACTTAAAACTTATTAATATTTTAACGGATCCGCCCGTTTCCTATTATTATAATTAAATATATATATTTCTTTAACCTTATTTAAGCGATTATTTAATTTAATAAAACTTTAATTAACGGTATAAAAACTTTAGACTTTAATACCGGAATAAGGGTTACTTTATAAATATTATTAATTACTTTTAAATACCGGTTTCAAACTTTTTATAATATTTAAATAAGCTCTTTTTTATATCCCGGAATACTTTTAGGTATATATTAAATAGTTATAATATATATTATAATTAACTTTATTACGGTTTAATAAACGGTCCGGGCTTTTTATAACGTAACTCTTTATATTCATATAACGAGATAAATAAGGCTTTTTTTCTTATAAAATTATTTTCTTTTAAATTTTTCTTATATAGTTTTTTTAATTAAATTTTTTATTTATTTAAAAATTAAGGATTTTAATATTAATATTTAACTTTATTATAATTTTACTTAAGTTTATTATAGCTATTATATCGTATAACTTTAAATTCTTAATTATATAAATAAACTTATATTTATATAATATAAATTAAGCTTTATAAGTTTTTACTTATTAAAGATAAACTTTATAAGCTTATTTTAATTCTAAATAATTTATATATATAAAGGTACTATAAGTTAAAAAACAAACGTTATTAATAAAGTTTTTAACTTAAACTTTTTATTTTAACTTAATAAGCTTTTTAATTAATAGATAGTTAAAGAATAAGAATAATATAAAAGAAATAAATAATCTTTAAGGAATTTTTATTATAACGGGCTTTATTAAACTTATTTTTTATTTTAGGTTAATTAATATAACTTAATTACTTAAGAAACTCTTTATTTATTTAATTAAGAAAAATAATATCTTTTTTTCCCTTAAGTTCTATAATAATCTTTAATAATTTATTTTATTAAAAATATTTATAATATTAAAAAAAAAGAAAACTTATAATATGCTTTTTCTTATAACTTTATACCGTATATATACCGTTAATTAATCCTTTAAGGATTATTTTTATTAACCGATTTTTCCTTATTCTTATTTATTAATTAAGGAAAAGTCTATAATTCTTTATATAATCGTTAAGGATCTTTATTATTACTATTTTTAAGGCTTTCCTTAATATATAAAGAAGTATAATAAATCTATAAGATTTTATTTTAAAATAATCCGGCTTAATAAACTTCTTAAGGATAATTATTTTTATTTCCTTAAATTTACGTAAGTAATAATTAACGTTAAGGTATATTTAAAAAAATAAGTAAAGATTTTCTTAAACGGTAATATTATTATTAATAAAAATCTATTAAAAATCTTATTCGGTCCTGGGGCTTTATTTTTTTAATTTATTAATTATTTTAATTATTATATCTTATATTATTATTTTATTTATTAATATAGGATTAAAATATATAACATTATTAATATTGTTTAAGTTAACCTTTAACGGAGGGAGGAAAATTGCTTTTTTAAGGGCCTTAATTTTACCGTTAAAGGTATTAATTAATATATTATCGGATTTCTTAAGGAACAGGAATTTAAGGATAAACTTTAATTTCTTACTTTATTTTCTATTATATTTTATTAGCTTTTAAATATTATAAAGTAAAACCGTTAAGTTATATACCGTAAACCGAAAGTATATTTACTTAACCTTTTTAATAGTTTTCTTTTTTTCCTCTTAAATAGCCTTTAATTGATTAAATATCTTTTAATTTTTATATTTAAAAGCCTATTTTATTAACCTTTTTATTTTTATAATCGCGGTTATATATCTTTTATTTTAATAGGTTTTAGCTTTTTAAAAGGCTTTTATAATCGGGATTATTTTATTGATTATTTTATTTAATACCTTTATTATTTTATAAAAAGGTCGATCCGGTCTTTATTATTTAATTAAAAGAGGTCCGTAAACTATATTATTATTTCCTCCGCTTTTATATAAACCTCTATTACCTTAACCGTTTTCTACGTTTTCTTTACCGGTAATAATAAGGTTATATTAATGGTTTAATCCAAAGTTATCTATATCGGTATATAATCTAAGTTATATTTTAAGTCCTCTCGCGGCTTATATATTATAATTACGCTGGTAACCCCTTTTATATTAAAGGTTAAATTAATCATTATTTTAAATTTATAATTCTTTTATATAATAATCTTTTATAAAGTTAATAATAAAAAATTAACTTAAGTAATAATTATTAATAGGTTATCTGATTTAACGTAATTTATCGTATATTTTTCTTTATTTTATATATAATAATATAAATTAAAGTCTTTAAGTAATATATATTTATTTAAAATAATTAAGATTTCTTTAAATAATAATATTATAAATAATCCCTTTTTATTAATCGGCGGCGGATTATATATATTATAAATATTAAGGTTACCCTTTAAATCCCTTTTCCTTATAATACGGAATATATAAAGGTTTTTACCGTAATAAATAATATCTTAATTATTTATATTAAACTATTTATTTATAAAGAAATATATTCTAATTATTTTATTCTTTTTAAAAATTAAATAAAACCCTTTCCCCGGGTTAATAAATAAATATATATATAGGTTATATAATAATTCCTATATTATTATAATATTAACGTTTTTAACTTCTTTAAACTTAAATATTAATATTATTATTTTAAAAACGCTTAACTTTAATAGAAAATCCGTAACTTAAACGGGTATAAATAAGGGAGTTTTTATAGAAATTAATATATAATATATTAATACTTTTAAAAATAATATAATATAACGTTTATAATAAAAGAATTAAAATAATAATATTAATATTTAATCTTTAAATATTATTTAAAGATTTTTTCCGAGTTTAATTTTAAGGTTATTTATTACTTAAGAAAATAAAATAATAAGACTGATACTTTTACTTAAATACCTAATTATCGATTATAAAGTAATAATAATAATAAAGTTAAAGATTAATTTTAAACCGTCCTATCTTTTAAATACTTTAAGGTTTTAACTTTAAATAAAGGGGGAAAAACATTAATATTAGCTTATTTAATACTTAAAGAACTCGGGTTTTATAAGTAAATCCATAAAATTAATTATATTAATATAAAAATAACGTTAAAGACCTTGACCGGATGGCGACGAACAAAGGGACCCCAGAGGTCCAAAACGATACGTATACGTATAGCTCTCGTAATAATAAAGGAAATATATTAAGTGCAATAAGTAGAAACGGCATAATAATAAAGAATAAAATAATAAACGGGTAAGTAATTTATATTAATAGAAACGGCGATAACGTATATAGGTAATATAATAATAATAAGTCGGATAATACTTAAAGTAAATAAAGAAATTAAAGTTAATAAAATACGTATATTTAATCGCGTAAAACGCATAATAATAATACGGAGGTAATAAGTAAATAAAAGGGTAAAAAGGCCGGTATAATATTAACGGCGAAAGGTATAAACGGGCGGAAAAGGCAGGAAGACCGCGGTAAAAGTATTATTAAAGGTATATAAAAAGGAAATAAAATTAATAAAAAGGATAAGACCTTAAAGGATTAAAGGTAAAAAACGGAGATAATACGTTACTTAATAAATAAGGGTAAAAGGGTAATAAAAAAAGGTATAAAGGCCTTAAAAGGACTCTTTATAATAAAATAAAAAGATATTACGTTAAAGATTTAATAAATATTACGGATTAAGTTAAAAAGTATAAAAAACTTCTATATAAAAATAAAGGTAGAACTAAGGGAAACGGAGCGGTTATAAGGTTCTTAAAGGGTATTAATAAAGGCATTAATAAAAAATAAAGAGAATAACCTAAGGTTAAATATATAAAGTAGAAGTATAAAAACGGCGGCCTTTTAAATGAAAGAAAATTAAGCAATAAAAATAATAAAGGGGGTACCCGCGGTAAAGAATAAAAGGATAATTAAAAAAAACGGTTATATTAAGGAAAACGAGGATAATAACGGTCGGCTTATTTAATAATAAAAAGAAAAATATAGTTACGGAAATAAATCCGTTATAATTAATAAAAACTTTTAAAATAATAATGGAACCGTAAATAAAATAGATTATTATAATACGTAAATTATAAAATAAGGATATTTTTCTTAATATAATGTCTTTAAAGGTAAAAGAAAGCTTAAAGAAATTTAAAGGTTAAATTAATAAAGGAAAATATAAATTAATTAAAGTTTTAAAGTAATTATTTACCGTTATAATAAATAAAATATACTTATTATATTTTATAAATACTGAGAAAAAAATTACGTTAAAGAATATAAAAAAGGAAAATACGGTTCTTTATTTAAGGTTTAAGATCGTTAATTATAAGCTTTTTCCGGTAATAAAAGACTTAACTTTTTAAAACGTATAAAGAAATACTTTACCGTTATATTAAGTATAACGTTAATAAAGATATATAACGATATCTTAAATAAAGGGATTATTAAAAAGGATTTTTTAAAATAATTTAATTATAAAATAAAGTTACGGATATTTATTAATATTTTAAGTATTAAGGCTATAAATATATTATTATAAAATATTTTAATATTATAAAATATATAATTTATATTAAGGGTTATAATACTTATAAGTATATAAAATTAATAATTAAAAAACTTATAAAAAGTACGCTTAAATATATTACGTATAATAAGGAAAGATACCCAATATAGGATTCTAAGTATATAATAAAAGTTAAAGAGATTAAACGTAAGGAAACTTAAATAATTATAAAAATTTAACGGTATAGTACGTATAAAATTAATTTAATAACTTAATTAAAAATAAGTTTAAAACGTAAAATTAATTAATTAAATAATAAAGGATAAATAATAATAATAGATAAAGTAAAAAAAAAAGAATCCTATATTAAAATAAACTTAAAATAAATAAATAAAAACCTCTTTAAATAATAACGTTATTATAAATAAAAACTTATTTAATATACCGTTAAATTTAAGGGCTTTATCCTTCTTTAATTTATTAATCGCTTTAATTATTATTTCTTAAATTATTATTTTATTTATTATTATTAATTTAAAATATACTATATTATTGATATTTATTAGGTTAACTTCCGGTAACCGGGGAAAGAACGCCCCTTTAAGAGCCTTAATTTTACCGTTAAAAATATTTATTATTATACTATCTGGTCTTTTTAAAGGTAAAAACTTAAAAATAAGTTTAAATTTCCCACTCTATTCTTTACCGTATTTTATTAGCTTTTAAATATTATAAAGGAAAACCGTTAAGTTATATATTATAACCCGGAAATATATTTATTTAGTTTTCCGGATAATTTTTTTTAAGCTTTTTTTAACCATTAAAATATCTCCCGGTTCTTATATTTAATAGTTTATTTTATAAGCGCTTTTATTTTTATAGTTATTTTTATATATTTTTCGTTTTAATAAGTTTTAACTCTTTAAAACGGTTTTATTATTAAGATTATAATATTAATTACTTTATTTAAAGCTTTTATTATCCGCTTCATAAAACAATTAATTTATTCCTTATTATTAAGCCGGGAAAACTTTATTAATTAAGATATTATTTTTATTATTTTTATAAATATTTTAACTTTCTTAATTATCTTTTATATTTATTTAAACGGTAAGGGCGGAGTCGTATTAACGGATTAATTTAAGGTTATTTATATCGGGACGTAATTTAAACCGTATTTTAAGTTTTTTTAAGGTCCGTATATTATAATTAAGTTAATAATATTTTCTGAGTTAAATATTAAGTTAATTATAGTTTTAAGTTTACGGCTTTCTTATATAATAATTTTATTTAATATTAATAACGTAAAGTTAAATTATATAATAATTATTAATAATTCCTTAAATTTAATATAATTAATTATATAACCGTTTTTATTCTATTAAACGTAATAAAGATTAAAGTCCTTTATTAAAAGGTATTTATTAAATACGGCTATAATATCCTTAAATAATAAGATTATAAAGGATTTTTTTTTATTAATTAATAACGGATTATATATATTATAAATATTTAAGTTGCTTTTAATATTTTTTTTTTATATAATCCGGAATATATATAGGTTCTTTCCGTAATAAGTAACGTTTTAATTATTTATATTTAACCTTTTATTAATAAAAAAGTATATTTATATTATCTTATTATCTTTAAAAGTTAAATAAAAATTATTTCTTAAATTAATCGAAAAATAGGTATACGGATTATACGGTAACTTTTATATCGTTATAATATTAATATCTTTTATTTTTTTAAATTTAAATATTAATATTATAACTTTAATTACTTCTTTATATACGTTATATTATATTATTTTTAAAAGTATAAACATATTAAATATTAACGTCTATTAAGCTTTTTTTATTAACTTTTATTTATATAAACGGTTTCTTTTTAAAATTAAACGTTATTTATCTTAATCTTTTTATTATAATAATAATTTTAATCGGGTAATTAACTTTAAAGGTTACTATCGTTATAAGCTTCCTTTTCTTTACGTTATTGGTTACCGCGTTTTACCCTTTTTTATTTAATAGGCTCCGTTTATATCTTAAAATTATTTTTAATTACTTTATTAATTTAAGTTTATATAAGTTATAACGTTAAATTTTAACCGTTATTTTAATTTTTTTATATTAAATCTCCTTTATTTTTACCGTATATTATAAGTTTTACGTTAAATAATTATTATTACCGTATATTATATATTTTAATGTATTCTTTATTAAACCCTTTATTATTAAGTTAACGTATTTATATATATTATACTTTTTAATATATATTACGTATTTTATATTATTAAGGTATTTTATAATAATATATTTATACCCTTAATATTTAAAGTATTAATAAATATCCGTTGCTTAATTTTAAGGTTTTATTAATTTAAAGGATTTATTTTTTATTATCTTTTTATTAAAAATATTATTATATATCCTTATTAACGTTACGCTTAAGATAACCGTAAAGTATTTCTTTATATAATTAAAAACGTTTAACCTCTTTATTATGAAAAAGAAATTATAATTAATAATCTTTAACCTAAGGTAAAGGACCGTATTCTCCTTTTTTATCTGCTTTAAAATAATTTCCTTTTCCTCCCCCGTAAATCTTATTAAGTATATCCCGTTTATTACGATAATAAAAAATTACCTTAATACCTTTATTATTTTTTTTTATTAACTTATCTTTTTAACTTCTTTAATCTTTCTTTCGCCTTTAATAAGGCTATATTAAGGAAAATGTCCCCGCTTTATAATTTACGTGCCGTAATAATTTATTCTATTAACGGTTTTCCCGTTACCTTAAACGTTTTTATTAATTATAATAAATTTGCCTTTATTATTATACTTTTTTTTTATTCGATAATCGTACGGTTATTATCCTTATTTTCCTTAACGCCGTTACCTTCTTTTTTACTTTTATCTCCTTTACCGTTAACGTTAATACCGCTTTTACGGCTTTCGCTATTTAGTTTATTTCCGCTTTTTTCTTTAAAGTTTCCCCCGTTGTTCCTTTACTTTATATGTATCCTTTCTGTTTTTTTTTACCTTTGTCCGCCGGCGCTTTTATTATTACCTTTAAAATTCCGTATAGCTTTTTTAACTTTTTTAAACCTCTCCTTATATTTACGTAAAAGTTTCTTATTCCCTATAACCCGATTTATAATATCGGTTAAGTCTTTAACGTAATATCCTTTTATATAATTATAAAAAAGCTTTTTAACGTCTTTATTACCTTTTCCTTTTTTACTTTTCTTTTATATATTTAACGGTTATTTCTTTTTATAACTTATTCTTATTTACTTAATATCTTTTCATTTTTATTTAATTCTCCTTTAATTTATATATATTTAATAAAGCCTTTTACGCTTCCGTTTACCCTTTATTTATCTTTATATATCGTCCTTATCCCTTTTACCCTTTATTTATTACCTTTAATAATAATATTTTTATGCGTTATATACGTCCCTTTACGCGTATCTTATTGACTATAAGCTTTTTATTTAATTTAAGGCCTTTTTATCTCGTATTTATTACGTTATTTATATAATTTATTACCGTTCTTATTAACTTAAACCGTTTATCTTCCCTTTTTTTCTACTTTTATTATTATTCCGCTTCCGCTTATCGTATTTAAGGTACTATCCTTATTATTATTTAAGCTATACATATATATATCGTTTCTGACCTCTGGGGTCCCGTTATTCGTCGCTATTTCTCCCGTTAATATTATAATATAAATAAAATGTATTTATTATATTTTATAAAAACTGAAAAAGAAATTATATTAAGGAATATAAAAAAAAAGAATATAATTTTTTACTTAAAACTTAAAATTATTAATTATAAACTTTTTCTGATAATAAGGAAACTTAATTCCTTTAAACGTATAAAAAGGTATTTTATTATTATATTAAATATAATATTATTAAAAATATATAATAATATTTTAAATAAAAAAATTATTAAAAAAAAATTATTTAAAATAACTTAATTATAAAATAAGGCGGCGGATATTTATTAATATTTTAAATATTAAGGTTATAAATATGTTATTATAAAATTTTTTAATATTATAAAATATATAATTTACGTTAAAAGTTACGATATTTATAAATATATAAAGTTAATAATTAAAAAACTTATAAAAAGCGTATTTAAATATATTATATATAATAAAAAAAATACTTAATATAAGATTCTAAATATATAATAAGAACTAAAGAAATTAAACGTAAAAAGACCCGGATAACTATAAAAATCCAACGGTATAATATATACGGAATTAATTTAATGGGTTAATTAAAAAGAATTTTAAAGCGTAAACTTAATTAATTAAATAATAAAGGATAAATAATAATAACGGATAAAGTAAAAAAAAGGAAGTTTTTTATAATTTTAATTTTAAGGGCTGGCCGTTTTACGTTTTTAATGGTAACCGGGAAAATATTAAATTAGAAAACGCTTAACTTTAATAAGAAATCTATAATTTAAACGGGTATAAATAAAGGAACCCTTATAAAGGTTAATATATAATATATTAACGCTTTTAAAAATAATATAATATAACGTTTATAATAAAAGAATTAAAGTAATAATATTAGTATTTAAGTTTAAAAAAGTTAAAAACGTTAATATTATAATAATATAGGAATTACTATATAACTTATATATATATTTATTTATTAACCCGGAAAAAGGGTTCTATTTAACCTTTAAGGGGGATAAGATAATTAAAATATATTTTTTTTATAAATAAACGGTTTAACGTAAATAATTAGGATATTACTTATTATAATAAAAACCTTTATATATTCTATATTATAAAAAAAGGGGACTTAAAGGATAACCTTAATATTTATAACGTATATAACCCGCCGCCGGTTAATAAGGAAAAACCGTTTACGATATTATTACTTAAAGAAATCTTAATTACTTTAAATAAATATATATTACTTAAAGATTTTAACTTATATTACTATATATAAAATAAAAAAGAATATACGATATATTACATTAAATCGGATAACTTATTAATAATTACCATTTAAGTTAATCTCTTATTATTAATATTATAAAAAACTATTACGTAAGAAAGTTATAAATTTTAAAATAACGATTAATTTAACCTTTAATATAGAAAAAGTTATTAATACGGTTATAACGTAAAAGTTATAAAAAGACTTAAAATATAGCTCGGATTATATACCGATATAAATAATTTTAAATTAAACCGTTAATATGATTTTATTATTACCGGTAAAAAAGGCGTAAAAAACGGTTAAAGTAATAAAAGTTTATATAAAAACGGAGGAAATAATAATATAATTTACGGATTTCCCTTATTTAAATAATAAAAACCGGATTGATTTCTTTATAAAGTAAATAATAAAAATATTAAATAAAATAATCGATAAAATAATCTTAATAATAAAGCTTTCTTAAAGAGTTAAAAATTAATAAAATAAAAAGTATATAATTATAACCGTAAAACCGAAAAAACTAATAAAATAAGCTTTTAAATATTAAAATTAAAAGATATTTAATTAATTAAAAGTTATTTAAAAGGAAAAAAAGAAAATTATTAAGAAAATTAAATAAATATACTTTTGATTTATAATATATAACTTAACGGTTTTACCTTATAGTATTTAAAAGTTAATAAAATATAATAAGGAATAAAATAAGAAATTAAAGTTTATCCTTAAATTCCCGCCTTTTAAGAAACTTAATAATATATTAATTAATACCTGTTATGTGCACTGTGCTTATGCCAAGACCTTTACCGGCACTAAGGCCCAAAGGGGTATAGCGGACGCCCGGTGCTTGGCGCACATACTTATATTACGCACCTTCATAGCTAAATACTTACTTATTATATATATTATACTTATATTTTACCTCAGTACTCTTAATACCTAATAAATGGTAGCAATAGCTTACGGTCATCTGCGTTTATCTACAGTTTAAATATAGCCTTTAATATATTTATTATTAGGGGTAATTACGTTATAACTCTTATAATAATTGCGTTAAACGGACCTTTTTAACCTTTAACTCGTTAATCCCTTTAAAAATATTTCGACGATTTTATTATTATCTTATTATCTAAGTTATCGTCTTATATTTAAAGATGAATAAGGCCGTATTATTTACTTAAAAAAGACCTTATAACTTTAATTATTAAAGCCTTCCTTAAAAATACTTAATAGCGAATTTATTAAAGTTTTTACCGAGAATATCGCTAAGTTAAATAGGACTATTATAATTATAAATACGTCTTTTAATATGAAATTTAATAACCTTTAAAGAAAAATTACCGCTCTTAAAGCTTACTTATCCTATAGTAAGCAATACCGCCGTAAGGACTCTATCTCGGAACCCCTTAATAATATACCTTAATTATTAAAAGATAAGTAAAAAGAGAAGGATAATATTAAACGATACCGTATTAAAGAAATCGGTTACTTTAACGGTACCAGTGACGTTTATACCTTTATTAATCGGCTTTAAATTATGGGTAATATTAAAGGCGATAAAATCGTTTAAGAGTATATTGCTTTAAGCTTTATGAAGTTTAATGGCTTAAATAAAGTTTATAACTGGTAAATATCTGAAGTTATAAATAAAACTCGTGGTTATCTTATAAATATAAAATTAATAAATCCCCTAATATTTATACTTATAATTCGGTTCGGAACCCCGGAGCATTAACTCCTTAAGCAATTTAATCACCTGAAATATATACGTAAGGACGCCGTAGACTAAAAGTCCGCAACTATATTCGTAGGTTAGGTAATAACTATAGTTAAACGATTAAGTAATACCCAACAATAAGCTCTTAAACTCGTATTTACTTATTTTAAAGCGGCCTTATAAAGTACCCTTTAATTCCCTTATAATTAAGAAACCTTTATAGCTTATATATAACTTCGGCAATCCGTATGGTATAAATAATATTATTATATAAATAAGTTAATATTACCGGCTTTATTATTAAATCCTTTATTATAAGTAATATTTATATATAATAAGCCTCGCTTTAAAAATAATAATAAATACCGTCCAATAAGCGGCCTTATATATAAAACACTTTCCGTACCGGACCCTTTAAAGGTTTATTATTTCCGCTATAATAATAGCGATAATAACCCTACCTTTGAGTCTAACGATAAGATTAGGCCCTCACTATAAAACGAGTACGTCGGTATATATTGGGTGGATAACCAGGCTTACCTTTATAATAAAAAAGGTAATATATAGTCCTTTTATAACCTATATTAGAATAATACCGTTACTATAGTTATTAAAGGCTTAAAAAGCTTACCTAATTAAATTACGGAGATTACGGATTTAAGCGATTTAACTTTTATAAAATATTTAAATCCACGACTATTTTCCGGGTAAAATTATAATAATTACTTAACTCGTATTTTTTTCGATTTTTAATATATAATTTTAATACGGCATTAATACGTTATTATTATTTATTCTTTTTAGTTCTTTAATATACTTAACGTTAGATATATTTATTCCTTAACCCCGGAGCCGCTTTTAACAATGGAGACTTTAACTTTACCGTCGTAATGAAAACGTTGCGGTTTTTTTTATAGTGTATTTATTATATATATTGTACTTATATTAAGACCTTTACCGGCACTAAGGCTTAAAGGGGTATAGCGGACGCCCGGTATTTGGTATACATATTTATATTGCGTATTTTCATAGCTAAATACTCATTTATTATACATATTACACCCATATTTTACCTCAGTACTCTTAGTACCTGACAATACCTTTAACGGTAAGATTAAGGCCCTTAAAAAAGTATTTTTCCCCCCTTTATTAAAGGTTAATTTAAACAATATTAATAACGTTATATACCCCGATTTTATATTAATAAATAAAATAATAATATAAAATATAATAATTAAAACGATTAATAAATCAAAGAAAAATAAAGCTTTAAGATTAAATAAGATTCTTAATAAATTCTTATTGATAATAATATTGCCGTTTAAAAGGGTTTTTACTTATTTCTTTTAAGTATATTTTAATATTAGTTATTATTTATATAAATTTAAAAAAATAAAAATAATTATCCTTAAGAAGCTTATTAAGCCGGATTATTCTAAAATAAAATCTTATAGACTTATTATACTCCTTTATATATTAAAGAAAACCTTAAAAACGGTAATAATATAAATCCTTAATAATTATATAAAGAATTACGGACTTCTTTTTAATTAATAAATAAAAAAATAAAAAAAATTAATTAATAGAAATAGCTTTTAAAGGATTAATTAACGGTATATATACGGTATTAAATTATAAGAAGAAATATATTATAAATCTTTTTTTTTTTTTAATTTATTATAAATATTTTTAATAAAATAAATTATTAAAGGTTACTCTTTAATTTAAAGAAAAAAAGGATATTATTCTTCTTAATTAAATAAATGAAAAGTTTCTTAAGTAATTAAGCTATATTAATTAATTTAAAATAAAAGATAAGCCTAATAAAGCCCGCTATAATAAAGATTCCTTAAGGATTATTTATTTTTTATAGTATTTTTATTCTTTAATAATTTATTAATTAAAAAGCTTATTAAGTTAAAATAAAAGGTTTAAGTTAAAGGCTTTATTAATAACGTTTATTTTTTAACCTATAATACCTTTATATATATAAATTATTTAAAATTAAAATAAACTTATAAAGTTTATTTTTAATAAGTAAAAACCTATGGGGCTTAATTTATATTATATAAGTATAAACTTATTTATATAATTAAGAGTCCGAAGTTATATAATATAATAATTATAATAAACTTAAATAAAATTACGGTAAAGCCGGATATTAATATTAGAATCCTTAGGCTTTAAATAAATAAAAAACTTAATTAAAAAAACTATATAAAAAAGGTTTAAAAGAAAATAACTTTATAAGAAAAAGGTTTTATTTACCTTATTATATCGATATAGGAAATTACGTTATAGAAGGCCCGGACTATTTATTAAATTATAATAAAATTAACTATAATATACGCTATAATTATTTAATATATACTTAAAGGTACTTTAAGATATAAAAAGGAGCCTATTTAAATATTATAAAAAGTCTAGAATTAATATTTAAAAATAATTAACGGTACTTATAAAGTAATTTTTATTCCGGTATTAAAGTTTAAGGTCTTTATATTATTAATTAAAGTTTTATTAAATTAAATAATCACTTAAATAAAATTAAAAAGATATATATACTTAATTACGATAATAGGAAATAAACGGATCCGTTAGAATCTTAATAAATTTTAAGTTAAAAAGAATAAATTAAAGATATTTATCCTTTTTTTATTAAAATAAAGTAAGAATAAATTAAGAAAAACTTAATTTTATTAATATCCCGGAAACCAGTTTAAACGTATATAAATTCCCGTTAAACGTAAAAAAAACCGAAATTAAAAGGATTTAAAAAACGAAAACTATAATAATTACTTTATAAATTATAATAAAATGAATTAAACGTTAATAAAGGTATAAAGACTTTATATTTTAAGGTTATTATTATTTAATTTTTAACGATAAAAAATTATTAATAAGTATTTTTACCGTTATAATATTATAAAAAAGGGTAATAATATATTAACGATTTAATTCCGGACGGGTAAAAACGGTTTAATTTACTTCTTATTTATTATATATACCGGAAATCGGATAAATGCCGGATATAAAAATAAATAAAAAAAGTAAAACGCTATATACGTTTTTATTTTTTATTTTTTATTTATAGAAATTAAATTAAAACTTATCGTAAGAGTTAATATTTATAATTATTATTAAATATTATTTATAAAATAAAATATCCGGGTAATTATTAAGTTTATAATGTCCACCGGATTATTATTATAGTTTAATTTTATTATAAAAATAAACGAAATTATTAAAGACTTTATAAAAAAAACCTATTATTAATTAAGGAAGAAAAAGAGAAACGGAAATTAGTTATATTAATTATATAAACCGGAAAGTATCTTCTATAACCGTAAAAATATAATAATAAACGTTTATTAAAAGTTTTTAAAGGAATTAATAACAATAATAATATAAAAAAGATATATATTAAACGTATAAATATTAATAAAAATATTTAAAGGCGTTACGTAAAATTAAGGTAATATAAACGTATAAAGGAACGGAAAAGTAATAAGCTTAAGGGCAGTCCCTATAAGGATATAATCGTAATATTATGGATTTTCTTAGGGAAATTAAAATATAAGAAATATATAAATAAATTATTATTCTTTAAACGGCCGTTAATATCCTTTATTTTAAGGGATAAAGGGTAAAGGCTTAATAATTACCGGGTTTTATTTTAACGTTATAAGTATCAGGTTTTTACGGTTATTAATAAGGTTAAAAGGCCGCGTATTAAGGAACGCCGGAATTAACTTAGCTAGATCCGTAATATAAATCAATCAATCAATCAATAATAATATAAAAGAAAACCGAAAGAATGGCGACGAATAAAGGGACCCCAGAGGTCCAAAACGATACGTATATACATAGCTTTAATAATAATAAGGGAGGTATATTAAATGCGATAAGTAGAAATAACGTAATAATTAAGAATAAAGTAATAAACGGCTAAGTAACCTATATTAATAGAAATAACGATAACGTATACGGATAATATAATAATAATAAACCGGATAACGCTTAAAATAAATAAAAAAATTAAGGTTAATAAAATACGCGTATTAAAACGCGTAAAACGTATAATAATAATACGGAGATAATAGGTAAATAAGGGGGTAAGAAAACCGGTATAATATTAATAACGAAGAATATAAACGGGGGGAAAAAACGGGAAGACCGCGGTAAAAGTATTATTAAGAATATATAAAAGGGAAATAAAGTTAATAAAGAAAATAGGACCTTAAAGGATTAAAAGTAAAAAACGGAAATAATACGTCGCCCAATAAATAAAGGCAAAAGGGCGGTAAAGGAGGAAATAAAGGCCTTAAAAGGACTCCTTATAATAAAGTAAAAAGATATTATATTAAAGACTTAATTAACATTATAAATTAAATTAAAAAAAGTAAAAAACTTTTATATAAAAATAAAATTAAAATTAAAGAAAATAAAACGCTTATAAAGCTTTTAAGGGGCGGGAATAAAAAAATTAATAAAAAATAAAAATAACGGCTTAAAATTAAGGGTATAAAGCGAAAGTATAAAGGCAATAACCCTTTAAATAAAAAAAAGCTAGGTAATAAAAATAATAAAAAGGGTACCCGCGGTAAAGAATAAAAGGATAATAGAAAAAAGGATAATTATATTAAAAAAGGTAAGGATAATAATAATCCGCTTATTTAATAATAAAAAAAAGAATATAATTATAAAAATAAACCCGTTATAATTAATAAAGGCTTTTAAAATAATAACGGAACTATTAATAAAATAAATTATTACGGTATATAAACTATAAAGTAAGGATATCCTTTTTAATATAATATTATTAAAGGTAAAGGAAAGCTTAAAAAAATTTAAAACTTAAATTAATAAGGGAAAATATAAATTAATTAAGGTTTTAAAATAATTATTTACCGTTATAATAAATAGGATATACCTATTATATTTTATAGAAACCGAAAAAAAACCACGTTAAAGAATATAAAAAAAAAGAATACGGTTTTTTACTTAGGGTTTAAAATTATTAATTATAAGCTTTTTTTAATAATAAAGAAATTTAACTTTTTAAAACGTATAAAGAAATATTTTATTATTATATTAAGTATAATATTAATAAAAATATATAATAACGTTTTAAATAAAAAGATTATTAAAAACAGATCGCTTAAAATAACTTAATTATAAAATAAAGCGGCGGATGTTTATTAATATTTTAAATATTAAAGTTATAAATATATTATTATAAAATAATTTAATATTATAAAGTATATAATTTATATTAAGGATTATAATATTTATAAATATATAAAGTTAATAACTAAAAGGCTTATAAAAAGTATATTTAAATATATTATATATAATAAGGAAAAACACTTAATATAAAATTCTAAATATATAATAAGAATTAAAGAAATTAAACGTAAAAAGACCCGGATAACTATAAAAATCTAACGGTATAATACGTATAAAATTAATTTAACGGGTTAATTAAAAATAGCCTTAAGACGTAAACTTAATTAATTAAATAATAAGGGGTAAATAACGGTAACGGATAAAGTAAAAAAAAAGAAGCTTTTTGCGATCTTAACTTTAAAGGCCGGTTATCTTACGTCTTTAATAATAATTAGGAAAATATTAAGTTAAAAAACGCTTAACTTTAATAAGAAATCCGTAATTTAAACGGATATAAATAAGGGAACTTTTATAAAAATTAATATATAATATATTATTACTTTTAAGAATAATATAATATAATATTTATAATAAAGGAATTAAAATAATAATATTAATATTTAAATTTAAAGAAATTAAAAACGTTAATATTATAATAATATAAGAATTATTATATAACCTATATATATATTTATTTATTAACTTAAAAGAAGGGTTTTACTTAACCTTTAAAAGGGATAAAATAATTAAAATATACTTCTTTATAAATAAATAACTTAATATAAATAATTAGGATATTATTTATTACGGTAAAAACCTTTATATATTCCGTATTATAAAAAAAAAAGACTTAAAGGGCGACCTTAATATTTATAATATATATAATTTACCGTTAATTAATAAAGAAAAACCGTTTATAATATTATTATTTAAAGAAATTTTAATTATTTTAAATAAATATATATTATTTAAAGACTTTAATTTATATTACTATATATAAAATAAAAAAAACGTATAATAAATTATATTAAATTAAATAGTTTATTAATAATTACTGTTTAAATTAATTTTTTATTATTAATATTATAAGGGATTATTATATAAGAAAGTTATAAGTTTAAAACAACGATTAATTTAACCTTTAATATAGAAAAGGTTACTGGTATAATTATAACGTATAAATTATAAAAAGACTTAAAATATAACTTAAATTATATACCGATATAATTAACCTTAAATTAAACCGTTAATATAACCTTATTATTACCGGTAAAGAAAACGTAGAAAACGGTTAAAATAATAAAGGTTTATATAAAACCGGAAAAAATAATAATGTAATTTACGGACCTCCCTTAATTAAATAATAAAAATTAAATTAACTTTTTTATAAAGCGAGTAATAAAAATATTAAATAAAATAATTAATAAAATAATCCCGATTATAAAGTTTTCTTAAAGAGTTAAAATTTATTAAAATAAAGGGTATATAACCGTAATTGTAAAAATGAAAAAATTAATAAAATAAACTTTTAAATATAAAAATTAGGAAATACTTAATTAATTAAAGGTTACTTAAAAAAAAAAAAAAAGGAAAAAATTATTAAAAACGTTAAATAAATATACTTTTAATTTACAGTATATAATTTAACGGTTTTATTTTATAATATTTAAAAGTTAATACAATATAATAAGGAATAAAATAAAAAATTAAAGTTTATCTTTGAATTCTTATTTTTTAAAAAACCCGATAATATATTAATTAATACCTTTAACGGTAAAATTAAGACCCTTAAAAAAGCATTTTTCTCCTTTCCGTTAAAAATTAATTTAAATAATATTAATAACGTTATATACCCCGATCCCATATTAATAAATAAAATAATAATAAAAAATATAATAATTAAAATAATTAATAAATTAAAGAAAAATAAAGCTTTAAGACTGAATAAGATCTTTAATAAATTCTTATTAATAATAATATTATTATTTAAAAGGATTTTTATTTACCTTTTTTAAGTATACTTTAATATCGGTTATTATTTACGTAAGTTTAAGGAAATAAAAATAATTATCCTTAAGAAGCTTATTAAGTCGGATTACTTTAAAATAAAGTCTTATAAATTTATTATACTCTTTTATATATTAAAAAAAAATTTAAAAATAATAATAATAAAAATCCTTAATAATTATATAAAGAATTACGGACTTCTTTCCGATTAATAAATAGAAATAAAGAAAAATCAGTTAATAAAAATAGCCCTTAAAGGATTAATTAACGGCATATATACAATATAAGGTTACAAGGAAAAATATATTATAAGTTTTTTTTTTCTTTTAATATTATAGGTATTTTTAATAAAATAAACTATTAAAGGTTATTATATAATTTAAGGAAAAAAGGATATTATCTTTTTTAATTAAATAAATAAAAAGTTTCTTAAACGATTAAGTTACGTTAATTAATTTAAGATAAAAAATAAGCCCAATAAAGCCCGTTATAATAAGGATTCTTTAAGGATCGTTTATTTTTTTTATATTATTTTTATTTTTTAATAATTTATTAATTAAAAAGCTTATTAAATTAAAATAAAAAATTCAAGTTAAAAACTTTATTAATAACGTTTACCTTTTAATTTATAATATTTTTATACGTATAAATTATTTAAAATTAAAATAAATTTATAAAGTCTATTTTTAGTAAGTAAGAATTTATAGGGTTTAATTTATGCCGTATAAATATAAGCTTATTTATATAATTAAAAGTTTAAAGCTATACGATATAATAGTTATAATAGACTTAAGTAAAATTATAATAAAGCCGGATATTAATATTAAAGTCCTTAACCTTTAAGTAAATAAGAAACTTAATTAAAAAAATATATAAGAAAAGTCTAAAAAAAGACAACTTTATAAAAAAAAGGCTTTACTTACTTTACTATATTAATATAAAGAGTTATATTATAGAAAGCCCGGACCGTTTACTAGGCCGTAATAAAGTTAACTATAATATACGTTATAGCTATTTAATATATATTTAAGGATATTCCGGGATATAAGAAAAAGCCTATTTAAATACTATAGAAAGTCTAAAACCGGTATTTAAAAATAATTAAAGGTACTTATAAAATAATTTTTATCCCAATATTAAAGTTTAAGGTTTTTATATTATTAATTAAAATCTTATTAAATTAAAAAATTACTTAAATAAAATTAAAAAAAAAAAAAAAAAAGATTATATTAAGTAACTTATGAGAAGGATGGCGACGAATAAAGGGACCCTAGAGGTCCAAAACGGTACATATATATATAACTCTAGCGATAATAAGGGGAGTATATTAAGTATAATAAGTAAAAGTAACGTAATGGTTAAGAATAAGGTAATAAATGGGTAAATAGCCCATATTAATAAAAACGGTAATAACGCGTACGGGCAATATAATAATAATAAGCCGGATAACGCTTAAAATAGGTAAAGGAATTAAAATTAATAAAATATATATATTAAAACGCATAAAACGCGTGATAATAATACGGAAATAATAAATAAATAAAAAGGTAGGAAGGCCGGTACGATATTAATAATGAACAATATAAGCGGGGGGAAAAGGCAGGAAAACCGTAATAAAAGTACTATTAAGGGTATATAAAAAGGAAATAAAGTTAATAAAAAAGATAAGATTTTAAGGGATTAAAAGTAAAAAACGGAGACGGTACGTTGCCTGGTAAATAAAAGCAAAAAGGCAATAAGGGAAACGGTAAAGGCCTTAAAAGGATTCCTTACGGTAAAGTAAAAGGATATTACGTTAAAAACCTAATTAATATTATGGATTAAGTTAAAAAACATAAAGGACTTCTATATAAAAATAGGGGTAAAATTAAAGGAAGCGGAGCGGCTATAGGGCTCTTAAGGGGCGGTAATAAAAACGTTAATAAAGAATAAAGATAATAACTTAAAGTTAAGTATATAAAGTAAGGGTATAAAGGTAATAACCCTTTAAATAAGAAAGAGCTAGGCAATGAAGGTAATAAAGGGGGTACCCGCGGTAAAGAATAAAAGAATAACGGAAAAGAAGGCAGTTATATTAAAGAAAACGAGGATAATAACGGTCCGTTTATTTAATAATAAAAAGAAAAATATAGCGGTAAAAATAAACTTACTATAATTAATAAAAGCTTTTAAAATAACGATAAAATTATTAATAAAATAGATTATTATAATACGTAAGCTATAAAGTAAAAATATTCTTCTTAATATAACGTCTTTAAAGGCGAAAGAAAACTTAAAGAAATTTAAAGTTTAAATTAATAAGGGAAAATATAAGTTAATTAAGGTTTTAAAATAATTATTTATTATTATAATAAATAAAATATATTTATTACGTTTTAAAGAAGCCGAAAAAAGCTATATTAAAAAATATAGAAAAAGAGAATACGATTCTTTACTTAAAATTTTAGATCGTTAATTATAAGCTTTTACCAATAATAAAAAGACTTAACTTTTTAAGATATATAAAGAAATACTTTATTATTATATTAAGCGTAACGTTAATAAAAATATATAATAACGTTTTAAATAAAAGGATTATTAAAAGGGGATCTCTTAAAATAATTTAATTATAAAATAAAACGGTTAATATTTATTAATATTTTAAGTATTAAAGTTATAAATATATTATTATAAAGTGCCTTAATATTATAAAATATACGGTTTATATTAAAAGTTATAATACCTATAAGTATATAAAGCTAATAATTAAGGGGCTTATAAAGAATACGTTTAAATACGTTACGTATAATAAGGAGGGATACCCAGTATAGGATTCCAGATATATAATAAAAGTTAAAAAGATTAAATATAAGGAGACTTGGATAACCGTAAAAATCTAACGGTATAATACGTATAAGATTAATTTAATAAATTAATTAAAAACAACCTTAAGACGTAAATTTAATTAATTAAATAATAAAAAATAAATAACGGTAAAGAAAAAAAAAGCTCCTTACGATCTTAACCTTAAAAACCGGCCGTTTTATGTCTTTAATAGTAATTGGGAAGGTATTAAGCTAAAAAACGTTTAACTTTAATAAGAAATCCGTAATTTAAATAAATATAAAAGAAGGAGCCTTTATAAAGGTTAATATATAATATATTAACGTTTTTAAGAATAATATAATATAACGTTTATAATAAAAAAATTAAAGTTATAATATTAATATTTAAATTTAAAAAAGTTAAAAACGTTAACGTTATAATAATATAGGAATTATTATATAATTTATATATATATTTATTTATTAATCCGGAAAAAAGGTTTTATTTAACCTTTAAAAGGGATAAAATAATTAAAATATATTTCTTTATAAATAAGCGGCTTAATATAAATAACTAGGATATTATTTATTATAATAAAAACCTTTATATACTTTATATTATAAAAAAGGAAACTTAAAAAACGATTTTAATATTTATAATATATATAATCCGCCGCCGGTTAATAAAAAAGGATTTTTTATAATATTATTACTTAAAGAAATCTTAATTACTTTAAATAAATATATATTATTTAAAAACTTTAACCTATATTATTATATATAAAATAAAGAAAAACGTATAATAAATTACGTTAAATCGGATAATTTATTAATAGTTACCGCTTAAATTAACCTTTTATTATTAATATTATAAAAGACTATTATATAAAAGAATTATAAATTTAAAATAATAATTAATTTAATTTTTAATATAAAAAAAATTATTAACGTAATCGTAATATATAAGCTATAAAAGGACTTAAAATATAACTTAAATTATATATTAATATAAATAACCTTAAATTAAGCCGTTAATATAATTATATTATCACCGGTAAAAAAACGTAAAAAACGGTTAAGGAAATAAAGGTTTATATAAAAACGGAGGAAATAATAATATAGTTTATAAACCTCCCTTAATTAAATAATAAAGACCGGATTAATTTCTTTATAAAATAAATAATAAAGATATTAAATAAAGTAATTAATAAGATTATCTTAATAATAAAACCCTTTTAAAGAATTAAAATTTATTAAAATAAAGAATATATAACTATAATTATAAAAACGAAAAAACTAATTAAATAAACTTTTAAGTATAAGAATTAAGAGATACTTAATTAATTAAGGATTATTTAAAAGGAAAAAAAAAGGATTATTAAGAAAGTTAAGTAAATATATTTTCAGTTTATAATATATAACTTAACGGTTTTACTTTATAATATTTAAAAGTTAATAAAGTATCATAAAAAATAAAATAGGAAATTAAAGTTTATCCTTAAATTCCCGGTTTTTTAAGAGATCCGATAATATATTAATTAATACCTTTAACGGTAAAATTAAGGCCTTTAAAGGAATATTTTTCCCCCTCCGTTAAAAGCTAATTTAAACAATATCGACGATATTTTATACTTTAACCCCGTATTAATAAATAAAATAATAATATAAGATATAATAATTAAAGTAATTAATAAATTAAAGAAAAATAAAACCTTAAGACCGAATAAAATTCCCAATAAATTCTTAATAATAATAACCTTACCTTTTAAAAAAGTCTTTATTTACCTTTTTTAAATATATTTTAACGTTAATTATTATTTATATAAATTTAAGGAAATAAAAATAATTATCTTTAAAAAGCCTATTAAGCCGGATTACTCTAAAATAAAATCTTATAAACTTATTATATTCCTATATACGCTAAGGAAAACCTTAAAAATAGTAATAATAAGGATCCTTAATAATTATATAAAGAATTATAGATTTCTCCTTAATTAATAAATAAAAGTAAGGAAAAATCGGTTAATAAAAATAGCCCTTAAAGGATTAATTAACGGCGTATATACGGTATAAAATTATAGGAAAAAGTATATTATAAGTCTTTTTTCTTTTAATATTATAAATATTTTTAATAAAATAAATTATTAAAGGTTATTATATAATTTAAAAAAGAAAAGGATATTATTTTTTTTAATTAAATAAATAAAAAGTTTCTTAAGCGATTAAGTTACGTTAATTAATTTAAGATAAAAAATAAGCTTAATAAAGTTTATTATAATGGGGATTCCTTAAGGATTGCTTATTTCTTTTATATTATTTTTATTCTTTAATAATTTATTAATCGAAAAATTTATTAAGTTAAAATAAAAGATTTAAGTTAAAAACTTTATTAATAATATTTACTTTTTAACTTATAATATTTTTATACGTATAAATTATTTAAAATTAAAATAGGTTTATAAAGTCTATTTTTAATAAATAAAAACCTATAAAGTCCAATTTACGTTATATAGGTATAAACTTATTTATATAATTAAGAGCCCAAAGTTATACGATATAATAATTATAATAAACTTAAATAAAGTTATAATAAAGCTAAATATTAATATTAAAATCCTTAACCTTTAAGTAAATAAAAAGCTTAATTAAAAGGATTATATAAGAAAGGTTTAAAAGAAAATAACTTTATAAAAAAGGGGCTTTATTTATCTTACCGTATCGATATAAGAAGTTACATTATAGAAAGCCTGGATTATTTATTAGGTTATAATAAAGTTAATTATAATATACGCTATAACTATCTAATATATATTTAAAAGTACTTTAAGATATAAAAGAAAGCTTATTTAAATATTATAAAAAGTTTAAAATCGGTATTTAAGAGTAATTAATAATACTTATAAAGTAACCTTTATCCCGGTATTAAAATTTAAAGTTTTTATACCGCTGATTAAAATTTTATTAAATTAAATAATTACTTAAATAAGGTTAAAAAGATATATATATTTAATTACGATAATAAGAAACGGGTGAATCCGCCAGAATCTTAATAAACTTAAAGTTAAAAAAAGTAAATTAAAGATATTTATTTTTTTTTTTTATTAAAATAAAGTAAAAATAAATAGAAAAAGAAATTAATTTTATTAATATCCTAAAAATTAATTTAAGTAAATATAAACTTTTACCAGGCGTAAAAAAAATTAAAACTAAAAGGATCTAAAAAGTAAAAATTATAATGATTATTTTATAAATTACAATAAAGTAAATTAAATATTAATAAAAATATAAGGACTTTATACCTTAAAGTTATCGTTATTTAATTTTTAACGATAAAAAGATTATTAATAAGTATTTCCGTTATTATAATATTATAAGGAAAAATAATAATATATTAATAATTTAATTCCGGACGGATAAAAATAATTTAACTTACTTTATATTTATTATATATATTAAAGGTCGGATAAATACCGGATATAAATATGGATAAAAAAAATAAAACGCTATATATATCTTTATTTCTTATTTTTTATTTATAAAAATTAAGTTAAAACTTATTATAAAAATTAATATTTATAATTACCGTTAAATATTATTTATAAAGCGAAATATCCAGGCAGTTATTAAGTTTATAATATTTATTGGATTATTATTATAGTTTAGTTTTATTATAAAAATAAATAAAGTTATTAAAAACTTTACGGAAAAGGCCCGTTACCGGTTAAGGAAGAAAAAAAAAAAACGGAAACCGGTTATATTAATTATATAAACCAGAAAGCATTTTTTATAGCCGTAAGGATATAATAGTAAACGCTTATTAAAAATCCTTAAAAGAATTAACGGTAATAATAATATAAAAAGGGTATATATTAAATATATAAGTATTAATAAGGATATTTAAAAATATTATATAAAATTAAGGTAATATAGATATATAAAGGTACGGAAAAGTAATAAATTTAAGGATAACCTTTATAAGGATATAATTATAATATTACGGATTTTCTTAAGGGAATTAAAATATAAGAAGTATATAAATAAATTATTATTTTCTAAATAACCGTTAATATCCTTTACCTTAAAGGATAAAGGGTAAAAGCTTAATAAACGCCGGTTTTTACTTTAACGTTATAAGTATCAGGTTTTTTACGGTTACCAATAAGGCCAAAAAGCCGCGTATTAAGGAACGCCGGAATTAGCTTAGCTAGACCCGTAGTATAAATCAATCAATCAATTAATCAAAATTAAAAAGATATATATACTTAATTATAATAATAAGAAACGGGTAAATCCGTTAAAATCTTAATAAGTTTTAAGTTAAAAAAAGTAAATTAAAAATATTTATCCCCCTTCTTATTAAGATAAAGTAAGAATAAGTTAAAAGGGAAATTAATTTTACCGGTATCTTAAAGGTTAATTTAAATATATATAAATTCCTATTAAGTATAAAAGAAATTAAAATTAAGGGGATTTAAAAAGCGAAAATTATAACGATTATTTTATAAATTATAATAAAATAAATTAAACGTTAACGGAAATATAAAGATTTTATATTTTAAGGTTATTATTATTTAACTTTTAATAATAAAAAGATTATTAATAAGTATTTCCGCCGCTATAATATTATAAAGAAGGGTAATAATATATTAACGATTTAATTTTAAACGGATAAGAACGGTTTAACTTACTTCTTATTTACTATATATACCGGAAATCGGATAAACGCCGGATATAAATATAAATAAAGAAAATAAAACGCTATATATATTCTTATTTTTTATTTTTTATTTATAAAAATTAAGTTAAAATTTATCGTAAAAGTTAATATTTATAATTATTATTAAATATTATTTGATTAATTGATTGATTGATTTATACTACGGATCTAGCTAAGCTAATTCCGGCGTTCCTTAATACGCGGCCTTTTAACCTTACTGGTAACCGTAAAAACCTGATACTTATAATATTAAAGTAAAAACCGGTATTTATTAAGCTTTTACCCTCTATCCCTTAAGGTAAAGGATATTAATAGCCGTTTAAAAAGTAATAATTTATTTATATACTTTCTATATTTTAATTCCCTTATAAAAATTAATAATATTACGATTATATCCTTATAAAGGTTACCCTTAAGTTTATTGTTCTTCTGCTCCTTTATATATTTATATTACCTTAACTTTACATAATATTTCTAAATATTTTTATTAATATTTATATATTTAATATATATTTTTCTTATATTATTATTATTATTAACTTTTTTAAAGATTTTTAACAAGCGTCTATTATTATATTTTTACGGTTATAAAAGATACTTTCCGATTTATATAATTAATAAAACCGGTTTCCGTTTTTCTTTTTTTTTCTTTAATCGGTAATAAGCTTTCTCCGTAAAATCTTTAATAATTTTATTTATTTCTTTAATAAGGTTAAACTATAATAATAATCCGGTAAATATTATAAATTTAACGGCTATCCGGATACTTTATTTCGTAAATAATATTTAACGATAATTATAAATATTAACTTTTATAATAAATTTTAATTTAACCTCCGTAAATAAGGAATAAGAAATAAAAATATATATAATATTTTACTTTATTTATTTATATTTATATCCGGTATTTATCCGATTTCCAATATATATAATAAATAAAAAATAAGTTAAACCGTTTTTACCCGTCCGGAATTAAATCGTTAATACGTTATTATTTTTTTTAATAATATTATAATAATAAAAATACTTATTAATAATCTTTTTATCGTTAAAAGTTAAATAATAACGATTTTAAAGTATAGAATCTTTATACCTTTATTAACGCTTAATTTACTCTATTATAACCTATAAAACGATTATTATAATTTTTATTTTTTAAATCCTTTTAATTTTAGTCTTTTTTATATTTAACGGAAATTTATATACGTTTAAATTAACCTCCGGGATATTAATAAGGTTAACTTCCTTTTTAATTTATTCTTACTTTATCTTAATAGGAAGAGGGATAAATATCTTTAATTTATTCTTTTTAATTTAAGGCTTATTAAGATTTTAATAAATCCGCCCGTTTCTTATTATTATAATTAAATATATATATCTTTTTAACTTTACTTAAGTAACTATTTAATTTAATAAGATTTTAATTAACGATATAAAGACCTTAAACTTTAATACCGAGATAAATATTACTTTATAAATACCGTTAATTATTTTTAAATATTAATTCTAGACTTTCTATAATATTTAAATAAATTCCTTTTTATATCCCGGAATATTTTTAAGTATATATTAGATAATTATAATATATATTATAACTGGCTTTATTACGGCCTGATAAAGGGTTTAAGCCTTTTATAATATAGCTTTTTATATTAATATAATAAGATAAATAAAGCCCTTTTCTTATAAAGTTATTTTCTTTTAAATTTTTCTTCTTATTTAATTAAAGGTTAAGGACTTTAATATTAATATCCGGCTTTATTATAATTTTACTTAAATTTATTGTAATTATTATATTATATAACTTTAAGTTCTTAATTATATAAATAAGCTTATATTTATACGGCATAAATTAAGCCCTATAAGTTTTTATTTATTAAAAATAAATTTTATAAACCTATTTTAATTCTAAATAATTTATATATATAAAGGTACTATAAATTAAAAGGTAAATATCGTCGATAAAGTTTTTAATTTAAACCTTTTATTTTAATTTAATAAACTCCTTAATTAATAAACCGTTAAAAAATAAAAATAATATAAAAAAAATAAATAATCCTTAAGGAATCCCCGTTATAATAGGCTTTATTAAGTTTATGTTTTATCCTAGGTTAATTAACGTAATTTAATTGCTTAAGAAACTTTTTATTTATTTAATTAAGAAAAATAATATCCCTTTTTTTTTTAAGTTATATAATAACCTTTAATAATTTACCTTATTAAAAATATTTATAATATTAAGAAAAAAAAGACTTATAATATATTTCTTCCCGTAACCTTATATTATATATACGTTATTAATTAATCCTTTAAGGGCTATTTTTATTAACCGATTTCTCCTTATTTTTATTTATTAATTAAAAAAAGTCCGTAATTCTTTATATAGTTATTAAGGATCTTTATTATTACCGTTTTTAAGATTTTCCTTAACGTATAAAGAAATATAATAGGTTTATAAAATTTTACCTTAAAGTAATCCGACTTAATAAGCTTTTTAAGGATAATTGTTTTTATCTCTTTAAACTTACGTAAGTAATAATTAACGTTGAAATATATTTAAAAAAGGTAAATAAAGACCCTCTTAAACGATAATGTTATTATTAATAGGAATTTATTAAAGATTTTATTTAATCCTGGGGCTTTATTTTTCTTTAATTTATTAATTACTTTAATTATTATATCTTATATTATTATTTTATTTATTAATATAAAATTAAGGTATATAGCGTTATCAATATCGTTTAAGTTAATTTTTAACGGAGGGGGGAAAAATAGTTTTTAAAAGCCTTAATTTTACCGTTAAAAATATTAATTAATATATTATCGGGTCTTTTAAAAAACGGGAATTTAAGGATAAGCTTTAATTTCCTACTTTATTCTCTATTATACTTTATTAGCTTCCAGATATTATAAGGTGAAACTGCTAAATTATATACCGTAAATTAAAAGTATATTTACTTAACCTTCTTAATAATCTTCTTTTTTTCTTTTTAAATAGCCCTTAACTAATTAAGTATCTCCTGATTCCTATATTTAAAAGCCTACTTTATTAGCCTTTTCGCCTTTGCGGTCGCGGTCGTATACCCTTTATTCTCGTCCAATGCCTTTATTACTCGCTCTATAAAGAGGTCGATCCGGTCTCTATTGTCTAATTAAGGGAGGTCCGCGAATTATGCTACCGTCTCCTTTGCTTTCGTATAAACCTCTATTACCTTAACCGTCTTCTACGCCCTCCTTACCGGTGGTAATAAGGTCGTATTAACGGTCCAGTTTAAAGTTATTTATATCAATATATAATCTGAGTTATATTTTAAGTCCTTTCGCGGCCTATATATTATAACTGTGCCGGTAACCTTTTCTATATTAAAGGTTAAATTAATCGTTATTTTAAATTTATAACTTTCTTACGTAATAATCCTTTATAATATTAATAATAAAAGGTTAACTTAAGCAATAATTATTAATAAATCATTTAATTTAACGTAATTTTTTCTATACTTTTCCTCGTTTTATATATAATAATATAGGTTAAAGTCTTTAAGCAATCTATATTTATTTAAAGTAATTAAGATTTCTTTAAGTAATAATATCGTAAATAATCTTTTTTTATTAATTAATAGCGGGTTATATATATTATAAATATTAAAATCGCCCTTTAAGTCTTTTTCCTTTATAATACGGAATATATAAAGGTTTTTACCGTAATAAGTAATATCTTAATTATTTACGTTAAACCATTTATTTATAAAAAGCATATTCTGGTTATCTTATTCCTTTTAAAAATTAAATAAAACCCTTTTTTTAAGTTAATAAATAAATATATATACGGGCTATATAATAATTCTTATATTATTATAATATCGACGTTTTTAGCTTTTTTAAACTTAAATATTAATATTATTACTTTAATTCCCTCGTTATAAACGTTATATTATACCACTTTTAAAAGCGTTAATATATTATATATTAATTTTTATAAAGGCTCCTTTATTTATACCCGTTTAAGTTATAGATTTTTTATTAAAGCCGAGCGTTTTTTAACCTGCTATTTTCCCGGTTATTATTAAAGATATAAAACGGCCAGCCCTTAAAATCAGGATTATAAGGAGTTTCCTTTTTTTTATTTTATTTATTATTGTTATTTTTTTTTTATTTTTTAATTAATTAAGCTTACGTTTTAAGGTTATTTTTAATTAACTCGTTAAATTAATTCCGTACGTATTATACCGTTAGATTTTCATAATTATCCGGGTCTTTTTACATTTAATTTCCTTAGCTTTTATTATATATTTAAAATCCTATATTAAGTATTTTTCTTTATTATATATAACGTATTTAAATACGTTTTTTATAAGCTTTTTAATTATTAACTTTATATATTTATAAATATTATAACTTTTAACGTAAATTATATATTTTATAATATTAAAGTATTTCGTAATAATATATTTATAATTTTAATATTTAAAATATTAATAAATATCCGCCGTTTTATTTTATAATTAAATTATTTTAAGCGATCTTTTTTTAATAATCTTTTTATTTAAAATATTATTATATATCTTTATTAACGTTATATTTAATATAAAGGTAAAATACCTCTTTATATATCTTAAGGAATTAAGTCTTTTTATTATCGGAAAAAGCTTATAATTAATAATTTTAAACTTTAAGTAAAGAATTATATTCTCCCTTTTTATATTCTTTAACGTAATTTCTTTTTAATTTTTATAAAATATAATAAGTATATTTTATTTACTATAATGGTAAATAATTACCTTAAAACCTTAACCGATTTATATTTTCTTTTATTAATTTAATTTTTAAATTTCTTTAAGCTTTTTTTCGTTTTTAATGATATTATATTAAGGAAAATATTTTTACTTTATAGCTTATATATTATAATAATCTATTTTATTAATAATTCCGTTATTATTTTAAAAGTTTTTATTAATTATAATAAATTTATTTCCGTAATTATATTTTTTTCTTTATTATTAAATAAGTAAACCGTTATTATTCTTACCTTTTTTAATACGGTTATTTTTTCCTCCGTTATCTTTTTTATTCTTTACCATAAATACCCTTTTTATTACCCTTATTATTTAACTTTTTCTTACTTAAAAGGTTATTGCTTTTATACCCTCGCTTTATATTTTTAATTTTAAGCCGCCGTCTTTACTTTTTATTAACGCCCTTATTCCTACCTTTTAAGAACCCCGTAAACGCTCTGTTTCCCTTAATTTTACCTTTATTTTTATATAAAAGTCCCTTACGCTTTTTAATTTAATCTATAATATTAATTAAGTTTTTAACGTAATATCTTTCTATTCTATTATAAAAAGTTTTTTTAAAGCCTTTACCGCCTTTTTTACCGCCTTTTCGCCTTCCCTTATCGGGCGATATATTATTTCCGTTTTTTATTTTTAATTTTTTAAAGTCCCGTTTTTTTTATTAGCTTTATTTCTTTTTTATATATCCTTAATAATACTTTTACCGCGGTCTTTCCGCCTTTTCCCCCCGTTTATACCCTTTATTATTAATACCATACCGGCCTTTTTACCCCCTTATTTACCTATTACTTCCGTATTATTATTACGTATTTTACGCGCTTTAATATATATATTTTATTAACTTTAATTTCTTTACTTATTTTAAGCATTATCCGGCTTATTATTATTATATTGTTTATACGCGTTATCGCCGTTTTTATTAATATAAGTTACTTATTTATTTATTATTTTATTCTTAATTATTACGTTACTTTTACTTATCGCACTTAATATATTCCCCTTACTATTATTAAAGCTATATATATACGTATCGTTTTGGACCTCTAGGGTCCCTTTGTTCGTCGCCATTCTTAATAAGTTAAAATATTATTTATAAAATAAAATATCCGGGTAACCGTTAAGTTTATAATATTTACCGGATTATTATTATAGTTTAATTTTATTATAAAAATAAATAAGGTTATTAAAAACTTTATAGAAAAAACCCATTATTAATTAAGGAAAAAAAAGAGAAACGGAAATTAATTACGTTAATTATATAAACCGGAAAGCATTCTTTATAGCTATAAGGATATAATAATAAACGCTTATTAAAAATCTTTAAAAGAATTAACGGCGATAATAATATAAAAAGGGTATATATTAAGTATATAAATATTAATAAGGATATTTAAAAACGTTACGTAAAGTTAAAATAATATAAACGTATAAAGGAACAGAAGAATAATAAATTTAAAGGTAACCTTTATAAGGATACGGTTATAATATTATGGATTTTCTTAAGGGAATTAAAATATAAAAAGTATATAAATAAATTATTATTCTTTAAATGGCCGTTAATATCTTTTATCTTAAGGGATAAAAAGTAGAGGCCTGGTAAACGCCGGTTTTTACTTTAACGTTATAAGTATCAGGTTTTTACGGTTATTAATAAAGCTAAAAGGCCGCGTATTAAGGAACGCCGGAATTAACTTAGCTAGATCCGTAGTATAAATCAATTAATCAATCAATAATAATATAAAAATTATTATATAGCCTATATATATATTTATTTATTAATTTAAAAAAGGGGTTTTACTTAACCTTTAAAAAAGATAAAATAACCAGAGTATACTTTTTTATAAATAAATAGCTTAACGTAAATAACTGGGATATTACTTATTATAATAAAAACCTTTATATACTCCGTATTATAAAAGAAAAGGATTTAAAGGACGACCTTAATATTTATAACGTATATAACCCGCCGTTAATTAATAAAGAAAAACCTTTTACGATATTATTATTTAAAGAGGTTTTAATTACTTTAAGTAAATATATATTATTTAAAAACTTTAACTTATATTATTATATATAAAACGAAAAAAAACATATAATAAATTATATTAAATTAAATAATTTATTAATAGTTATTATTTAAATTAACCTTTTATTATTAATATTATAAAAGATTATTACGTAAAAAAATTATAAATTTAAAATAATAATTAATTTAACCTTTAATACGGAAAAGGTTACCGGCGTAATTATAATATATAAGTTATAAGAAAATTTAAAATATAATTTAAACTATATATTAATATAAATAACCTTAAACTAAACCGTTAATATAATTTTATTCTTATTAATAAAGAAAGCGTAAAAAATGGTTAAAGAAATAAAGATTTATATAAAAATAAAGGAAATGATAATATAATTTATAGATCTTTTTTAAGTTTAAATAATAAAAATTAAATTAACCTTTTTATAAAATAAGTAATAAAAATATTAAATAAAATAATTAATAAAATAATCCCGATAATAAAGCCCTTTTAAAGAGTTAAAATTTATTAAAATAAAAAGTATATAATTATAAATATAAAGGTGAAAAGGCTAATTAAGTAAACTTTTAAATATAAGAATTAAAAAATATTTAATTAATTAAAATTTACTTAAAAAAAAAGGAAAAGATTATTAAGAAAGTTAAATAAATGTATTTTCAGTTTACGGTATATAATTTAACGGTTTTACCTCGTAATATTTAAAAGTTAATAAAATATAATAAGGAATAAAATAAGAAACCCAAGTTTATCCTTGAATTCTTATTTCTTAAGAAATCCGATAATGTATTAATTAATACCTTTAATAATAAAATTAAGGCCCTTAAAAAACTTTTTCCCTTTTCATTAAAAATTAACTTAAATAATATTAATAACGTTATATACCTTAACCTTATATTAATAAATAAGGTAATAATATAAAATATAATAATTAAAGTAATTAATAAATTAAAGAAAGATAAAGCTTTAAAATTAAATAAGATTCTTAATAGATTTTTATTAATAATAACTTTATTGTTTAAAAGGGGGGTTTTTTTTTAAGTATACTTTAACGTTAACTATTAATTATATAAATTTAAAAAAATTAAAATAATTATCTTTAAGAAGCTTATTAAGCCGGATTACTTTAAAATAAAGTCTTATAAACTTATTATACTCTTTTATACGTTAAGGAAAACCTTAAAAACGATAATAATAAAAATCTTTAACGATTATATAGAGAATTATAGACTTTTCCCTGATTAATAAATAAAAGTAAAAAAAAGTTGGTTAATAAAAATAGCCCTTAAAGGACTAATTAACGGCGTATATATAATATAAGGTTATAAGAAGAAGTATATTATAAGTTTTCTTTTTCTTAATATTATAAATATTTTCAATAAAGTAAACTATTAAAGGTTATTATATAACTTAAGGAAAAAAAGGATATTACTTTTTTTAATTGAATAAATAAAGAGTTTTTTTTAAATAACCGAACTATATTGAGTAACCTAGGATAAAAAATAAGTTTAATAAAGCCCGTTATAACGGGGATTCCTTAAAGATTACTTATTTCTTTTATACTATTTTTATTCTTTAATAATCTATTAATTAAAGAGTTTATTGAATGAAAAGAAAAAGTTTAAATTGGAAACTTTATTAATAACGTTTACCTTTTAACTTATAATATTTTTATATATATAAATTATTTAGAATTAAAATAAACTTATTAAGTCTATCTTTAATAAGCGAGAACTTATAAGATCCAATTTATATTATATAAGTATAAATTTATTTATATAATTAAAAGCTTAAAACTATATAATATAATAATTATAATAAACTTAAATAGAATTACGGTAAAGTTAAATATTTATATTAAAGTCCTTAACCTTTAAATAAATAAAAAGCTTAATTAAAAGGATTATATAAAAAAGGTTTAAAAAAAGATAACTTTATAGGAAAAAAGCTTTATTTATCTTATTATATTAATATAAAAAGCTACGTTATAAAAGGCTTAGATTATTTACTAAGCCGTAATAAAGTTAACTATAATATATATTATAGCCATTTAATATATATTTAAGGATATTCCGGAATATAGGAAAGAGCTTATTTAAATATTATAGAAAATCCAGAATTAAAATTTTAAGAATAAATAATAATACTTATAAAGTAACCTTTATTTTAATATTAAAGTTTAAGGGCTTTATACTATTAATTAAGGTCTTATTAAATTCAATAATTACTTAAATAAGATTAAAGAAATATATATACTTAACTATAATAATAAAAAACGGGCGGATCCGTTAGAATCTTAATAAGCCTTAAGTTAAAGGGAATAAATTAAGGATACCTAACCTTTTTTTTTAAGATAAAGTAGGAATAAATTTAAAAAAAAGTTAACTTAATTAATATTTTAAAAATTAATTTAAGCGTATATAAATTCCCGTTAAGCATAAGAAAAATTAAAATTAAAAGATTTTAAAAAATAAAAACTATAATAATTATTTTATAAGCTATAATAAAATAAATTAAACGTTAACGGAAAAATAAAGACTTTATGTTTTAAGGTTATCGCTACTTAATTTTTAATAATAAAAAAATTATTAATAAGTATCTCCGTTACTATAATATTATAAGGAAGGGTAATAACGTATTAATAATTTAACTCCGGATAATTAAAAACGGTTTAATTTATTTCTTATTTATTATATATATCGGAGGTCGGATAAATATTAAATATAAATATAAATAAAAAAAAGTAAAACGTTATATACGTCCTTATTTTTTATTTTTTATTTATAAAGGTTAAATTAAAAATTATAATAAAAGTTAATAATTATAATTACCGTTAAATATTATTTATAAAGCGAAATATTTAAATAACCGTTAAATTTATAATATTTACCGGACTATTATTATAGTTTAACCTCGCTATAAAAATAAATAAAGTTCTTAAAAACCTTATAAAGAAAGCCCGTTACCGGTTAAGGAAGAAAAAGAAAAGCGGAAAACGGTTATGTTAATTATATAAACCGGAAAGTATCTTTTATAATTATAAAAATACAATAATAAACGCTTATTAAAAGACTTTAAAGGAATTAATAATAATAATATAATAAAAGGGGTATATATTAAATATATAAATATTAATAAGGATATTTAGAGATATTACGTAAAATTAAAGTAATATAAATATATAAAAAAGCGGAAAAATAACGAGCTTAAAAGCAGTCCCTATAAGGATATAATTATAATATTATAGATTTTCTTAAGGAAGTTAGAATATAAGAAGTATATAAATAAATTATTACGCTTTAAATAGCCGTTAATATCCTTTACCTTAAAAGATAAAGGGTAAAGGTTTAATAAATACCGGTTTTTACTTTAACGTTATAAGTATTAGGTTTTTACGGTTATTAATAAAACCAAAAGGCCGCGTATTAAAGAACGCCGGAATTAACTTAGCTAAATCCGTAGTATAAATCAATCAATCAATTAATCAATTATATTAATAAAGGCTTAACGGAGTTTGAAAAAGGAACTACGGAGGATAAGCTATTTAATTTTTAAGGCGTATTGTTAATCCGTATTAAGGTTCGGTCCGATATTCTTATTAATAAAAATAAATTATAAATATTAATTTTACTTATTATAGATATTTTAAGGTATATTTATAATAAATTAATTAATAATTATCCCGGTTAAGATTATATAATTAAACTTATTTTCCGGTATTTCTTTTAATTTACTTTATAAGATAATATCGACCGTTATATTTTAAATTATAATATTTATTCTTAATTTAAGGCTTTATAATAAAAGCCCGTAAGATTACTTTATTAATTAAAAATCCTGGAATAAAAACAAATTAATTTTTTAATTAACTTTATTACCGGATTATTTAAATATAAGGGTATAAACTTTATCTTTACCGTAATTTATATATTATCTAAAAACCGATATTATATCCTTTATTATGTTAAAGAGAAAGGGATTTTTATTAAGAAAATAATTTAGTTCTTTATTAAAAAAGTATTTAAGTATTACGGCCTTCCGGATAATATTTTTTTCAATTATAACCCTTAATTTATTAATAAAATATAACGCTTTTTATTATATTAATTTAAGATTAACTTTTAAACCTTAATTCCTTATTACGTTAAAAGTAATAATTAAATTAAAAGAATAAATCAAGAAATAAAATAGGGACTCCGGACCTATATAAACTACTTATAAAACGATTAAATACGATAACTATTAATAGTAGAATTTACGGATAATAATAACTTAAATTAATTAATTAAAATAATATTTTTTTATTTTAATAAAGACTTATACTTAAGGATATTATTCGGGCTTAATAATATTAAATACGTTACCGCCCGTAAATAACTTTAAGTTAAGGAAGTTATTAATATTAATAAAATTATATATAAAATTCTTAATACGGCCCGCTTTAATTTTAATAAAACTTATAATAAAGCGTTTAAATAAATTAATTATTAATATAAAAACGTAAAACTTAAAATTAATAATAAGGTTTATATAAATATTAAATATTTAATAATTAATTAACTTAATAAAAAGCTTAATTATAAATGCTTAAATCTTTATATTATTTTTAAATAATATTATTTTTCCTATAAATTAAACGTTTTAAATACCTTTTAGGTTTATTTTACCTTTTATATAAATAATTTAACCCGTATCTTAATTAAAAAGAAATTATTTTTACCAGCATAAATTAATTTAACCCTTAAATTTATTATTATAAATAAGGAAAGTATTAAGGAACAAGAACTTAAAGAACTCATTAATTTTTAATATACCGGCTAAAAATAAAAGCTATAATATAAGGTTAAATAAGTAAACTTACCCTTAAATAATACTTAATATTATACCGACGTAAAAGAATTCTTTTATATTCAAGGATTAATTAAAGTTTTTTATAAAAAGTACGTAAATAAGTCCGGATTATAACCCGGAGATTTAATTAATATTATTATACTTTAAGTAGCCTTTAAGGGTTATCCTGAATATTTAAGTTAAATAATAATTTTTACGGATATAAAACTTAATATTATAAGTTATATATTATATCCTTATTAAGCTTAAGGACCCTTTAAGATAATTTTATAGCTCCTTAAAGTTATTAAAGTAATTATTATTAACATTTTTTACTTATATAGATTATATACCTTTTTATTAATATAAATTTAATATATAAAATAAGAAAGTTAAAAAAATATTTTAAAAAGGGGGTAAATCATAAAAACGATATTTACCCCGGAACCCCCTAAACGAAATCACGTTTTAAGGCCTATTATAAAGGCTACCGCCACGATCCTACCCCTATATGCTTATATTAGTTACCCGGCCACCGTTACGATACTACCCCTATAGTTTTTATATTACTTACCCGGCCAATTAATAACGGGTAAGTAAAGTGATTTACGACTTTTATATTACTTACCCGGCCAGCCAATAACGGGTAAATTAAATAATAACCGGACCTCAGTTTAGTTACCCGGTTAATTAATAACGGGTAAAAGGGGTAATTTTAAGTTTAAAATTTTTTTCCTTCTTAACGTATTTATAGGCTTAAAGGCAAGCCTTTTTTAAGGGAAGGGGTAATATTAGGGTTTAAGGTTATTAATAGCTTAGGAATAGGCTTTACCGGGCCTACCCCGGGCCAAGCCCGGGTTAGTCCGGTACCCAGAAGTGTTACCGACTGGGTATATTAGGGCCTTCAGCCCCTTTACTCCTATACCCCTGTACTTTAATGTCTTTAATTATACGTAATATACCTTTTGCCTTTCAACCACCCCAGAGGGGCTTGCACTCTAACATAATAGACTGTATAAATAAAATTAATTATTATATACGGAATAATTAATATTTTTTAATTACTTAATATTTATAATATAAAAGAATATTTTAAACTTATAATGTAAAGGCCGTATTATAATAAGTATCCGCGGATTTAATGAACTATTTATATTAAATATTTATTTAATTCCTTTATAATTAGAAGTATCTTTTTTAATTAATTAAGTATAAGTACATATTAATATTAAACGTAATTTTTTTCTTTTATTAATAACCTATTTATCCGTTTATTAAGTATTTACTTATAACAGTAATTTATTACGGATAAGAAACGTTCAACATCTTAATTATAAGATATTTAAATTCCGTTATATACGTTTAATAACGGATCGATAGAATATTCTAACCGATTAAGGATTTTATAAAAATATATATTAACGATATTATCGCCGGGTTAAGGTATTTATCCGAGTATATTATTAACTTATAAAAATTATTTATCCTATTATATAATTATAACGTTTCCCTTTCGTTAATAAAAGTATTTCTTAAATAATTTATTATTTCACTATTAAAATAAAAGGTAAATTTTTTGGGATTATTAATATCGGGAGAAAAACTTATAGTAATATAATTAATAAAGTACTTTATTACGCTTAGTAACCTTAAATAGTATTTAAGATTTATAGGATACTCATAAGATCGTATTCATTATTATATATCAAGAGTATAGTTTTTATAGAAACTTAAACTTTAATTTTACTTAAAAATAGCCCGTTAAAAAATAAACATAAAGCTTACTTATCCGTTATATAATTACTTATATCCGTATTACCGTTAAAGGAAGAATTTTTCCGTTTATCATAAAATACACTTTTATAATTATATATCCTTATATACTTTAACGCAAACCGCGTCTTATAAATAAATTTAAACGTTTCAAAGATATTTAATTTTAATATTATTATCATTTACGTTAAAGTAATATATATTATCCTGAAAAGGAAATAATTTATCCGTATGGTAATTAAACGGATTATATTCCTTTTTAAAGTTTTATTTATTATAAAGATTTATTATTAATTTATTAAATTAAAGATTGCCGGTTTCGTTTGGGTTTTCAAAAAAGTAAAATATTTTATAAATTCCTCTTAATATCCGATAATAATTTAAACGGATTATTTGGTGATAATTAATATAATAAAGTAAATAAATATTATAACGATGTTATTTATAGTATAAAATAATAATCGTTATATCCGCTTATCGTAATTCCTATAGTAATTTTAATTAAACGTTTATTATAAATTTAATAAAGAATTTTTGTTAACGCTTTATCCTATCTTATAAGTTTTAATAATAATAATACGGACGATTACCATTATAAGCTAAATAGATTATATATCAATATATTATTCTTAATAATAATAATTAAGATATTATAACCGTTCTTTAAAAAAGTTTTAAAGGGCTATTAAAAGGACGATTTCTGAAAAAAAGAAATATATATATAATTAAAGAATAATAATAGTTTATCTACCGAAAACGCTATTAAACTACCGTTTATCCGGGGGAACAATATATTTACTTAAAACTCCGATAAATATACTTGTTTATATAATTAAAAATAATATTATGAATCGGATAAGAATAATATTAATTCTATTAAGACCTTTATCTTAATTAATTATCTTAAAGAGATTATTTATTCTATTAAAGTAATAGAAATTACTTATCCCGCTATTAAAATCATTTATCTTAATATTAAAGGCCGATGTTTTATAATAATTATTAATCCTATTGGAATAAGTATAATTATAGAAATCTTTTATCCCGCTATTAAAATTACTTATCTTAACATTAAAGGACTATTTTCTATAGCGATTACTAGTCTTGATAATATTTTATTTATTTGATTATTAAAGTAAACAAACGATTATTTAATAATTAAGCGTTTTAATATAGCGGATAAATAGAAGGATAATTTAATTTATTATATCGATAAGTTATCCGGCTTATAACGTCTTTACCTATTAACGTCCCCAATTAAGGATATTTTCGACTTTACGTATAAAATAATATACCCAAGTTATTAACGCTATTTTAAGATTATTTTAATGTCTTAATATATTTACCGATTAAGTTATTACCTTAAATTATATATTTAATATTATCCTACTTATTTAACTTATTAAATAAAATGTTATAAACTATATAAGAGTTTATAATTAATTTACGTTATTTCTTATTTATTTTATACTTTAATAATTGACATTATTATATTATTGCTTATTAATATAAAAAGGTTAAATATTATATTATTCATTACGGATAATTTTATTAAACGTATTTTTATTATATTAAGGAGATTAATATTTTAAGTATTTAATTAAGCGGACGTCTTACTTAAACGCTTAAAGGTTATTAATTAAGGATTACTTAAGGTTATATTATTTAATAAAAGTAAAAGGTTTTTATTGAAACTTTAAAAAGCTTTTTTTAAGCGCCTTAATATTAGTTTATTATATTTTATTACGTATTATCTATAGACGGATAATATAAGTAAAAGAATAAACTAAATAATAAAAATCGTACTTCGCTTTATAATTTATATAATAAAGAACTTATTTAAATAGCTTTAAACGCTATTTATTATTTATTTAATTTTAAACAATTTAACGTCGTTAATAACTAGGTAAGTATTGAATAAGATATTATACGGATTTATCTTAATAAAAATACTGGATCTGGTAAATATAACGTTATTTTTACGAGCTTATTTTATATCCCGTATTACCGTAATAAATATAAGCGTATTTACGTAAATAATAAATAAATATTATTTTTGCCGTATATATACCCCGATATATCCACGGGAAAATAATTACGTATTACTTTAAGTATATAAAGGATGTATTATTCCTTCCGGTAAAAATAACCCGAAATTGTTATGTGTATGCATGCATGGGAGCATTGATAGGTGTAGGACACCCTTTGTACGTAGAGGACAGGCATCCTTATGATGCTCCCATCCTTCAGGTAGAATCATCATTGATACATTATCACGCTTTTTGGTCCATACACCAACAGAAAAAATAATAATATATTAAGTTATTTAAGATCCTTAAACGGATCGGCCGGCTTATATATAAATTTATATATTATAATACTAAAAAATCTACTTTATTTTTATAATTACTTAATTAAAATTATATCCCGTTCTGAATACGGATCCTTTTAATAAATTACGGTTAATATATTTATTATTTATATTTACGTATAAAGACAATAAGGATTTAAATAAGTATAAAACCGAGCGATTATTAAATAAACGAATTATATAAAAAAAAAATAAAGGATTAAGTATTTAATACTTAACTTCATAATTTAATTACGGATTAAAAAATAATATATAACGGATATTATTATAATTAAAATATGATTAAGACTTTATTAACGATTATAAACGATTAATATCCTTAACCTTTATAGTACGGATAAATATCCTAAAGTAAAGTGATTAAGGAGAAATACCCGATATATTATATAACGTATTATATAATTAATAAATTAATACTAAGCTTTATTACTTAAGAACGTTATTACCCTTATACGTTATTATAAACGTGTACTCAATTTTACCAGCACCTTAACCCCGAGTTAATATTATTCTTTATTAAATAAGAACGTTATTACCTCTTACGACGTTTTCCCTTAATATCGTTATTAGCATATAGTAATAGGCATCTATATTATAAACATAATACCCTATTATACTATTATTTCGTCGATTCGTTGTCCCGACTCATTGTCCCGACTCGCTATCCCGACTTACTAATCCGACTCGCTGTTTTATTGTTAATAAGGACGTTACTTTCTTTATTTATCAAGGGGACTTTATTACGAGTATATATATATTAATAAGATATAGCCTTAAGTTTAGGTCTTAAGGATAGGACACTATCCTATGGATAGGATAAGTACATAGTTAGTCGTTTGTCCCTTTATAAAAAACGATTATTCATTCATATATTTACCACTTTGTCCATACATTGCCCTGTACCCATGACAATAATACGGTTTATATGCGATTAAAGTTTATTTAAAAGCCTCGTTTAAATATATTATTTAATAAATATTATACAAAGCTATTATACTCCCCCAACCGGTACGGGATTAATACCGCGGGAAAGGTACGGTATAGGTACGGGACCGGTACGGGAAAGGGAAAGGGTATCCTTATCCCGTACCGGTGGCAAAGGGTATAAGACGGTACGGTACCGGGAAATACTAAGATACCGGTAACGGATAAGATAAGTATTCTTCCTATTAAGGGATATAATTATAACGATTAATATAAAAATAATTATAAAAGTCTTAAGGAAGTATAATTATATTATTAAAATTATATTTAATTTACCTTTTAATATTTAAATAGTATTTACGTATTTTGTTATAGTTATTTTTATTAAGCTTTAAATTAATTAAAATATTTCGTTCGTTCTTATTAACCTTAATTATAATTAAAAAGGCTTAATAATAATAACAATAGTAATCTTTTTTATTTTATCCTTAAGCTTACTCCGGGAAGCGGGACGGGATATATCCCATGGGATAGGGATGGGATAGGGATGGGATAGGATAAAGTCGCTTTTATCCTATCCCGTATTAACTTAGGATGGGACGGGATAAGATCGGGATATATTAAGATCCCAGTAACGGATTAAATAAAATACGTTATAAATAAAGTAAAAAGTTCTCGGGTTAATAATTATAAAAATAATTATAAAGATAATTATAAAAATAATTATAAAGATAATTATAAAAATAATTATAAAGATAATTATAAAAATAATTATAAAGATAATTATAAAAATAATTATAAAGATAATTATAAAAATAATTATAAAGATAATTATAAAAATAATTATAAAGATAATTATAAAAATAATTATAAAGATAATTATAAAAATAATTATAAAGATAATTATAAAAATAATTATAAAGATAATTAAAAAAGTTATAATATTAAAAGTTTAATTTGTTATATAGCTTTATTATAACGTTATAGAAAAGCTTAAGTAATATTACTTTAAATCTTTCTATCTTTAACTCTTTATTAATATTTAATTTATATATTTTATTCCTTAAGCTTATTAATTTAAATTATACTCAAAAAGGTTAATAAAGGTAAATCCGCTTTAAGATTAAACTTATTTTAAGCCTGAAAAAAGATACCGTTTTAAAGTTAAATTACTTAAATTAATTTAAGATACCGTTCTATTATTGGTTTAAGGAGTTATAAGTTAAAATATTAACGTTACTTAAAGTAAAATATAATATCGTATATATTAATAAGATATCCTTTAAATTATCGTTATTATTATCGTTATTATTATTATTATTATTATTATTATTATTATTATTATTATTATTATTATTATTATTATTATTATTATTATTATTATTATTATTATTATTATTATTATTATTATTAATATACTTTATAATTATATTTACGTTATATATTTATTTCTCTTATTTTTCGTTTTTTTAATCCTTAAAATTATTATTATTAACCTTTAAGTCTATATACGATTAATTTAACTCGTTTTTTCTTTATTTATAATAGTAAATTAATATCTTTATCCGGAAAATTAAAAGGATAAAGTATTTTTAATTCTTATAATAACGCTTAATAATAAAAAACTAATATTTATATTTAACGCCGGCGGAAGTATTATAAAGGATATCTCAAATTACTTATAATAAAATAAATAATTTATAAAATAAATACTTTTATTAAGCTAGGGTTCTATTATTCATTTTAAGTAATAACGTTATTTTACTTTAATAAGTTTAATGAATATAAAGATAAATATAAACTTATTATCATTCTTATATTATTTAAGTTTATTCAAAGTAGGATTATTTAATAAGCTTTTTTCATTTAATAAAATATTTAAGTCCTTTATAATCAGCGTTTATTTATTTAACTTTTAATTCTTTAATAAATTGAGATTAAAGCGTAAAACGTACTTATTAAAAATCTCGCGAAGGGCAGTTTAATAAACTTCCGTTTATAAGGTTTTACTTATTATTATATATTAATTTCAACCTTTAAAGACCTTATCGTTACCTTATAGAAGTAATAAAGCCGTTTATTTATAAAGTGAATTAATTAAACCTTATGTCTTATTATAGTATTTAATTAACTTAATATACGTTATATTCAACCCTTAAATAAGCTCCTTCTTTTAAATAATTTATTTACGTTATAAACGATTATTTTACTTTTTAATATAATTAAAAAGCTTATTATATACTATAAAGATACAATAAAGGGTTAATAATTTAATAGTATTTATCACTTTAATAACTTAATAGAATAATTAAGTTAATTCTATTAAGTATTTAATATAACTTTATTTTTTAGGGTTAAGCTTTAAGAATTTATTCTTTTTTTCGTCTTTTTTTAAGAACGTATTAATATCTTTATAAAGTATTAAGGTATAGGTTATTATATAAAAAGATAAGTTTTAATAAATTATTATATTTTAAAATAATTTTAATAATATTTTTTTATGCTTTTTACTTTAATTTAAGATCGGGGGATTTACAATATTATAAATATTAATCCTTCTTTATTAAATAATTATAAAGGTTTCTTTACGCTTATTATTAATATTAATATAAACTATAATTTTCCGAATCTATAGCCTATTAAATAAGTATAAAGATTATTAAAAATCCATTTTATTTTTATTAATATTTTAAGGATATTTATAGCTTAACCGTTAATTAATTTAACTTATTTTTTATTAAATTAATAATCTATATTATTGTTTATTATATTAACTTTAAGGTAACCTAAGAAAACCTTAAGTAAAAGTTAAATAACATAAATTAAGCATAATAAATATTCTGTTTTTTATTATATCTTTATAATATTAATAAATAAATTTTAATATATTTTAGCTTTTCAACGTAACGTAACCGTTATAGTATTATTATTATTTATATTATTAGTAATAACGGTTAAAATACGATCTTTTAACTTATAGTTTTTAACTATCTTTATTATAATAAATATAAGCCGCTTACTATTATAAGTACCTTTTATATACTTAAAGTTAATTAATATATTATAATATTCTTAATCTTAATTAATTTAACATATTATAATCGTTATATAAAACTATTTATTATTAACGGATTAATTATTTATAGTTAATAAAACTTTATTATTATCGTTAAAAAAATCTTTTAATAAAAGTAACTTAATCTTTTCCAAACGTTTTATTATATAATTTTTAATCGTTATTAAGGATAATAATATAAGGCCTTAATTAAGATAAATAAAAAGTTAACGTATTTTAATATACTCAACGATAATAAATAATAGGGCTATAGTAATAATTTATTGCCGTAATTGCTTTAAGAAATCTTCTCGTATTAAAACTTTATTATTAAATAAAAGTTTTATTTATTAATTAATAAGATTCTATAAAATTAATTAAAAAAAGATTTATAATTATTTTTATAATAATCTGATTAAAAAGGAGATTTAATTATTTTATTGATTATATTAATTTAACTTAATACTTATCTAAGGTTTTTAAAATAATTAACTTTCTTATAGTTTTTAATTTCTATATAGTTCTTTATTTTTAATATTTTATCCTTTTTCGGATATTATAAACCTTCGTTATATTTCTTATATATAATATAAGGTAACTTTATATTATTATTAATACGTATAATATTTTCTTTAAAGTACTTTTAAGTATTAAACTTTTTCATAATACCTTATATTAAATATTAAGTTAAATACGCTTATACTTATAGGGTATTTCCTTATTATATTAGGAACTTATTTTTAATAATTGCTTTATATATATAATACCTGGACTTACGCTTTAATCTTAATGTTAAAAAGTTTAATATTAAAGGGTCTATATAGATTAAGCTTATATTATTAAATATATTAAAAAATATAATAATATAATAGAATTAATTATAAATAAGGTTTTTAAATAAAGTAAAATAATAATTAAATTAAATACTTATTCTTAATAATAATTAATTAATAAATATAATATCTTATTTACTATAATTAAGGTAACTATAAAGATAATATAAATATATAAACTTATAATAAGATTAATAGCCATTTTTTACGTAAACCCTTTTTAAGAAAATAATAGGATTTAATTTAAAATCCTTATAAATAAGAAAAACCTTAAAATATAATAGAAACGTATAAATCTTAAAAACAATATTTTATAATTAAGGGGTAAATAAAAATACTTTATATAATCCCTATAGAATAATTTTTAAAAGTTTATCTTAAAAGGTTATTTTTAAAGAAATATTTTTTTTTAATTTAATTTAAAGTAATTTTTATTTTATATATAATAAAGGTTTATCCTTTATTTTTATTTTAATCTTTATATGATTAAGCTCCTTAATATTTATATAGAAAAATAGCCTTAAAGAAAGCATTTTATATTTTAAGAATTATAATATTAAAAAATTAAAAGGATTATAACGGGATTATATAAAAATCCCTTAAAAATAGTTTTAATATAAAGTATTACTTATAAGTTAAGTAATAAAAATATATTTTATTAATAATCCTTAACGTTTTAATAATTAATAAAAGTTAAATACTATATTATATAAAATTTACCGATTTTAAAAGTCTATAATATTAATAATATTAAAATTAAGCTTTATAAAATTAATTAAAGAAATAATCGGGGAAATAAAGGGTAAAAAAATATATAAATTTTATTTTATAAGTATTAAAGTATTATAAGAAATTATGGAAGCTTATCTTATTAATAAATTCTAATATAAAATAATTTATAATAAGCTTTTAATATATAATTAATATATATCTTAATAACCATATTTATTATTATATATATAAAATAAATTATATTAATATAGAAAAATATAGAATTAATCCGAACGCTTAAAGGTAAGGAACTTTTATTTAAGATTTAAATATCGTTATAAAATTTTAATTTTAATTAAAAAATTAAATATAATAATTTTTTAAAATTATTAAATAATAAAAGATTTAATTTTAATTAATATATCGTAAGAAGAAATTTTATTAAATGTATTAAAATTATTTATAATTTTTTTTTTATTAATTATAGCTTTAATTAAAGGGTTAAATTTTATTATACTTTTTAATTAAATTTTTAATTAAGTTATAAGTTTTTTAATTAAAAAAAATAATTTTATAAAATTAATATTGGATTTAACTATATTCCTTAAATTAAGAATTCTTTATTAATTAAATATATCTTCTTTAAAAAAGGTTATAATAGAAATCATTATCCTTAAAGATTATAATTAATTTATCGGTAACCGTAATAACACGTCGATAATTAATAAAAATTTTATCCTTAAAGCCGTATATAATTAATATTTAAGCTTTTTTTATTTTTATTACGTTTATTATAGGGTCTTAATTCCACTTTTTAAAGTTATAATTTTCTTATTAAGATATAAACTTAAATAGTATTACTTATTTATCCTATTTATAATTATTATTATATAGGAATAATTTATAAACGTAAGTAACTTTATTACGTTAAATTGCCCGTTCTTATTTAAAGAAATATTTATATAACGATAATAAATCCTTATATAGGCGGTTAGTCTTATATTTAATTAATATAATAATAATTATAAAATCTTAATTAATATATTTCCTTAAAAATATATATAAAAGTTAAAAAATCGGGTATTTAATCTATTTATAATTTTTATATTTTATATTATATAAATTTAATAAGGCTATATTATAAGCGTTTAATTCCCTTAAATTAAACTATATTATAATTATATAGCCAAGTATTTTATATATTAATTATATTTATTAAAAGCTCTTTAATATTAAATTTATTCAAGCCGGTTTCCTTAATTTCCGTTTATATTAAAAACGTTATAAATCTCGGGTTTATTAAAATTAAATTAATTATATATATATTATAATAAAAACTTATACTTATTATTACTTTATTATTACTTAAATCTTCCTATAAAGGATTATTATTATCTTTTATTAACTTTAATTTTTACGTCTTATTTAACTTAAAATTATAGCTTAAGGCGAAAACATTAATATATTAATTATTAAGAATATTAATAATTATAAATATAATAAGTATAAAAATAATTATATTAATTAATATATTAATTATCTATAACGTTTTTTTTAGTTTACGTTTTTAATAAAACCCGGTTTTTAATAATAATTTTTTTTTATTTATTAATCTTTTTCAGTTTAAATAAATAATAGCTTAAGGCGGTTTAATTGGTATATTTTATTTTTTCTAATTATTATTTTAAGGGGTAAAATTAAATAATCCGATTACGCGATTTTACTATATATAAGTTTTATAAAAGCTTTTTTTATATTTTATATTTTTTTTACGGATTAAGCTTCTTATTTTATAATTTATAAAATAAGTTATCTTAAAAAGTAATATTATTAATTATAAGAGATTTATCCTTTAAAAGCTTTTTTTTATTTTAAATTTTACTTATGGATTAAGCTTTTTATTATGTAACTTATGAAATAAGTTATCTTAAAGAGTAATATCGTTAATTATAAGAAACTTATCCTTTAAATAATTAATATATATAAAGGAAGTACTTAAGTTTTAAACTTTTAAAGCTTTTTATATATAATAATTATTTTCTTCGGATTTTACTTTAAGTAAAAAGTTTATGAAAGGGTTCTTAATATAATTTATAATTATAAGACTTAAAATTATAATATTATAAGGGTATTAAAATAAAAGATTACTTAAAAAGTTACTTAATAAAAGAAAAAGTAAATAAGGAATTAAGAATTTAAAATTAAGAATTTTAATAAATATATTAATAAATTTATAAATAAAATAAATGTTAAATTTAATTTATTAAAATTTTTAAGGTTAAATCCCGGGGCTAAGAATCTATAAAAAATTATATTTTAGTTATTATAAAGATTAATATAAATAATCCGGTTAAGCGTTAAAATAATATTATTATTAAAACGATATATACTACGTTTATTACCGAGTTTTTAAAGTAATTTAAGAGTTTTTTTTTAAGTTAATTAAAATCGGGGTTAACGCTATATAAGTCTTATAAGGATAAAATAGTATTATATTTAATAGCTTTAATTATTAAAAAGATAAGTAAAAAGGTTATTAATTGAAATGCTAAATAAGAACAAGATTATATTTATTATTCTATATTATTTAACTTTTTTCTGGGTGAATTTAAAGTATTTACTTTTTTAACGTTAAGCCCAATCGGGTATAAATCTTGGCGGTAGTAAAATTCACTTTAAATCCGTATTAACCAGTAATTTTACCTTAAAGAATCTTTTATTTTATACTTAATTATATTTACATTTTATACTTATCTAATATTTATCCTTTATATTTTTTTAATTATTAAATAATTAATAAATATTACTCTTATATTATTATACGTATATTATACCGTATATAATAATCCGTATTAATTAAATTATTAAAAAATTAATTAAAAAGAAACCTTAATTATTAATATAAGTATCTAATATAAAGACTTTAAGAGGTTAAGGAATATTAATTATTAAAAAGAAATATAAAGTATAAGTAAAAAGTAAATTTTTATTATAATTATTATTATAATTATTAAAATTAATATAATTAATTTAATAAAAATATTACGTAAAATTAAGTGTTATTAAAAGTTAATTAAATTTTAACCTCTTTTTACGTTAATAATACGTTTATATAAAAAGATTACTTTTAAATAAACTAAAAAAAACGATTTCCGATTTTAATAAGTAGCTATTTATATTATTTAAAAAGTAATAAAAATATATTTTATTTTTTACTTTAAATATAAAATTATTAATATAATTCTTTATACTTTATTAATTTTACATTAAAAATATATAATTTCGCTTATATCTACGTTAAGTACGTTATTATTTAAGTTAAAAATAATTAATTAATTAAGGTAATAATATAAGCCGGTAAAACTTTCTTCTTCTTTACGTTTATAAATTAACCGAGCTTTATATTATTATTTATAAATATATAACCGTTAAGCGGTTTAACTTATTAACCTAAACGCGGTAATAAATCCCGGGGTGGTAAATCCCGGAGGGGTAAATCCCGGGGTAATAATACCCAGGGTGCTCTATATGGTCGTGGTAGTAATGGTGGTAATAGTAATCGCGGTGGTAAATCTTATTATAATAATAATAACGGTAGTAATAATAACGATAATAATAACAATAATAATAAGGAGAATAAAAATATTAAAAACAAGGATAATAATATTTATACGGATATTTTAAATACTTAAGGGGAAGGTATTAATACTTAAAAAGATATAAATACTTAAAAGGATATAGATACTTAAGGGGAGAATAATACTTAAAAAAAGAATAATATTTAAAGGGAAAATAATATTAATATTAATATTAACGTTAATATAAACGTATAAATAATTAAAATTATTATTATAAGAATTATTATAATTACTATTATATTTATCGTAGTTTTTAAAGAATATAATTAATAAATAATTCTTTTTTTAATTTTAATTAATTAATCTTTATTAAATAATATTCTAATAATAAATATTAAGATCTTAATATATTTTTATTCAATCCCAACGGAATAAGGATAAAATAAAATAAGATTTAATTTTATCCTATCTTATACGGGATGGGATATATATTGCCAAATCCCGTCCCATCCCGTCCCGCTTCCCGGAGTACTTAAGCTTAAAGGTATATAACGTTTTAATTATTAAAAAGAAATTAGGTTCTTAAGATTTACTTAAATAACTATCCGCTTATTAATCCGTAAGGTTATAGATTAATTTAATTACCAATTAGTTTTAATTTACGTTAAAAGTTCTCCCTATATATTTATAAAAGATTTTTTAAGTTTTTTAAATCGTTATTATTATCGTTAATATTATTATTATTATCTTCGTTATTAATATATATTATTATCGTATTAATATTCTACTTTTATTTCTCTTGGTTCTTATCCTTTTAATTTTTAAAGTCCTTATTATTAACTTTTAAATCTTTATATATTTAACTTAGTTAATTTTCCCTTTATTTATAATAATAAATTAATATTTTCGCCTTAAAAATTATAAAGTAAAAGTATTTTTAATAGCTATAATATCGTTTGATAATAAAGAAATAATACTTATAATTAACCTCGGTAAAGGCACTATAGAGAATATCCCGGGTTATTTATAATAGGATTAATAATTTATAAAATAATTATTTTTATTAAATTAAAATTTTATCTTTATAATCTTAAAATAACGCTATTATAAATTAACGACTTAAATAAGTATAAAGATTAATATAAACTTATTATATATCATATATTATTTTAATTCATTATTAATAGGATTATTAAACGTATTATTTTCGTTTAAAAATAAGTTTAAGTCCTTTTTTATATAAGGCCGTTTACTTAAATTTCAATTAATTAATAAGTCAAAATTAAGGATTGCTTAATACGTATTAAAAGTTTCCCGAAACGTATTTTAATAAATATTAATTTAAAGGGTTTTATTTTACCCAATATGTTAATTATTAATCCTAAAGATCTTATTAATACTTAAAAGGTATAAAAGTACTACTTATTTATATAAGTTATTAATAGAGCTTTACGTTTTATTATAATACTTAAATAACTTAATATACGCGTTTTTTAAACCCTATATAAGCTTTTTTTAATAGACTTGCTTATAACGTAAACGATTATTTTATTTTTTAATATAATTAAAAAGCTTACCGTAAACTTTAAAGATTAAATAAATTATTAACGTCTTAATAATACTTATTAATTTAATAACTTAACAGAATAACTGAATAAGCTCCAGTAAATATCTTACGTAGTGTTAGGAACCGAAAGGTGGTAAGTATATGATTGATGGTGAGCTATCTGCAGTGGCTACGGATTTAAGTGTGCGTACGCTAAGACCCCCGTGGAAGCTACCCGCTATACCTATACTTACCGTAAACCGTAATATTATATATATAGAGACTTAGTTCTTTAATAATATACCAGAAAAATCAAAAAATATAACGTTTTCATCGTAATAACGGTAATAAAGTTTACGACGTTATAAATAGCTTCGGAATTAGAAAATAAGTATATTTCGCGTTAAGGATATTAAGGAAATAAAAAGACATAATAATAATTAAGCATTAAAATAAAGTAATAAGTATATATTAAGAAAAACCGTAAATTATAAGTTAAAAAACCCGGTATCCACCCGGGATATAATTATATTTTTAAAACGTAAAATTAAGTTAAAAAGCTTAAAAACAAAATATCCAATAAATAGCCGGACGTATCTTAAATAAGTTATTATAAGAATTATTTATTATTCTTTTTACCCTTTTTATAAACGTTTTTAAAAAATTAAATTATTATAATTAATAATTATTATTTATTTAATAAGCTTATTATTTATACTTATTAATATTTTTATAATTAATATAATCGTATTATTTATTATATACATTAAAGCCGTTTACGTAATAAGCTTATAATTTATCTTTAATCATTAATTATAACTTTATTAAAATTATAATTACGGTATATAGTTAAAGGGGCCCTCGTAGGGTATTTTGGTAATTATTTTACCAAGGGTAATAACCAGAATTATATATATTTTAAGTATAAGGCCTACGATTATAAGGTAGATTACGAGGTATAAAGTAGGTATATATTTAGAATTAAGCAGCTTAATTACGTTATATATTACGTATAAAGCTATTTACGTTATTTATTAATAATATTAAGAAAATATAAAGTTAAACTTTAAATTATTAATATACCGTTTATAATCCGGTAAGTAAATCTTAACCGAGTTAAAACGTAATTTATAGGACGTTTTATATAAATTCTATCGTAGCCTTTTTATTTATTACGTTTTTTTTTATATATAATATTTTATATAAACTTATTATAAACTTAAGTAATTAAAATTAAAATTTCTTAAGTATTATATTAATAAAAAATTTAACGGACGGTATATTAATAACGGCCATTTTAATAACGGCTCCCAGCTTATAAAGGTATTATTTAAATATAATACCCTATAAAAGGGTACTTATATTATTTAAGATCAGCCGGTATAATTTTATAAGTATAACGGTATAGAATCTATTAATAAAGGTTATAACTTTAATACCGTTAAAGTAACCGATTTCTTTAAATCTAAACCGATCCGGTATAAGTATAATTATAATTATAAATGGAATATATTATCCTTAAGCTGGTTAATATAATATTCTATTTAATATCTTAATTAAGGGCTATATAGATTATTTATATTTAAGTACTATTATTTAATCTTTAATATCTATTATATCGTTTTTTATACTTTTTATATTATTTTAAATTTATTTTAATATAAAAACAATATTCTTAAGATTAGTTATAAATAATAATATTTTATCTTTTTTTTAATATCTTTATTAAGATTATTATTACGTTTATACGTTTAATAACTTAACGATCTTTCTATTAAGCTTTTAAGGTAATTTCTATAAAAATAATAATAATATAGGATAATCGACTAACTTAATAAAAGGATCGATTTCTTAATTTAAAGGGTATATTAAAAAAATAACCCGTTTAATACTTAAGGAGGAATTAAGGGTACGTTTAAGCTTATCTACGTTAATTAAGTAATAATATAGGGCTCGTAATTAATAATATAGTAATAAGTACGTATAATAACGTACTTTTAACCGTATTAGCTATTACTATTATTTATTAAGAACCGAAAGGTGGTAAGTATATAATTAATAATAAGCTATTTATAATAATTACGGATTTAAGTATGCGTACGCTAAGACCCCCGCGGAAGCTACCCGCTATGCTTATACCTACCGCAAACCGTGATGCTATGTACATAGAGACTCAGTTCTCTAATACGTACCTTTATTTTAATTTAATAAACTTTAGAATTTAATTAACTCCTTTATTTTCTTTAAAGAATTAATTAATATTTTTACGGAGTAATAATATACGAGTTATTATATAGAAGGATAAGTCCCAATAAATATTTACGTTTTAAAAGAGCTTTAATAATACTTCTTTACGCTTTTTATTTATAATTATTATTAAAGGTATTATAGATATTTAAGTATTTAATTTTCTTTATTAAATTTAAATAAAAGCTTTTTTACGTTTATTATTTATATTTATATATATTACCGTTTTCTGAATTTAAAATAAGTTAAATTAATATAATAATTATTATAAATTAATCTTACCTTTATAAGTATTTTAAGAATACTTATATTTTTATTTATTATTTCCTTAACTTTTAGTTAATAATCTTATTAATATTTAATATTATTACTTTAAGGATTAGCCTTAAAATAAATTAAAAAGGCCTTAAATGAAAGCTAGATAATATATATTAAGTATAATTGATTGATTGATTGATTTATACTACGGGTCTAGCTAGGCTAATTCCGGCGTTCCTTAATATACGGCCTTTTAACCTTACTGGTAACCGTAAAAAACCTGATACTTATAATATTAAAGTAAAAACCGGCGTTTATCAGGCCTTTACCCTTTATCCTTTAAGGTAAAGGATATTAATAGCCGTTTAAAAAGTAGTAATCTATTTATATATTTCTTATATTTTAACTCCCCTAAGAAAATCCGTAATATTATAACCGTATCCTTATAAGGGCTATTTTTAAGCTCGTTATTCTTCCGTACCTTTATATATTTATATTGCCTTAATTTTATATAATACCTTTAAATATCCTTATTAATATTTATATACTTAATATATATACCTTTTTATATTATTATCGCCGTTAATTCCTTTAAAAACTTTTAATAAGCGTTTATTATTATATCCTTATGGTTATAGAAAATACTTTCCGGTTTATATAATTAACGTAACCGGTTTCCGTTCCTTTTTTTTTTTTTAACCAGTAATAAACTTTCTCCGTAAAGTCTTTAATAATTTTATTTATTTTTATAACGAGGCTAAACTATAATAGTAATCCAATAAATATTATAAACTTAATAATTACCCGGATATTTTACTTTATAAATAATATTTAATAATAATTATAAGTATTAACTTTTACGATAAATTTTAACTTAACCTTTATAAATAAAAAATAAGAAATAAGGATATATATAACGTTTTACTTTTTTTATCCGTATTTATATTTAATATTTATCCGACCCTTAATATATATAATAAATAAGAAGTAAATTAAACTATTTTTACCCGTTTAAAATTAAATCGTTAATATATTATTATTTTTCTTTATAATATTATAACGGCGGAAATACTTATTAATAATCTTTTTATTATTAAGAATTAAGTAATAATAACCTTAAGGTATAAAGTCTTTATATTTTTATTAACGTTTAATTTATTTTATTATAATTTATAAAATAATTATTATAGCTTTTACTCTTTAAATCCTTTTAATCTCCGTTTTTCTTACGCCTAGCGGAAATTTATACCCGCTTAAGCTAACCTCCAAGATACTGGTAAAATTAATCTTTTTTTCCGTTTATTTTTATTTTATTTTAATAAAAAAGGAAATAAATATTTTTAATTTACTTTTTTTAACTTTAAGCTTATTAAGGTTTTAACGGATTCACCCGTTTCTTATTATCGTAATTAAGTATATATATTTTTTTAACCTTACTTAAGCGATTATTTAATTTAATAAAACTTTAATTAACGGTATAAAAACCTTAAACTTTAATACCGGGATAAAGGTTACTTTATAAATATTATTAATTACTTTTAAATACCGATTCTAGACTTTTTATAATATTTAAATAAGCTTTCTCCTATATCCCGGAGTATCCTTAAATATATACCAAATAACTATAACGTATATTATAACTGGCTTTATTATAGCCTGGTAAATAGTCTAGGCTTTTTATAACGTAATTCCTTATATTAATATAACGAAATAAATAAAGTCCCTTTTTTATAAAGTTATCTTCTTTTAAATTTTTCTTATATAATCCTTTTAATCGAGCTTTTTATTTATTTAAAGGTTAAGGACTTTAATATTAATATCCGGTTTTACTATAACTTTATTTAAGTTTATTATAACTATTATATCGTATAGCCTTAAGCTCTTAATTATATAAATAAATTTATATTTACATAATATAAATTAAGCCTTATAAGTTCTCGCTTATTAAAAATAAACTTCATAAGTTTATTTTAATTTTAAATAATTTATACGTATAAAAATATTATAAGTTAAAAAATAAATATCATTAATAAAGCTTTTAACTTAAATCTTTTATCTTAATTTAATAAGTTTTTTAATTAATAAACCGTTAAAGAATAAGAATAATATAAAAAAAATAAATAATTTTTAAGGAATCCCCGTTATAACGGGCTTTATTAAGTTTATCTTTTATTTTAAGTTAATTAATATAGCTTAATCGTTTAAGAAACTTTTCATTTATTTAATTAAAAAGGATAATATCCTTTTCTTTTTTAAGTTATATAATAATTTTTAATAATTTATTTTATTGAAAATACCTATAATATTAAAAGAAAGAAAACTTATAATATACTTTTTCCTATAACCTTATACCGTATATATGCCGTCGATTAATCCTTTAAAGGCTATTTTTATTAACCGATTTTTCCTTATTTTTATTTATTAATTAAAAAGAAGTTTATAGTTTTTTATATAATTATTAAGGATCTTCGTTATTATTGTTTTTAAGGTTTTCCTTAACGTATATAAGAATATAATAGGTTTATAAGACTTTACTTTAGAATAATCCGGCTTAATAAGCTTCTTAAGGATAATTATCTTTATTTCCTTAAATTTATATAGGTAATAATTAACGTTGAAATATACTTAAAAAAGGTAAATAAAGACTTTTTAAAAAAATAAAGTTATTATTATTAAGAATCTATTAAGAATCTTATTTAATCCCGGGGCTTTATCCTTCTTTAATTTATTAATCGCCTTAATTTTTATATTTTATATTATTATTTTATTTATTAATATAAGGTTAAAATATAAAACGTTATTAATATCGTTTAAGTTAACTTTTAATAAAGGGGGGAAAAATACTCCTTTAAAAACCTTGATTTTACCGTTAAAAATATTAATTAATATATTATTGGGTCTTTTAAGGGGTAAGAATTTAAGGATAAACTTTGATTTTTCACTTTATTTTTTATTATATTTCATTAGCTTTTAAATATTATAAAATAAAATTATTAAGTTATATACCGTAAATTAAAAGTATATTTATTTAACCTTCTTAATAGTCCTTTCTTTTTCCTTTTAAATAACCCTTAATTAATTAAGTATTTTTTAATTTTTATACTCAAAAGTTTATTTAATTAGCCTTTTTTCCTTCGTAATCGTAATTATATATCCTTTATTTTAATAGGTTTTAACTCTTTAAGAAAATTTTATTATTAGAATAGTTTTATTAATTACTTTATTTAATGCCTTTATTACTTATTTTATAAAAAGGTCGATCCGGTCTTAATTATTTAATTAAGGGAAGTCCGTAAATTATATTATTATTTCCTCCGTTTTTATATAAACCTTTTTTTTTTAACCGTTTTTTACGCTTTCCTTACTGGTAATAATATGGTTATATTAACAGCCTAGTTTAAAGTTATTTATATTAATATATAATCTAAATTATATTTTAAGTTTTTTTATAGCCTATAAATTACGATTATATTAATAACCTTTTCCGTATTAAAAATTAAATTAATCGTTATTTTAAATTTATAATTCTTTTATATAATAATCTTTTATAATATTAATAATAAAAAGTTAACTTAAATAATAACTATTAATAAGTTATCCGATTTAACGTAATTTATTATACGTTTTTTTTTCATTTTATATATAATAATATAGGTTAAAATCTTTAAATAATATATATTTACTTAAAATAATTAAAACCTTTTTAAGTAATAATATTATAAAAAATCCTTTTTATTAACCGGCGGTAAGTTATATATATTATAGATATTAAAATCGTTTTTTAAGTCCTTTTTTTTTATAATATAAAGTATATAAAGGTTTTTATTATAATAAATAATATCTTAATTATTTACGTTAAACCGTTTATTTATAAAGAAATATATTTTAATTATTTTATCCCCCTTAAAGGTTAAGTAAAACCCTTCCCTTGGATTAATAAATAAATATATATATAAGTTATATAATAATTTTTATATTATTATAATATTAACGTCCTTAACTTCTTTAAACTTAAATATTAATATTATAATTTTAATTTTTTTATTACGGACGTTATATTATATTATTCTTAAAAATATTAATATATTATATATTAACCTTTATAAGGGCTCCTTTTTTTATATTTATTTAAGTTATGGATTTCTTATTAAAGTTAAGCGTTTTTTAATTTAATACTTTTTTAATTATTATTAAAAACGTAAGACGGTTAACTTTTAAAATTAAAATTGCGAAAAGCTTTTTCTTTTTTATTATTATTTACCCTTTATTATTTAATTAATTAAATTTGTATTTTAAGGCTGCTTTTAATTAATTTATTAAATTAATTTTATACGTATCATATTGTTGGATTTTCGTGGTTATCCGGGTCTCTTTATATTTGGTTTCCTTAGCTTTTATTATATATTTAAAATCCCATATTAGGTATCCTTCCTTATTATATGTAACGTATTTAAGTATATTCTTTATAAGCCCTTTAATTATTAACTTTATATACTTATAGGTATCGTAACCCTTAACGTAAATTATATATTTTATAATATTAAAATATTTTATAATAATATATTTATAGTTTTAATACTTAAAATATTAATAAATATCAGCCGCCTTATTTTATAATTAAGTTATCTTAAAAGATTCCTTTTTAATAATCTTTTTATTTAAAACGTTATTATATATTTTTATTAATATTATATTTAATATAATAATAAAATATTTCTTTATATATTTTAAAGAATTAAATCTTTTTATTATTAATAAAAACCTATAATTAACGATTTTAAGCCTTAAGTAAAGAACCGTATTTTTTTTTCTATATTCTTTAATATAGTTTTTCTTTTAACTTTCTTAAAACGTAATAAATATATTTTATTTATTATAATAATAAATAATTACCTTAAAACCTTAACCGATTTATATTCTTTTTATTAACTTAAGCTTTAAATTTCTTTAAGTTTTCTTTTGCCTTTAAAAATATTATATTAAAAAAAATATTTTTATTTTATAGTTTACGTATTATAATAATCTATTCTATTAATAATTCCGTTATTATTTTAAAAGCTTTTATTAACTATAGTGGGTTCATTTTTATTATTATATTCCTTTCTTTATTATTTAAATAAACGGATTATTATTATCCTTATTTTCCTTAACGTAACCGTTTTCTTCTTTATTATCCTTTTATTTTCTATTACGGGTATCCCTTTTATTACCCTCGTTACCTAGCTTTTTCTTATTTAGGGGGCCGCTATTTTCATACTTTTACTTTATATATTTAATTTTAAACCGTTATCTTTATTTTTTATTAACGTCTTTATTACCGCCCCTTAAGAGCCCTATAATCGCTCCGCTTCCCTTAATTTTACTTTTACTTTTATGTAAAAGTCCCTTACGCTTTTTAACTTAATCCGTAATATCGGTTAAGTCTTTAACATAATATCCTTCCATTTTACCGTAAGGAGTCCTTTTAAGGCCTTTATTATCTCCTTTACCGCCCTTTTATTTTTATTTACCGGGTAACGTATTATCTCCGTTTTTTACCTTTAATCCCTTAAGGTCTTATCCTTTTTATCAACTTTATTTCCCTTTTATATACCCTTAATAATACTTTTATTACGGTTTTTTTGCCTTTTCCCCCTACTTATACCGTTCATTATTAATACCGTATCGGCCTTCTTATCCTTTTATTTACTTATTATTTCCGTATTATTATTACGCGTTTTATACGCTTTAATACGCGTATTTTATTAACCTTAATTCTTTTACTTATTTTAAGTATTATTTAACTTATTATTTATTATTATATTATCCGTACGCGTTATCGCCGTTTCTATTAATATAAATTACTTATCCGTTTATTATTTTATTCTTAACCATTACGTTACTTTTACTTATCGCACTTAATACACTCCCTTCACTATCGTTAAAGCTATATATATATGTATCGTTTTAGACCTCTGGGGTCCCTTTATTCGTCGCCATCCTTCTTATAAATCTAACGGGAATTAAGTATAATAAATGCTTTATTTTATACCGCGTTAAAGCTTACCTTAACGCCAATATTTCCTTTTTAATAACGTTTATAAGAGTTTTTTACCGTAGGTTAGCCTTTTAAAGTTAAATAGTTATTATAGTATTATTATTGTTTATATTAATAATCGTAACGGTTATAATATAATCCTTTAAGCTATATTTTATAATTACCTTACTTATAACGGACGTAAGCTAATTATTATTATAAGTACTTTTAACGTATTTAAAGCCGATTAAGGCATTATAATAATCCCAATTAAGATTAATTTAAGAAGTTATAGTCTTTATATATAATTACTTATTATTAATAAGCTAATAATTTATTATTAATAAGACCTTAATTTTATTATCCGGGAAATCTTTAAATAAATTAAGCTTAATCTTTTTTAAGCGTTTCATAATATAATTCTTTATAATCATTACGAATAGTATTAATATATTAAAGTTACAACAATAAAATAAGTAATAAATCTTATTATTATTTATAATAATAAAAAGTAAGCTTATTCCAATTATTTATTGCCGTAAATACTTTAAAATATCACTCCGTATTAAAACTTTATTTTTAAGTAAAAACTTAATTTATTAATTAATTAAATACTATAATATATATTAATTATATATTTATAATTATCTTTATATTTATCGGAATTAAAAGGAAAAAGAATAATACTTACTTAATTATATTAATTTAAATTGAAAGTTACCTTAAACCTTTTCCTTTACTTATCTTCCTATAAGCTTTACTTATTATATAATATTTAATTCCTAACGTTCCGTCCTTTTTAAAGTATTATAATCCTTTATCGTATCTTTTATAAATTATATATAATTAACCTTTTAAAGCTTTTTAACGCAATATACCTTCTTTAAAGCTTTATTAAGTTAACGATTTCTTTTTAGCCTTTTAAAAAATTTATTTATTAAGATATTATACGACTTAAGGAGTAATTTATTATTATATAAAGAAATCCTTTTAAGTCGCTTTTTTATAAATATTATATTAATTTATTTACTTTAATATTAATTCTTATTCATTAATTATAAGAAAATTTATAAATATTAAAGTAATATTATTAAATATATTAAAAAATATAATAAGTATTGTGGCGTGCTCAGTATAAAGGGTAAAAATGTATGTGATATATATGATTGTTGAGTAGCTAACTATGTGGGTATTGCATATATGAAGGTGCGCGCCAAGCAAGCGGAATAAGGTAAAGCCGCTCCGCTCCGGTAAAGCTGAAACCTGAGGATCAGCTCTGCTAATACCCTAACAATTTGCCACCAACAAAAAAATGCTCTTGCCCTAAAAGTGATCCATTAATAAAAACACCATAGTAAGCTTCTCGGACGTAGAGAGTATATATGCGAAGGTCCGAGCCGGTGTAGGAACAATTATATAAGGTGGTAATTAAGTATTAAGGCCTGGTGGTGGGTGAAAGTTAAAAAATCGAGAAGTATAAGCCGGAAAATTATCTTGGACGTACCCGGTTCATAGTCGTAATTTTTTGAGCTCTGAATCGCTTAAAAACGTGATCTCCGGGGTATTGCCGGGTGAGGTATTAACGGATTATTGATAATCCGTATTGTGGTAGTAAGAGTAGGGGTAAGGGCCTGGTAGCCGTAAATTACTCCAGAAGTAGGTATTATGAAAGTAAAAAGCTTAATACTAGAGCTATATTAAGCTTGCTAAGGGTAATATTATGAATATAATAGTGTAGAAATGAGTAAGCTTTAAGAGGTAACGTATAATGTATAGCTTAATATATTTATAATCTATTTTTTCTTTGAATTTTACCTCTTATTTAAATCTTAATACTATAGGTATACGTTGTAACTTAAGTGCTTATTGCTGAACCGTCTATAATTAAATTTAATAAAATATTTACGGTAAAGGTGGTAAGGACTTATTGGTATTATATTAAAGTATTACAGCGGCTTAACCGGCTATATATAGGTATTTCTTCTTAAGCTCGTATATTTAAAGCCTTAAATTTATAATAAGTTTTATTCTTATTATCTTATTAAGCTTAATCTTATATTATTCCTTAACCTCATATTAAAGGTACTTATAAATACGTATAGGGTCCGTATTTATAAGCTAAGAAATAAAGGTAAAGACGTTATATTTATAAGGTATAAATTAAACTTATAGGGTTTTCTTAACTTCTAATATAGATTTAAATATAAGCCGGTTAAGGAGTTGCTTAAATTGCTCATCGGTAAATATAATTATAATATCGTTATCTAGCCTATTAAAAGGGACGGGATTAAGGTCGGCTTTATTCTTACCGTATCGGTTATCTATTTATTGGATGGACATAAATAATGGTAACCGGTAATTAAAGCTATTAATAAAAAGACTCTTATAAACGTTATTATTATCTTACGCGTTTTCTACGTTATCTAAATCTAAGATCTTTATAATAATAACGTCTATATGTCTATATCGCTATAATAATAACTGCTGCGATCTTATACTATTACTACCAAATTGTGGCGTGCTTAGTATAAAGGGTAAAAATGTATGTGATATGTATAATTGTTGAGTAGCTAACTATGTGGGTATTGTATATATGAAGGTGCGCGCCAAGCAAGCGGAACAAGGTAAAGCCGCTCCGCTCCGGTAAGGCTGAGACCTGAGGATCAGCTCTGCTGATGCCCTAACAAGTATCCTATAAAGCTTAAGTAAGAAATAAATAAATAGTTATTTTAAAAATTAATAGGATTAAAATTAATTTCTTTATTAAAAAAAACATATAATAATACTTATATATTAAAAATAATAACGGTCGATAAAGATTTATTTAATTATTATAAAAATATTTATCCTTTACATTATTTCTTTAAGAAATCTTTTAAAATTAAGTTTTATATTTTTCTTTACTTAATAAATCTTAAGAACGTATTAACTTTATATATAAATAAAGTAAAAAAGGATTAAAGTAAACTGTTATTATAAAGTAATTTCGCGTAAACTTTAACGTTAATTTATTATTTCAATTTTAATTAATATATTTCTGAACTTCTTATTTTAATAGTTTAATAAACTTATAATAATTATTCTCGACTTCATATAATTTTATTTTAATTATACCCTTTAAAACGTAAACTTATAGAAATAAGACTTTTAAGATAAAAAACCAAAAAACTTATTAAGGAATTATAAGAAAATTCTTTTAAAAAAATAATATTAAAGTAACGTATTATCCGTAAACTTAAAGTAAAACGTATAAATATAACTTAAAATAGGAAATTAAAATATTAATTAAAAATAAATTACGTATTATATAAGATCCGCCGATATTAAAAATCCTTAAATTTATTAATATTAAAAATATAATTTATACGGCTTATTAAAGAAATTATTAAAAAGATAAAAAGCGAAAAAACATTTAAATTTTAATTTTAAGGGATAAAGGTATTATAAAAAGCCGTAAATTTTTTTTTTTTTAATAAATTCCAATATAAAAAACCTTATTATTCCGCCTTTTATAATTCAATTAATATTAAGAATTTAATATTTCTTTTCTATACTATATATATAAAGAAAGTAATATTAATATAGAAGGATATATAATTGATTTAAATATTTAAGGGTAAATATCTTATATTTAAGGTTTAAATTATAATTTATATATTATAAGTTAAAATTAATTAATTAAAGATAAAAAATTACTTAAATATTAAGTTAAAAATCAATATAAAGATAAAGCGTATTATTAAAAATTTAATTTATTAAAATTAATATTAAAATTAATTATAATAATTTTTATATTTATTAAAAGCATTAAATTACTTATAAAAGAACGTTATAAAACCTAATCGCCTATTTGTTTTATAAATAAAAATTTAAAGTATTAATAAGAATCTTATAAGAATAAACCTATTTACGATATTTTATATTAATTATTATATTTACCTTCTTTATAAGAATTTTATATTTATTATTCATTATATAAAAAAGAGCTTTTCGGCAGTATTATTAATTTATTTATAATGGGAGTAATTTATTTAAAACTTTTAAATATAAAATCGTTAAAGTTAAAAGTAATTAAATTATATATTTCTTTAATAATAATAACGTTTATTAACGGGTTTTAATCTTATTTATTGAAATTATCATCGTTTTATTAATATATAAGATTAAGTAATATTACTTGATTAAAATCCTTAAAATTAAAAAATTCCCGGCCTTTAATATAAATTATTTTATTTCATTGAATTACGCGTTTTTTCTTTATAAAATAATAATATAAAGGCGGGAAACAAATATAAAAAGTATAAATTTTAAGATTAATTAATATAATAATACTTACGATAAATTAAAGTAAAAAATATATTTTCCTTATTCTATATAGGTTAATATAGATGATCGGATAATTATAAACCCTTCTTTATTTTATCTTAAGCCGTAAATTATTTATTAATTATTATTAATTTCTATAAACGGCTTTAAACTAAATTATCTTATAATTATAATATAAAATAATATAAAACTCCCGGTTTATAATAATAAGCTAATTTAAACTTCAATTAAAATATTTACCTATTTCTTAAACTATAGTTTATTTTAGGAAAATAATTAAACTTAAATTTAGAGTATTAAAATTAAATAAAATTAAAATTAAATAATTTATAAATAAATAAAAAACTTATACCTTAGTTAACTTCTTTTATACTTAAATTATATTATGTTGGGTTTTTATTATCCTTAATTACCTTTAATTTCTTAATATTATTTATATTTAAATCATTTTTTTTAATAAAAACGTATATATAAACTCCCGTTAAAATATTATTATTATTAATTCAATAAGCATAAAAACTAATATAATTAATAATATACCGGCATATAATAATATTCTTTTTTTTAGTTTTCTTTAATTTTATTTTTTAAGTTTTATTAATATTTTTATATTCTATTATTATTTTAAGCTTCTTTAAATAATAAATAATATTATTAATATTTATATATTTAGCTTTTTTAAGCTTTTATTTAAGAGGGTAAAACGAGGTTAATCGATTACGGAATTTAATAATATTAAGATTCTTTAATAACTTATTTAAGGCCTTACGTTTGTTTAATTATTCGCCCCGTTTATAACCGTATATATTACGTTATAAAGAATTTTACGTAATATCTTCTTTAAAAACGGTAAATTAAATATTAAAGTCCTTATCTATATTTAATAAATTAAATTAAAGGAATTTATTAAAATTATTATTTAATTCGATTTTCTTATCCTTAACTGGTATATTATTAATATTTAGGATTATTATTATATTTATTGTATACTTACTTTACTTATTAAGGTTATTTATTATTATAAGTACGTATTATTATAAAGAATAAATAAAAAGCGAATTAAAAGGAAAAAGGAAAATTATTAATGGATATTTTAATAAATATATAGGCGAAATTTCCCGTTAAATCCGATCGGGAAACCCCCTTAAAATCAATTTTTAAGGCTATAATAAAACGTATATAATTATTATAAAGATTAATATAAATAATTTAATTAATAATTAAATTTAATATATTATTTTTTCTTAATATTCTAATAATCTAATATTATCTTTATATAATATTCAGTTAATAATATTTTTCGTATTAAGTTAAATTAGGCTTAATTTAATATAGAATCTACGGGTAATTAATATTATTATTTTTATAATAAAAATAAGCATAATAATAAATATAAAGGGCTACGTATTTACTAAAATTAAACCAGATATGGGCGAGCGTGGCGGAATGGCATTTTTGAGTGCAGAAGATAAACTATAGAATAATCGAACATTTTAAGGGTAAAGGACGATTTCGCTAAGAGCCCTTAAACCTTATCCGGTAAATTATATGGTTAATATAAATAAAATAATAATAAATATTTAATAATTTATTGGTATCCATAGTTAACCTTAAATAAACTTAATTATCACGTAAGGCCGGTAAAAAAAGGTAATAGGGATTTAACGTTAAAAGGTTAAAGTTAAGATTAAATAAAATTAATTTAAAAAGCTATATAATAAAATACTTAAAGTAAAGTTTAAATATTAAAAAAAATAAAGTTATATAATTAAGGTTACTTCCCCCCAATTAAGCTTAATATTATTATTAAATCTTTATTACGGATTATAATATTAAAAAGTAAAGGATTCTTAACGAAAAAAATAAATTAAAGATTTAAGGTAATTATTAATCTTAATCGGATTAACATAAAGACTTAATCGTAATATTAAGGTAAGTAATTACGGAGGAAAGGTTTTTATTTAAATCGGATTAATATTTAAGGTAAATTAAGGTTAAGTTAGCCGATTATAATTTCTTTTTCCCTTTTAAAATTAAAGTAATAAGTTTAATATAAATATAAATATTAAAATAATTATAGCTTAACCACTAATATTATAAAACGCTGAAATTAATTTAAAGTAGCTAGACTCGTATATAAATCAATCAATCAATCAATCAATCAAAATTAAACCAGATAATTATATTTATTATCTTATATTACTTTATCTTTTTTAAAAGGATTAAAATAAGTAATATTTTCTTATATTAAATTAAAAAGGGTATAAATCTATACGGGGCTAAAATTCATTAAAATATTATATAAGTTAATAATTTTTCCCTTTAACGTTTACTTTACGTTTTATTTAAAATTTATTATTTATTATATTATATTTTATTATTCTTAATTTAAATTATACTTTAATTTACGAAATAACGTATATTAATTAAATAATAAAAAAGTTAATTAATAATAAGCTTTTTAAAAAGAACTTTACTTAAAAAACGGGTCGTAAATCTATAAATGAAAAGATAATCTTTAATATTAAAACGATAATAAAAATTAATTATAATATAAAGGTACCTTATACCAAGCGTAAACTATATTTTAAATAAAATAATAAGTTATAACTGAATATATCTATATAAGCGTTAATATTAATATAGTTCTTTTAATTAAAGTATTATTTAAGATTAAGAGATATTAAAAGAATACAAATTTTTCAATTAAGAAAATATTATTTTCTTATTTAATTAAAGAGATTATATATATTAACCCCTTAAATTAGGATATACGCTTTTAATCTATTACTTTAATTACTTTTTAAAAGGTTAATAAGGCTTATTTTATGTCTTAAATATATAATAATATATTTAAACTTAAATAATATAAAGTTAATATTATTATAAAAGTAATTAATTTAACTTATATTTATATAAAGCGCGTTACTATTATATAAAAGAATTTATAGTTAATTAAGAATATATTTTAGGTTTAATAATTAATAAATTTAATACTTTAACTAAAAACTATATTAAGTTATTAAAAGCATTTAATATCTTATTTATTTAATAGTTATTTTAATTAAAGAATTAATTATTATTAACTTAAGTATAAGTAATTAAGTTATAAAAAGGGCGGCTTTTTATATAATATTAAATTACGATTAAGATAAGCATAATAATAAACATAATAATTAATATACAATAATATAAAGCGGCTTTTTTTATTAACGTTATATTATAATTTAAAAAAGGCATAACAATAAATATAATAATAAATATACTAATATAAATACTAATAAATATATTAATAAGCATAATAATAAATACGGTATAACCTTAAATTATTAAATAATAATATTTAACTTATAAGTATTAAATAATTAATTAAATTTTACTTATTAATATATTAATAATAAATACCGGTTTCTTAATATTTCCCGTTCCCATACCGCTGGGATAGGTACGGTACGGGAACGGGAGAGACCTCTATACCGTACCGGCCGGTATAGGAAGACCATGATTAAATCCCGTCCCATACCGTACCGGTTGGGGGAGTAAGCTATTATTTCAGGATATATCCCGAACTTTTTATATAATTCCTTAAGTTTATTACTTAAGGTAATCTTATTATTACCGTAAATAAATATTAGTTTAAGCCCTTAAACCTTCATTTTAATAAAATACTTCCTTAAAACCTTAAATATTTAAGGCTTAAATTTAATTATATAAATATATATTACGTCCGTTATATCATTTATAAAAATAACATAATATCTATATTTACCGATGATAAGAATAATATTCCCCCCCCCCCGGGCGGTATTATAGTATTAATGGATAATTTTATTTAAACTTTTCATACGTTTTAAACGGTAATATATATAAGCTAAGGTTTTTATCTATTTCTTTATAATATATAATTTATAAACATTATATTTTAACTCTATTTATTAAAGTATTATTACCTTTTTAATATTAATATAAAGGAGATTCATGGCGACGAACAACGGGACCCCAGAGGTCAAAAATGATACACGCGTATATAGCTTAAGTAATAGTAAGGATAATACCTTAAATACGATAAACGGAAGCGGAATAATAGTAAAAATAAAGGGGGAAAAAGGGTAAGCGGCTTAAATTAATAGGAACGGTAATAAGTTATATAAATAATACGATAAATATAAGATAAAAAGGCCTTAAATTAAATAAGGAGTTTATAATTAATAAAATATACGTAAAGGGACGCGTATAATATATAAAGGTATTATTATAAAAGGTAATAAATAAAAAGCGGAAAGGATAAAAACGGTACGCGGAGATGGATAAAAGGTAAGCGGAGGCGTAAAAGGCCTTATTAAATATATATAAACTAAAAGAAAATTAAATAAAAATAAAGAAATATTAAGTAAATAAGAATAAACTATAAAAAGAAATAATTATTAAATACATAAGGAAGAAATAAAAAGGGAAAAAACGGTAAGGGCGTTAAAAGGCTTTCTTATAATTATATAAAAGGATATTACGTTAAAAACTTAATTAATATTATAAATCGGATTACGGGGAATAAAAGATTTTTATATAAATACGGGGAGAAATTTAAGGGAATTAAAAAGATTATATAAAGCTTAAGGAATAATAATAAAAGTATTAATAAACGGAGGTAAAAGGAAATAAAAAGAATACGTATAAAATAAGGGAGCGATGGGGGAGGCTTTAAGGAAAAAAGCGGGGATAAGTTAAGTAATAAGGGCTATAAAAACGGTATTAATATTAATAATAAAGGAAATAAAAACGGGGGAAAAAACGGCGGCGTTAAGGAAAGTAAAAATAATAATTATATAATTATTAGGTGAAGAAAAAAAAAATATAATAATAAAAATAAACCCGTTATAATTAATAAAAACGTTTAAGGTAATAAAAAAGTTATTAATAAAATAAATTATTATAATACGTAAATTATAAAGCGGAAATATTTTCTTTAATATAACCTTATTAAAAGTAAAAAAAAGGTTAAAGAAGTTAAAAAGATAAACCGGTAAAAAGGGATATAAAACGGTAAAAATATTAAGGTAATCCTTTATTATTATAATAAACGGGATATACTTAATAAGATTTACGGGAAAGGAAAGGGAAATTACTTTAAAATAAATAAAGAAGGAAAATATAGTCTTTTATTTTAAATTAAAGATCGTTAATTATAATCTCCTTTTTATAATAAAAAGGTTAAATACCTTTAATCGTATAAAAAGATGCTTTATAATTATCTTAAACGTAACGTTAATAAGGATATATAATAATATCCTTAATAAAAAGGTAATAAAGGGTAAATCTTTTAAATTAATAAAACCTTAAGACCGGACAGCGGATATTTATTAATATTTTAAATATTAAAAATATAAATATATTATTATAAAGTACCTTAATAATTTAAAGTATATAATATATATTGAAAAATATAATATATATAAATACGTTAACTTAATAATAAAAAACCTAATAAAGAATACGTTAAAATACGTAGCGTATAATAATAATAATTACTTAACGTAAGACTTATAATATATAATAAAAGTAAAAGAGACTTAACGTAAAGAAATTAAAATAACGGTTAAGGTTTAACGTTATAACTTATATAAACTTAAATTAATAAATTAATTAAAAATAATCTTAAGATATAAATAGAACTTATTAAATAAGGAAGGGTAAAATACGGTAACCAATAATATAAAGAAAAGGAAGCTTATAGTAATATTAACCTTTAAGGCCGGCCGCCCGACCGGGATTATTATTATAATAAGAAAATTAAAATAAATAATATTTAATTTTAAAAAAAGATTATTTATATAAATAAAAATCAATAAAAAAAGCCTAATAGACGTTAATATTTAATATATTTACGTTTTTAAGGGTAATATAATATAACGTATATAGGGAAGTAATTAAAATTATAATACTGATATTTAAATTTAAAAAAATAAAGGATATTAATATTATAGCGATATAGGAGTTATTATATAGTCTATATATTTATTTTTTAATTAATTTAAAAGATAGTTTTTATTTAACCTTTAAAGGTAACGAGATAACACAAATATACTTTTTTATTAATAAGAAATTAAATATAAATAACTAAAATATTACTTATTACGGAGGGAACCTATATATATTCCGGATTATATAAAAGAAGGATATTAAGGGTACCCTAAATATTTATAATATATATAATCCGTTATTAATTAATAAAAAAAGACCCTTTATGATTTTATTATTTAAAGATATTATAGTTATATTTAATAAGTATTTTTTAATAAAAAACTTTAATTTTTATTATATTTAATAAAACGAGGATGATTATATAATTAATTATATTAAATTTAAGGAGCTATTAATAATTATTATATAATTTCATTTTATATTATTAATATTAAAAAAATTATTATATAAAAAGTTATAAACTTAAAACTATAATTAACTTAATATTTAACTTAGAAAATATTATTAATTTAGTTATAATATACGGACCTTAAAAGGATTTAAAATATGGTTTAAATTACGTCCCAATATAAATAATTTTAAATTAGTTTATTAATATAATTCCGTTTTTATTATTTAAATAAGCGTAAAAGACAGTTAAAGAAATTAAGGTATTAATAAAAATAATAATAATAATATCTTAATTAATAGAGCTTCTCCGATTTAATAATAAGGAATAAATTAATTATTTTATAAAGCGGATAATAAAAACTTTAAATGAAATAATTAATATTATAATTTTAATAATAAAACCATTTTAAAGAATTAAAACTTATTAAAATAAAAAATATATAAAAATAATTATAAAGGTAAAAACGCTTATAAAGTAAATTATTAAATATAGAAATTAAGAAATACTTTAATAATTAAAAAAAGCTTAAAAAAAAAAGGAGAAAATTATCCGGAAAACTAAATAAATATATTTCCGGGTTATAATATATAACTTAACGGTTTCCCCTTATAGTATTTAAAAGTTAATAAAATACGGTAAAGAATAAAGTAAAAAACTTAAATTTATCTTTAAATTTTTACCCTTAAAAAGACTAAACGGTATAATAATAAATACCTTTAACGGTAAAATTAAGGCTTTTAAAGGGGCGTTTTTTCCCCCGTTACCGGAAGTTAACTTAATAGATATTAATAATATAATATATCTTAAATTAATAATAATAAGTAAAATAATAATTTAAAAGATAATAATTAAAACGATTAATAAATTAAAGAAAAATAAAACCCCTGAATTTAACGGTATATTAAATAAATTCCTATTTATAATAACGTTATTATTTAAAAAGGTCTTTATTTATTTATTTTAAGTTTATTTTAATATAAAATATTATTTTTATAAATTTAAAGAAATTAAAACGATTATCCTTAAGAAGCTAATTAAGTTAAATTACTTAAAAATAAAGTTATATAAACTTATAATATTTTTTTATACGTTAAAAAAGGCTTTAAAGACGGTAATTATAAAGATTTTAAATAATTATATAGAAAAATATAGGTTATTCTTTAATTAATAAATAAAGATAAAAAAAGGATAATTAATAAAGACGGCTTTTAAAGGTTTAATTAATAATATATATATAATATAAGGTTATAAGAAAAAATATATTATAAATCTTTTTTCCTTAAATATTATAAAAACGTTTAATAAAATAAATTATTAAAGGTTACTATATAATTTACGGAAAAAGAAAGTTTTATTTTTCCTTATAAATTAAATAAAGAATTTTTTAAGTAATTAAATAACATTAATTAACCTGGGATAGAAAATAAATACGATAAAGTTTATAATAATAAGGATTCCTTAAAGGTTATTTATTTCTTTAATTTTATTTTTATTTTTTAATAGCTTATTTATTAAAAATTTAACGAAGTTAAAATAAAAGGTTTAAATAAAAAGCTTTATTAACGATATTTACCTTTTAACCTATAATACGTTTATTTATATAAACTATTTAAAGTTAAAATAAGCTTATAAAGTTTACTTATAATAAATAAAGATATATAAAGTTTAATTCGCCTTATATAAGTATAAATTTATTTATATAATAAGGAGCCTAAAGTTATACGATATAATAGCTATAATAAACTTAAGTAATATAACGGTAAAACTAAAAGCTAATATTAAGGTATTCGGTTTATAAGTTAATAAGAAATTAAACTGGAAAAATTATATAAAAAAGGTTTAAAAAAAGATAATTTCATAAGAAAGGGACTTTATTTACCCTATAACGTCAACGTAAAAAGCTACCTTATAAAAGGTTAAAACCGTTTATTAAGCGGTTATAAAGTTTACGATAATATACGTAATAACTATTTAATATATACCTGAAAATACGCTTAAATATAGGAAAAAGTCCGTCCGATAATTATAAAAAGTTTAAAACCAATACTTAAGAATAATAAATAAAGTATATAAAGCGACTCCCGTCCCGGTATTAAAATCCGAGGTTTTTATATTATTAATAAAGTTAACCTTAAATTAAATAATTATTTAAGTAAAATTTAAAAAAAATATAAATTTAATTATATTAATAGGAAACGAATATATTCATTAAAACTATAAAAAGCCTTAAATAAGAAAGTATAAAAAAGCAGTATTTACTTTTTTTATAAAAGTTAAATTGGAGTAAATTAAAAAAGAAATTAACCTAATTTACGTTTAAAAAGTTAATATAGGAATATATAAACTTTTATTTAAAGTAAAAACGGCGGAGGAGAAAAAGGTTATAAAAGCGAAGTTAATAATAATTACCCTATAAACTATAAAAAGGTAAATAAAACGTTAACGTAAATATAAAGAATTAATCCCTTAAGGGCGATAATATCCAATATTAAATAATAATAAAGTTATTAATAAATATCTTTAGCATTACGGGATTATAAGGAAAAGCGATAATATATTAATAATTTAATTCTAAATAAATAAAAATAACTTAACTTATTTCCTTTTTATTATATACGTTAATAGCCGGATTAACGTTAACTATAAATATAAATAATGAAAACAAGACGTTATATATATATTAATTTTTTATTTATTATTTAAAGAGCTTAAATTAAAATTAATTTAAAAAATAAAAATTAACAATTATCGTTAAATACTTATTAATAAAAAGGGTATTAAAGCGGTTATTAAATTTATAATAGTTACGGGTTTATTATTATAATTTAACTTAATTAAAAAAATAAATGAAATAATCGAAAACCTAATTAAGAAACCTCGTTATTAACCTAAAGGTAAAAAGTAATAGCGGAAAAACTATACTTAATAAAGGGTTAAAAGGGCTATAAATATTAAAACGGTATAAAAAGCGATACTATATCAGTCGGTAAAATTATATAAATAAAATAATAATAATATACGTATCGATAAGGATATTTAATAGTATAATTAGAATTCTAAAATTTTAATATTAAATAGACCCGTAAGGTAATAAAAGAGTAATAAGTTTAAAGGTAACTTTTAAGTAAATTTAATTATAATATTATAAGTTTTCTTAAAAAAGGTATATAAATAAATTCTTATTCTTTAAACGGCTATAAATACTTTTAACCCTTAAGACGTAAATAGAGATTAAGTAGATACCGGTTTTTATTCTTAACGTTATAGATGTCGGGTTTTTTACGGCTATTAATAAGGCCAAATAACCGAGTGTTAAGGAACGCCGGAATTAACTTAGCTAGATCCGTAGTATAAATCAATCAATCAATATTAATATTAATATTAATAATAATTAAAACCGCTTTCTGAACGGTATTTATGCTATAATAAGTAAAATATTCATAAAGTCAATCTTAAGATATTAATTTAAAAGAATAAGTTATAAAGGTTTTCCCTAATTAATTATATAAAGGTTAAATATTAAAGAATAATTGATAATAAACTTAAGAAAGAAATTATTATTTGTTTTGTTGTATGATCTTTATCTCCTATATAGCTTTCTTATTAATATATTATAGTTTTTCTTATTAAAAGTTTTAAATAAAATAAGGTTATTATTTATTTTAAGTATATATTATTTATTAACGTAATTAAGACGATATTACCTTTTAAGATAGGTTTTAGCCCGATCTTTTTATCCCGGTTATTTTTGTATTTTTAAAGGAAATTCCTTTAAGCTTGAAAATAATATTTTAAAGATTTATTTTTTAAATATAAGATAAATAAAATACGGTTTTAATAATAATAGACGTTAATACCGGTATCCAGAACAAATGAACTACTCTTATCCGATAGTATTTTAGCCAGTAATAATTTAATTATTTTATACTTATAAATACGGGCTTTTATCATAAAAACCTTTATAGATTTAAATTTATCCGTATCTTTATCGTTTTTAAATTTAAATTCTTTATTTAATTTTATCTTCTTTATTTCCTTTTTAATAACGATAAGGTATTTTTTATCCGTCGGTTTTTACTAATTAAGTTTAAAATCTGGATTTTTATATTAACGTTTATCCTGCTTATAGTTGCTTTTACAATAATAATATTATACGTTAATTATGGACCCCGCTTTGCTTTCCTTAAAGGGTTTGTTTTATTTACTATAATTATTAATATGAAGAATTTTTATTGCGGTATCTTAATTAAATATATATTTATTATACTTAATTGAAATCATTATAAGCTTATTAAAATTAAGTATTATCCTTATAATAATTATTATTTATTCTATATTAAATACAAAAATCCTATATTTAAGTTTAGTTTTATCTTAAAGAATAAAAGGTACCATTACGGATATATTTAAGTACCTAGTTTAAATATTCGCTATTTATAGTATTTTAATTAATTAACATAATTATATAAACTTATATATTTCAATAAGTCGAATATTATAAGATTTTAAAATACTTAATCCCTTAAAGTGTTATTATTCGTCATAAATTATTCTTTTAATCCAATTTAAATTAAATACGGGTTTTTATTACCGTTATATATATTTTAAATATATAGGTTAACGGTAACATTAATTAAGGCTTATATTTTAAGTATTTCTTTCTTAACGGTAAATACGATTACTATAGCTAGTATTACTTATCCGTCCATTTTAATTTAATTTTTTTATACGTTTTTCTTACCATAAATTAAATATTACTTAAAAAGAATATTAAACGGACGTCTTTTACCTATATTAAGTATTTAAATTAACCCTTTAACTAAAGAGATTTGATAGATTTTACGCGGGTTATCTTAATAATATATTATAGTTATTATCCGGTCTTTAAGTTTATATATATATATATAAAATAAATAAGTTTATTAATTATAATAACATAACTTACGTAATATTAAGGCCGGGGTTTATAACTTATTATATTAAAAAATAAAAGGAATCTTTTAAGTTAACTCTTTCATAAGAGAAAAAAAAGTAAGGAAGGCTTTATATTATATATAGGGAGCGTACTTAAGTATACGCTTAGTTAGTAAGAAGTTCATAATACTTTTATTATAATATAGCCTTATCTTTAACATATAATTGGAGCGTTTATTAACACGTCCAATATATTCATTCAAGTCTGGCTGAAGGTAGTTATAGAAGGGCTAGAGGGAGACGGGGTTGGTGGAATGGTTTATTACGTAAACGTATCGCGTTACTCGGTGACGCTTATTTCCTACCTGCTTGACCAGCCAGCTCGAAGCGAAGAAGAGAGCGGCTATATCCTCCCTGTTTACTTATATCTCTCCCAGTATTTACTTAAGGTCGCTCCGTCCATCTTTATTCTTAAGCGCTATAAGAAACCCCTTTTGATTATAGTATAATCGCCAATATAGAGGATGGATAAAGAGACTGGATTACGGGATTCTTCTTATTGCTCTTGCTCCTCTTCTTCCTCTTCGTCGGAGGTCTCCACCAGACTATCCGGCTAAGATTTAAAGATATAGAAGACTCCATCGGAGAGCATAAGGCTATATTATATATTGCTACGAGTTGGAGCGGGATCGGCCATTAAAGGTGGTTAATATAGTATAATAATATATGTTTATTCGTATCCAGATGGTATTCTTGAAACTTATAAGCGGGGCTATATTATCCCTCCTTCCCGGATTAATTGAAATGAATCTTAGTGAGCTCATTATGCGCTCAGTTCCATAAACGTATCTGCTCGACACCGTTACTGAGTAATGTCCTTAGCCTCCAGGTTTAATATTATATTTCCTCTTAGTTTCCACGAAATGACGGTAAATATCTACTTGATGAATATGCTTAATTACCGTTTATTATCCTCTTTAAAGTTAAAATCCATTAACTTTCCCATTTAAGTCTATTGCCTGTATCCTTCCCTAGAACTGTTTTATAATATCTACTTTAAAGAAGGTTTTATGATAACCGAATGCCTTTACCGTCCAAGTTGGCTTGCTTCGAAATGCCTTTTGAAGGACACGTTTCATTAATCGGGAAGGATCTCTATAAAAGACCTGAAACTGCGAAAAGAGGCTTGGATATTGCCGTTTTTCACGTTTAAGAAGCATATTTACATAGTAAATACGAGTAAAGTACAAGTAACATAACGTTTAAGTATAAGGAACGAGGCAAAGTGGTAAAACATGCGCTATTAAGCACGTTGAGTGTGAATATATTATGCCGAGCCTCTCCTTTATTAATCTAACATATCCCCTCAGCACTTACGAGGCCTTATCACCTACGCCGAGAATATGCTTTTTTACCTCAACGCCATCACGATATTGGAAGGTGTTGTTGTAGTAACAATATGTCTATTGATTGAAAGCTATATAAAAGGAGTATAGGAAGATAAAGTTCTACGTATAGCTATCTATCTGACGTATTGAGATATAGTTGAATACTTATAACTATATTACGCTTTTTTACTTCTACGTAATATATATATATATTTACTTATAAGCCGTTTTTAATATTTCTAATGCTCCCTTTATTAAGGACGGTAATAAGATTTTTTATAAATCGGTATTATTTTTAATTTTAATAATACTTATATAAGGTTAGTCCTTAAATAATGAGGAAAATATTACTGAATATTTCTATTATTACGGAATTAAAAGGAAAGATAATAATACGGTAATAATTTAAGTTTAAACGGAAAAAAATAACTTGATTTACTTCCTTCTTATTATATATGCCGGTAATTAAATAAATACCGGTTATAAACATAAGTAAAAGAAGTAGGATGTTATATATATATTTATATTTTAATTATTATTTATAAAGATTAAGATAAAATTAATTAAGAAAGCGGGAATTAACGATTATCGTTAAATATTAATTATAAAAAAAGGTATTACAACGGCCGTTAAATTTATAATAATTACGAATTTACTATAGTAGTTTAACTTAATTAATAAAATAAAAAAGGTTATAAAAAACTTCACCGAGAAACCCCGTTGTTAATCCCGGAATAAAAATCCGTAACGGAAGAATTATACTTAATAAAGGTTTAAGGCTATTAATATTAAACCAATATAAAAGAAGTTAATATAAACGGTAAAAATATTCGATAACGTTTATTATTATTATTATTATAAAGGTTAACGTTCTTACGTCTTTTAAAATAACGTTTAATGGTTTATTTACCGTAAGTATTAAGGTAACGTTAATCTTTTACATATTATAATTTAAAGTCTTTTAACTTTAGTATCTTAAATAAACTTTTAATTATTCTATTACGGTTTTTTTTAATCCTTTAAATTAATAATATTATAGGATTTTATTTAAGGTTTAACTTATCAATATATATACGGTTTATGTAAATACTATATAACCTTAATACTTTTATTACTTTATATATATTAGTTTTTTACTAAAATAAATTAATAGTAAATTTATTAAGCGATCTTTAACGTATAATTTCTATATACCGAATATATAATTTTTTATTTTAATAATAATATGTTTATTAATTGAAAACTATATAAAAGGAGCATAGGAAAATAAAGTTCTATTTACAATTATTTATTTAACGTATTAAGATATACGGCCAGGTACTTATAACTATCTTACGCTTTTTTACCTGCACATGATATGTACGTGCTTGCCTATGAGCCGTCTTCAACACCTCCAATAGAAGGCGAAGGGGTAGCTGGTATCTCTGCGACGTAATATACCTGCCACTACGCTGCAATCATCACTACGTTCGAAAAATCGTCCAATTCGTCTCCGAATAATTAATGTGGAAACGACAGTCTATCTTCGTCACCACAGCCAGTGGAAGGATAGTTATGGCGGGTAGAGAGATCCCCAATTCGATTTTTTGGAGTAATGAATACCCTTACGCCGGTCCAAAAGTCTGTCCTGAATATAATCTCTTTGAGATTAAATATAACAACCTTTGCTCCAAAACTTTGCCTTGCTGCTACTGCTGCTCTTACTGCCGCCTTGTCTCTAGAACCCTCCTTCTTTCGTATGAGATCGTCCCGATTAGATTAAACGCGATGAGAAAGAGGAGGAGGATGATAATGCAGAAGATGATCTATCTTGAGGAGCACGCATCCCTTAACGCCTTCGTTAATGTATCGCAATCACACAATTGCTCTGCCCTCACAGCTCATCTGCCCTGCCCCTTTTATTGGCGTTGTTCTTCTTCTTCTTTTCCTCCTTCATCCCCATCTGCTTCTCCTCATCCTCCCTCATCATCTTTTCCTCCGCCCTCATCATCTCCAGTAAGCCATCAATGGCCTCCTCCGCGCTGACCAGCTTCCTCCCACGCGGACCCCTCCCCCTGGCTACCCAAGACCTTTCCAATTCCTTTGCTTTTTGCTTCACCCACCCCCCTTCTTTGCTTACACCGCCGCTAATCAACCGAGTAAAGTCCTGGATGATAGTTTCAACGTCAGTAGTGTGATTCACCAAATCAACGCCTTTATTTCCAACAGCCCTAAGATAGGGGCCAGGGGGCGTGGGCGGTGTTCTGGTAGAGGGACAAATGTCTGGAATATCAGACGAAACCAAAAACAAGGCATACCACAAGTCCTTCCAACGCACCCCTCATCCTCCCTGTTTGAACACCACCACCGGGTAGATCCTGCACGGTCAGGGCCTCGAAGCGTGCTTCCAACAAGGCCAATTTCTTCTCTAACGTGATGACGAAAACCTGAGTCTGGCTCATAAGGAGATCCGTCGCAGCGATCGTATCCGCCATGGCGGCCAGAACATCCGTGTCAGCATGCCAAGCTCTCAACTCCGGCAGGTCCTCGATGCCGACGACATGCAGGTAGAAAGACCAGTAAAAGGTTTGGTTGCGCTCAATCTCCTTGCGGAGCCTGACTTGGTCCTGGGAGGAGAGGAGCCCCTGATTGGACGCTTTGCGGAGGAGACTCTGGCTGGAGGCAAGGAAGGCCGGGAAGCGTCTGGTGAGGAAGGGACTGGTGATGGCGCCAAGGGAGGCGGCAGAGCGGGAGGCAAAGAGGGAGAGTTGGAAGACGAGTTCGGCATGGATCTGGTTGGCTGGATGATATAGAGGCGCTGGCTGGGGAAAGTAGGGGGAGAGGAAGTAGAGGTTGAGGAGGCGGAATGTTTGAACCCATGGTGCTAGGAATGCTTGGTGCCAGGAGGGGTTGGGGTAGGTAAGCACAGCCAGGTGGGCGTCGAGGCTTGCTTGCGTCGTTGAGAGGAGCGAGGCGAGTTCGTCCATTCGAAGGCAGAGAGTGTCCACGAAGGAGTCGAGATCAGGTTGGATGTCACCGATGAGGTTCGACAGGTTGAGGAAGAGCGACGGGATGGGAGTATCTCGTAGGCGAGACGACCGAAGGGCCATGGCGCGGTTGGTGAGGAGGAGAGCGCGTTGTTCGGCGAGTTCTTGGGGGGCGATCATAATGGCTTGGACATATTGAGTCATTTTTTCGACATTGGTGTTGGCGTTGCTTATCATTTTGCTGGACTCTCGCTCCTGGAGATGATGATTGGTCCAATTGATCTGGCTATGCTCGCACCATGACTCCGGAGTCCAGCTTCTGGTATGGATGCTATAGGTGCATGCCTGGACGGAAAGAAATTGAAGACCATTGATCACGAAACATATGAGGTAGATGATGCCGACAACCAGACCGACTATCCGGATCCTCCTCCTGAAAATCCTGCGAGCCAGCATGTCCTCATCGGTCCAGGCCCTCATCCGATCGTTGAGCAGACTTGGCTCCATTATCATTATTTATGTCAAGGTCAATGTCCAAGTGTGATTAATTCGTTGAAAGGATGGTTGGAAGATGAAGAAGAAGGTTTGATTGTACAATCGGCAAGGGGTGGGAAGCAAACAAGATTGCGGATGCTTGCATAGACGGCCCATTTTGCGGTTCCCAACAGAGTTTGTTTGTCCTCTTTTGCTCCATGGTCATTGGGTCAAAACCACCACGGAAAGCCGCTCTTGTCCTTCTCCTTTAAGCGATTCAAGGTGTCCAATCGATGACTCAACGCCTGCTTGATTTCCACGTCGGTGCCACTTTTCTGATAGCCATCTGGGAATTTGCCCGAGGATCTCATCCAGGCGGATTGCAGCGCGTTAAGCGTATCTCCGTCGTGCCATCCTTCCTTTGCAAAGTCATATTGCTCCCAATTTGGGGGAGGCATTTGATTTTCGACGATCCTTGCCTCAAAGTAATTTCGCAGAACCTCCCATTCCTCTATTTGGGTAGGAGTTGGTTCTATATCTTTTGCAGGCGGTGTGTTTTCAAGGTCAGGACCTGGCTGAAAACCGTAAGCTCTCGGTTTTCGATCATTTCTTGACCTTTGGCGAATCGAAGCAAGAAATTTCGTTCCTCGATCTGGATTCTCAAACTCTCGTGGAATGTACTCACAATCAGGAACATCATCGATCGATTTGTTTGTTTTTCCGGACGCTTGTCTTCTCGCAGTCATATTCTGTGCTGCTGCTGTACGAGGCTTTGGCTCTAGAATTCGTATCCAGGGAGGATCATCATTTTCAGCTAACTGTGTCGTTAAAAGAGCTGATGTTGCAGAACTTGACTCGACCGAGGAGGATCTGGAAGGCCGCTCAGGCTTTGGAGATGTTGAACTTGGCGCACTCCACTGGGGTATTGGTGTAAATAAGAGGGAGCTGGGATCTGATCTTCTTTGCGATCTGGGCTGCTCCCGTATATGTAAAGACTGCTGCTGAGCAGGACTGTTGGACCCGGAGTCGATGGCAGTAGTGAATTGGATTGGATAGGGAGACGCATCCCACTTTGATGGTCGAAGCACTAGGCTTACAAGTTGTCGGAATTTCTTCCAACACCAGTCCACAGACAGGAAATCGACCAGCCAGGAGGATCTGTATTATAGAACACCAATCGATCAGCCTTTGTGATCAATCAGGAGGAGAGAAAACTCACGTGGGCCCGAATTTCCTGAGCAGAAGATATAGCGGTCGTCTCATACTACCAATGAGGCCAATCCTCCATTGATACGGCGTCTTCCAAATGAGAAAGTACGATGGTAACTCTCCTTTCCCAATCCCATACCAATCCCCGTAAAGATTGAGGATGAGATTGGCTATGACGTGAGAGAAGAGGAAGAAGTCCCAGCAAGCCGCCAGCAAGAACCAGAACCCATTTATGATTCGAACGGTAGTTCCTATAGTTATGAAGTCGTGATTGGGGCGCGAGGGAGTCCGTCTGGAAGCCGGTCGATCATGGGCCATTCTTGGGGGTAACGCGAGTGGGTATACCAGTGCTGAAGAGAGGTTTGATTATTCGCCAACCTTCATATGTATAGCGCAAATATTGAACATCTAAATAGGAGGGGGGGCAGACTGGGCGAGATGTTGGGCACGGATCTATGGATACAAATGCGTCACGGAGAACAATGAAAGAGTGTTGAAACCAAATAATGGACGAGACGTTGGGCACGGATCTATGGATACAGATGCGTCACGGAGAACAATGAAAGTGTGTTGAAACCAAATCTGGACGAGACTACTCCAGAGGGTCCCGTCGCCTTACCATCGAGCGACCACATGGAGTATTTTGAACATTGTTGAATGAAAAGGTTCGAGAAGTTTCCTACCATATTGTTATCATATATGTTGCTTGCTGATTGTCAAGCATTTTAATCAGCTACCCCAGCGTCCAGAGATCTACTGTCGACAAAACCAGTGCCAAAATGGCGACAAAAAATGGCGGTCAGAGTGTGCCATCTTGAAGTGAGCTCGACGACATGGTAAGAGAAGAGTACTCTAGAGTACCCTTGGCTTAAAGCAGGACTTCAATGATGTAAGTGCTTTGAGAAGTTCCGCGGACAATAAGCTGTCTGTCGCATATGTAGCCAGTAAGTATTCCCGGACATCAAACCCCTAATGCAGAGCAAAAAGGTGAAGAGAATTACGTACGAGGCTCGGTGACAAAAGTAATTTTCCATCGTTGATGTTTGCGGATTTTATTGCATCACCATCCCTTACCACCACAACGAGTCCAAAAAATCCGAAAAAAATCACAAGAAATATCCAGTATCTTAAGATCTCAATTCTTTCAATTTCAACGAATTTACTGTGAGGGGGACTATCCCGAAAAGTGGAAAATCGTAGGAGGAAATTTTAGTCTTTTTGGAGGTGCTATTAGAATCGCTCAGCCCTACCTGAACTGCTTTATTCTAGATTCTTGCGCATCAACCTTCGGGAGCGTACGGGGGTCGTCAAAACGCCAAGGAAATGACGTCCATTTTAAGCACGCTCAAAGCGTAAGTGGGCAAGGCGGGGTTTCATGCAAAAAAACGAGAGCCTACCTATTTCTCATAATTCTGCAATTCCAAATCCAAATTTCCACCCGGAATTCCCGAGACACAAACGACAAAACATGCCTGGTATGGTGAAGATGAATGGCGCTGCCTGCTTCACGCAGTGCTTGTCTAGCTCCTCGTGCCATTGCCATCTTCAGTCCTCCAGTGAAGTCCTCAGGTTTAAGACTCAGCAGCAATGCCCACCACTGAACCCTTCTTCTTTGAAGCCATCCCACCGCCTCGTTACGATGCGACAGATGGGCAGTCTGGGGAGGGAGAAGACGGAGAAGGAGAAGCAGGAGGAGAAGGAGAAGGAAGAGAAAGAGCAGGAGCAGAAAGAGATCGAAGAGATGGACGAGAAGGAGGAGGACGCGGACTCGGATTAGGAATGGCAACAGGGCGCGCGCAGACGGTCCCCCTTCTTCGAATCGTAGGCGCCTTCACAACCAGGATCCAGAGTATGATGATGAGCAGCAGGAGGATCCTGATATCAGCAATAACGGCACGAGACCCGGTCCTGATCGATTCTGGTGGTGGAAGTTGGGAGGACTGCTCCTCTTAATAATAACATCTCACTTGGTCATCATATCCCTGATCGAGGCGATCCATGACGGCGTGCCTCTTCCAGTGATTATCCAAAACCACCGCCGTTATTACAGCCTCCCTTCGCCCTCCTATGATAATACCGCTGATGATCGTGATGAGCATGGGGAAGAGCGTCTTCCTCCTCCTCCGCTATCGGTCTACCTCCCCCCTGTCCCCCAAATCAACCTCACGGCCATCCAATCTCTCAACAACAACACCACCATCCTTACAGCCCTCACCCGCCTCATCCCCCACCACTACAACACCACCAACGCCAGCCTGACCCACCTTCACCACCTCCTCACCCACCCCCTCCCCTGCGCCCTCCGCGCCATCTCCCTCCACCATTACCACCACCACCGTCCCCCTCCCCTCAAAACGCCCCCTCCAACCCCCTCAACAACAATCATCCAACAGACCCACTCCCTCGCCCTCACCCTCAGCAACACCCACCTCCCCACTCTACTCACCCACTTCACGGCCCTCTCCCCGATCCTCACCCACGCCCTCAAACGCGCCAAGACGGACGTCGAGAACGCCCGGCTCCCGCGCTGGTATGGGTGGCGGATCCGGTACTTGACGACCTGGTTGCCGTTCTCCTGGTCCTTCTCCTCATCCTTTTCTCCCGAGCCGCCGCCCCATTTAAGCGCGAAAGAGGAGGCTTATTTGGCTGCGGGGAGGCGGTATAACGACACGCTGCGGGCGTGGGAGGAGCATGCCCGGAATAAGGGCACGGTGGAGGTGGGTCGGGAGGTGTTGGCTGGGTTAGCGGGGGATCTGGAGGGGCTGTGGCGGTGGGGGGTTGGGGATGGGGATGTGGATGGGAGACAAGAGGTTGGGGTTGTGGGTGAGGGGCAGGAATATGGGGAGATTGGGGATGAGGGACAGGAGGATGTGGATGTGGATGAGGATAAGGGACAGGAACAGCAGGAGAACGGGAAAGAGGTGCAGGGTAGCGCTAGGCCAGGGAGCGCGGAGAAGGAGAGAGGAAGAAGAAGGATGAGGAGGTCGGTGAATGGGCTTGGTGGTCGTAGCGGTGGTGGTGGTGAGAATCATGATGATTTTTCCAGTATCGTCAAGACCTGGTATTTCGGCAAGCTGGCCGGCAAAGCGGGGATGCGGTGGGACGAGTTCGACCGGAGTTGGGAGGGGATGGTATGTTGAAAAGCCGATGGATGAGACGCGGAGGATGAATAAAGAGCAAATACCCGGTTCATACGCAAGCTTGGCTGGACTTCCTAACATCATACATCTCTTTCTACGGAATTCATACAGTTTTACATTTAGGAACGACTGAATGCATTTATTACTACGTACCTGCATCTGCATCCTCACCTGCACCCCACTTGAACCTGCACCCCCACCCTCACCTTCAGCAAAACCCTTCAGCAAAAGGTGAAGCCCAATACCCGCATGCCCCCCCGCAACAGGCCCGAAGACACCATGATTTGGATGGAGAACCTGAGAGTTGAGCAATGCCTCCCCCGCAGCTCGATTCTCAGCCTATCACCTTTATCCCCCTTATCACCCTCATTGCCTTCACCTGCACCCACACCCTTACCTTCCACAAGCCCTTCAGCAAAAGGCGAAAAGCCCAATACCCGCATGACCCCCCGCAACAGGCCCAAAGACACCGTGGTTCGGCTTACTCACCCCTTGCCCTGCACCCTGCACCCTGCACCCATTTGCGCATATTGCATCACTTATGACCCTTATCACCGTCATCAGCTTCACCGACCCTGACCTCACCTACTACCTTCACCAGCCTCAACACCGGGGTTAAGCGTGGTGAGGGTGATGAGGGTGCTGTGCAGGTGCGGGTGCGGGTGGGGAGCGTGGTAAGGGTGATGAGGGCGGTGAGTGGTGAGGGTGGTTACCCTCAATACGTATTACCCTCACCTGCACCTGCACCCACAGTGCACAGCACCCTCATCACCCTCACTTGCACCCTCACTTGCACCCTCACTCGCACCATCACTTGCACCCCACTTGCACCTGCACCCTCATCACCCTCACCATCCTCCCTCATCGCCGATACAACCCAAGTTTTATACCTAAGCCTATACCACCCCTTGAAGAGTTCTCAAGGCGTAGATCGCTATTATGTATGACTTAGGAACGATTTTGAGGGAAGTGTATGATGTAAGTAGTAAGGTATGTTTGTGTATGAATCAGGTATTTGCTCATGAAATAGATGGGTTAACTCTCGGACATTCCCAGTCTTCATTATAATTATTATTATCATCATTCTCAATATGAAGAGAGGGAGCTAGTTAGCTAGCGATCAGAGACCAAACGCGCCGCCACCGCCATTATTACTATAGAAACTCGATCAGTGTACCAAGGGCAAACACAGTTGATAAATCTTCCCAGCTCCCTCTCCCACAAGCTTTAAAGCTAATAGTCGACCACAATAAGTCAGACCATTGCTCCCCTCCTCCTGCTGTGGGATGCAAGACCTTAAGCAAGATGCTTCTTCTCAATTCATGGATGTCGCTATTTCATCCATCTCCCTTATTCGGTTTTCACATGACAGGTCTTCAAGCCTCTTTGGTGGCTCGAGAAGGATTATCCACCCGCAATGAATCTTGGCGGAGAGGAAAGATCGTATGAAGCATGTTCTTTGCTTCAACGGCAGACTTGAGTATAAGGCTTGGTGTAACGTGGAGGCGCTACCAGATAAACCACTTCCTTGTTTTGAAAGGTCTTGTTCAACAGCAACGGTCATTCTTTTGTCTCCTGGCCGTCCACCTCGAAGTGATGGAGCTTGAAGACACTCCGAAGAGAAGCCTTACAAAGACCTGATGACCTCTTTCATCTCACTCTAACCAAGAGCAATCTTCCCCTACGGGAGGACATGATCGTGGCCCGACTGGCTGCAGCACCGGCGGGTTTCCCCTTTGACTTTGCTCTCGTCTTTGCGGCGGTTGGACTGATCATGCTGGAGGGGAGTGCGATGAACCGGCCGAGGCGGTCTCGATGTCGCTGAGGGGCCACAGTGGGCGTGGATTTAGGAGCGGCAGCAGGAGTAGCAGTAACGTTGGATTGATTGGTGGGCTTGTTAGAGAAGTACCCATTGCCACGACGGTCATTATTGTTGCCATGATCGCCATCATGATCGCCATCATCATCGCCGTCATCATCGCCATTATTGCTATCGTCGCTGCTACCTCCTCCGACGCTCCCTCTCATGATTTGTCTTCCCATTTGGAAAATCGCCAGGGATGCCAGAAAGATCCCGGCAGCGGTCAAAAGGTTGGCCTGGACCTCTCCCCGCTCAAGGACTTCAAGCATTGCCTTCAGGTCCTGCAGGGACAATTGCCACCAGCTGTGACGCATAAATGGCGGCGTCTGCTGCAAGATGGCAACAACAGTCGGCAACATTCTCCGAGCATCCTCAGTCTCAGCTCTCAGATTGAAGTTCCCACCCCGAACCCATTCGACGAACTCGCCGCCCTGGAAGAAAATCGCGTCCAGAGTCTCCTGGGCCACACCTGATTCCCTCATGACATTCTCCATGTCGGGGATGTGACTATCAAACAGGGCGCATACACAACGTAAGGCGGCGTAACCGGCCTCGGTAGAGGCACTGATGCGGGTGCCGAACATGCGGCATGCTTTGTGAGCCTCGAGGTACCTGGTGAGGCTCATATCTTTCATCTGGCCTGCATTCCAGATGAACTCGCCAGGTGGGCCGCCAGAGACAGCATTGCGGGGGCACGTGTCCACGGTGATAATTCGGTCGGCTGTGGCTGCCGCCAAGGCTGGGAGAGAAAGGGTCAAGTTAGCGATGGATGCTGAGGTCGCCCACGGAAGCTTTTTGAAAGGCTGCAGTGCCCGGGTCGAACGGTCAAACAGTCGTGTCGCTCGCTGAGCCAAGGTGGCTATCGGTGTTGGAGCGTGCAATGCTGATTTGGAGACCCGGTAGGAATGATTACGATGTCGATGGTGTGAGTATATGGAAGGGCTTTTTCTTGAGCGATGATTTGAGGAAGGCGGCATTTTCAGCGGTATTTGACCTTGAAAATAGATGACGCCGGTCCGCCAAGGTCGATGGATGGTCTGAGGCGAAGGATGATGTTGGAAGAGGATGAGGTATGTCTAGATGATAGCTGTCGTCTCGAAAGTCGGTATAATTGTCGGGCGAGGTAAGGCAGGAGAAAGGTGTGTGACTTTAGGAGCAAACTCGCAAGGACCGCATCTTTTATGATTGCTTTAGCAATGGTGTCAAGGGCCGTGTCGAGTGTCGATATGCACAAAGAAGCCTGTGAAATCATTGTCGGAAGGCAAGACAGGATGGATAGGCTCCTTGGTCCAGTACCGGCCAAACATGGTCAATGTTTCCCGTTGTCTTATCACCCCTTGCTCATGCGCTTGATGTTGTTGTCGCCTTTATTGACCCTCTGGTCCTTAACTTGACACGTCTCCGAACTCTGACACCTTTTCCTGGTAGAAGAGGACGAGGACGAGGAGGAGGAGGAGGAGGAGGAGGAGGAAGGGGCGAGTAGCGTTGGCGGACCCATAACTCAGGTTCGTGAAGAAGTCAGGCTCATCTGTCTGGCTCTCTGGTATATGGTTTGTAGGATGTCCTAGCAAGCTTTGTCAATACTTGCTGAGCATCATCTTCTGTTGGTGCGTGCTAATAATAATACATAAGCGTATGATTTCTAGAGTATTCTCTCCAGTATCAAACATACCTGTCAGCCCTAACTCTAACCTTTCCGGGATAGAGTAGATTTTCTTTTGGATTAGTGCCCTGGCTCCTTTCTCCTCGTCCGTCAGACTGACTTGAATGCCTCGTGCCACCATCAGCGTACTCTCCGGCCAGCAGAAAAGCAGACTACTCAAGGCACGTTGTTTGGTGGTTGGATGCCCAAAATCCACCAAAAGTAGAAACCGTCCCTCCGTCCTTCACTCCAGCACGCTCAACCAAATGACATCTTTTCTCTCGACCTTCCCTCACCGCCACGAACCGCCACGAGCAAGCCGATGCCCACCAGGCGATTTACTCCCTGCGGGAGACTTCCCCCGATTCCCTGATGGCGACTCCGTTGGTGGCTGAGGCTGCGGTTTGCTGGTCCCCTTCCCAGGACGTGCCGCTGCTCCTCCTCCTCCTCCTCGGGCCTCGAGCAACTCTTGAGTGAATCCAAGCGTGTTGATGGTCATTTGCCGGCTGGCTACTGTGGGGCTCAGCAAGCTGAGGATGAACACTTTGGGTTCGCGCTGCCCTCGCTGCTTTTTCTGGGCTTCATTCTCGTTTTTGTCGCTAAAGATGTAGTCGAGGAGAGGCTTGGTCAATTTTCCTTTGAAGCTCGGATTAATGGGGTCTATCAGCATCCCTTGCAGATCCGATCGGGTCTTGTTAATGAAGTTGCGCTCGTTTTTTTCTTCTGTTAACATCTTTCCCTCCTTTGGATCTTCGGTTCTTTCGTTCCCCGCAAGGTCGACCAGGCAGAGGCTACTCCATGGCTTGACAGGATTCCGGGCGGACCCATCACTCCGGGCAGCCTTGAAGCGCATCACCAGGTGCGATCGGGAGGACGAATTATTGTTGTTCGTGGGCCGATTCTTCTTGTCTCTTGTCTGACGTACACTCTGGATTGCCTTGCCGAGCTCATCTACCGTTCGTATATCTGGGAAGTTTGCTGTTGACGTCGGACTATGATGCAGCTCCACAATAACAGCTTCAAACGCGATAGTCACGGACTGATTATGGCAGTGCATCCGTTCCTTCCACTCGAACAATTCTCTTGTGAGGGAGTCCACGATTGGTTCGGGTCCGTTGAACATGGCATACGACTTTCCGGATCCGCTATATCCATCAAATAGGAAGCATACCGGATGCCTACATGTGAAGGCCAGAAATCCCGGGTGGAGTAATCGCCACACATCCGTGTTGTCCCCGTCTCTAGTTATGATGCCACTGAAGCCCCGAAACAGTTCTCCAGTAATGGTCTCACTACCATCGTTTTTGGCTTCGATGATCCCGCCTTTATTGTCGAAGTCGTATATGGCACACTCCTGCTCGTCCGACACACTCTTAAACCGAGCCATAATAAACAGGTTCTTTCCATTGATGATGGTCGCCTCACGAACAAAGTCCTGCTTCAAGTCGTCCACCTCCTTACCGTATTCCGCTGCCGCGATTTGAAGCTGTTCCTCGTGCTTCTGTTTCAGGCTTTGGATCTCGGTCTTTGGTCGATCAAGTTCGAGAGCGTGGGCTGCTTTGAGCTGCTTCTCCCGCTCCTCGTATTCGTCCTTCATCGACTGGACTTGGCCTGCATGACGTTTGCATTGCGCAACGGATGCTGTACTGAGTGAAGCTGGTAACGACTTCCGTCTCTCTTCGAATGCGTTCTGACCATCATTATGCTCGTTCTGAGACCCAGACGCTGCTTCACTTTTCCGGCGTTTATCACCAGGTATTCCTAAACCCACATTCATCAGCTTTAGTGTCTACCAAACAGCCAGAGTCTAATGAAACAACCAACTTACCTCCATATCCCCATCCCTGGCCTTCATAACGCCGATCCTCCAGTCCCTTCCTCTTCAATGATAGACCTTCGAAAGTCCTCGTCGTTTGTGTCTGGCCCTGTTGTGCCATCACCCTTTTCTCCATGAGCCACCACCAGCCAAATCCCGCGACCAGCGGACCCAGCACGCCCCAAAGCAGCCGCCACCGGTTATTGTCCAAAAGCATCCTCTCATCCCGGACGTCGATACAGTCGACGTATCTGTGGTGCAAGAAGATAATGAGGCCTTGGGATAGCCATCCGAAAGCGCCAGCCCGTGCCGTCCTCCCGATCTTCACAACGTCAACCTGTCTGTTGAGGGTCGACATCGTGCCGTTGAGCATGTCCTGTAAGGCCAATTAGTATGCAATCCTCTCTCTCAAGTTATCAAGGCCAGACTTACTTGCACTTTCCTTGCAGAGATGGAAGCCTCCTCCTCGGGAACAGGTTCGGAATCGGGAGAGTCAGCCAACGCTTGTTCACCATTCTCGTTGGATTGTGGGAGAGCATCGAACTCCATACTCGGTGCAGAAGGCATGCGTGACTGCAGCGAAGATGGGCCACTCGTGGTACGTACACCGAATAATTGTGCAGACTCCGGTGTCAGTCTTTTGAAAGAGAAATGAGAGGGGGAGATGGCCGGTCTGAAGCTGATCGTAAATGATACGGAAACAGATCTGCAAGCTGCCGTTTTCCTTTATGTCGCGACGTCGCATTTAACCCTTTCTGTAACATATCGAGCAGGACAGGGGGCTTTCTGGCATTGGAAATGCGATCAATCGATCAAAAGCCAAATTATCCGCGTCTGTCATACCTGATACATTAACGATAACCGGTGCACCGATGTCACTGCTCCCTGGCCGGCTAGCTGCTTCCGGGGAGCAAGGATGGGCACAACGTTAAGGAGAACATACCAGCACAATCTTTTGGAATATATGACTATACCAAGCGCCACACCCTTGAAAGGGAACTTGCCTATTCCAAATCCACCACCGGTAGACCGTTTCGTCGAAGCGATATTCCGATGTCCGTCGGCTCGCCCGACCACCACAGTCCACTCGCAATCGCGTCATACATACTTACGGATGCGCGAAACACAATCTCTCATCCGCATTAAAGACCAAAGAAGGAAAGCCAGCCAGCCAGCCAGCCAGCCAGCCAGGTCGCTGCACCCGTTAACGCGTTAACAACGGCAATCATCCCCAGCCCCCTTTGCTCCCTTTTGGGTACACACGAACCTGGCTTCCCCTCCCCCCTTCTCCTGGCTTCCCCGAGAACGTATAACATGTAGAATAGGCAAATAGATACCGTAATCATCGCATCTCCAGATGGAATCCTCTTTTTTTTCTCTCGACTGGCTTTTCAGACTCTCTCCGCTTACGTCGTAGTCAACAGCGTCCTTCCGTCTTCTCATCCACTGTTAACACATTATCGGAGGGGTGGAAACAGCGGTTTTGGCCACAACATATACTATGCTCAAGTGCTCGGTCCGGCGCGAACGGAGCCCCCGTGTTCGAGAGAGGCTGTGAGAGGGGTATGTGAAAAGCATGCGTTGAGTCGGCTGGGGAATATATCATAATCACATGAAAGGAAGTTTATATGGCATCTATTTTTGGATGAAGGATGAAATGCCCAGGTGCACATAGATGTATGGCCAAGACCCGATATACCCGTGTCAGGCTGGGATCGCCACTTGCCGACTTCCCATCACCAGCTACAATAAGTGGCTCTTTAGGCGCTAAGCGGCCCTTCAGGGGGAATCGATACGAAAGCCAGCCAGGCTCACCCAATAAATCCCTTCTAAGAAGTGAAAGGTTAGATTTATTATCAGAATAGAATAGAATCACAACGCTATGCTGTGCCTCCTACTTTAAGCTGTCCCTAAAGCCCCCTTTAAACCTGCTTCCCCCCCTTTCCCTTCCTCCCCCCCAAACCTTTCCCAATCGCCCCATGTGCATATCCTTAAATCAAGCACAGCGTCGATTGATCCCCGTCTTACCATCCTACTTACATACGGTGGCGGCGACGATGAACGGCGGGCGCGTAACGATTCGTCGCACGCCGCCATATCCCACCCACGCACCACTTTAAGACGGCCCAGGATATACGCAAACCCGCCTTGATCAACCACAACATCGCGCCCCCCGTGCACCACCACAGTATCCTTGAACAAGGCAAAAACGCCATCCACATCCACAGTACGGGAATCTGCAGCAAGACCACCACGGCGAAATGTGGATGCTGAAACGCCAGGATCATTATCAACTTGATGAAACGATAGATGCTGATGGCAATACGTATATATGGGAGGGTCCAGGGAGGGAAATACTGGAGGAACAGCGAGGGCAGGACGTCACGATCGGGGGCGAGGGGGTTGAAGATGGCAAGGGCGGCAGTGGAGATATTGGGCGTCGTCATACCAGCCACGGGCGTTGGAATAAGCTTGATGAAAACTGCCTTCACCAGAGCCGAGGGGTTGGATTTGGAGATGGCGAGGGAGGTGGATGAAGATGCTTTCTGAGCGTGTCCGACCACGGTAGAGACGGTGTAGCCGAGCTGGCTTCTTCCAGGCAGGAAGGCGTAGTAGGCTGAGGGGGAGATAAAAGGTTTCATGCCATGCCAGAGCCGAATGCAGGCCCGGGTGAAGGCACGATATGTTGGTGTCCATTGTGAGACTGCATGACGTGAGAGGACATCGAAATACGATGCTAGTGGTGGCGGAAGATGATCCACGTAAGGTTGGATGATGTTGTGAAGAAAGTCGTAGGCCTCGAGGGAGTTGATGATCAAACGCTCCCATGTGATTCTAAGGACCTTGGTCGATTTGTCCTGCGATGTAGGAGAGAGCGATATGATCGCTTCAGCTGGCAGATCATCTGGAGTCTCGTGGTGTTGAGCAAGCGAGGTAGAGGCCGTCAAGGTATGGAGAGACTCGGGAGATATATTCAGTAAAGATTCAGATGACATTGCTGACCATTCTGGAGTAAGTATGGCGGTTGTCGCTATTGTCGGGGCTAGAATCTTGGTCAGCGCCGCTGAACAGAAGGGCTGCAGAGCTTCCCTTACCTGATGTTTCCGTAGCTGCATGGATAGGATAGAGCATTAGCATGACCGAGAAGCAGCACAGCAGACGGCGTGTAATGATAACCATGGCGTTGGTGAATAATAAGTAGATCCAGGTGATATGCAGGATTAAAGAACCAGCTGAAGAGACGAAGGCAAAGAGAAAAAAAGGAGTAGATAGAGGTCAATTAAACAAATGATGACGACCACGAATAGGGGCTGCCTTTGTTTGCATGGCGGGGGTGTCTCAAACTGATTTGGACGAAGGGTGGATGCCCCCTTTTCACCGATCCTGTAGACGTCTCCCATCCTTCCTCACTTTTCTTGAATTTTGTAGTACTTTGTGGAAGTCGTTTGTAGTGAGATCGCCCTTGCTCCACACGCGATGGAGCAACACAAGGGCAAGCGAGCTCGCAAGCCCACACTCAAGGTCAAACTGCCTTCGGGCGGAGTTGCTACTGCATCAGCAAGAACAAAGCCGCCAAAACCGACGGACAGAAAAGTGTCATCAGAATCCTTCCAGGAGGGTCGTGAAGGTCCTGAGCCGGGAGTACCTGTGCGTAATGTTTCTTGCCTTCCCTTGCCGTATCAAACCAAACAAAGCCGACTGACCGCCGGGGGTTTTTCACAGCTGAACGCGTCTGCATCAGCAGCAACGGCGCCGATACCCGCATACCGTGGGCGTCCACGCTCAGAAGCACCTTCCAGGATGCCACAACGTCAGCAGATAGCCAAGTATGCTTCACTCCCACCTGGCCCAGTCGAGCCCTTGTACCCAGTCCTTCCTGGGGCAGCCACAAGAGAGGCCACCCCCATCTTTAAGCACGAATCGGGCGAAAGACAGGACCGCCAAGGTTCCCTGGAGTCTGACGGCAGGTTCAGCCCTGTCATCACCATTCCGGAGTCACCACCTCGACCGCAACGACGTCCATGGTCGTGCTGCAGGTGGACAGTCTACTTCATTCTTGCAGAACTCATCCTCTTTGGCTCCCTCCTGTGGCCACTCCATATCCACAGCATGATGCAAGCACCAGCCGAGGTGGCAGCGCCTGCACGTACCTCACTTCCACCACCTGCACCACGTCCAAGGCAGGATGGAGACAGCTTCTCCATCTTCAATACCTCCATCACATCGCTGGCAGAAGCCACGGTCTCCCTTGGCTCCATGGACAAACAAGCCGATGACGATGACGATATACTCGGTTCAATGCGCAATCTCCACTCCATGCTCGTCGACGAGAGAGTGATGAGTCTCAGCCTTGGCCGAGAATACAATGACAACATTGTTCCCGCTTGTGACTCTGCTCTCACAGCACCCAGATCTTCCTCGGCATTCACGTATCTGTCCTCGAAATTGTCGCCCACATACACTTCTACGGTCTTGCTCTTGACGAACCTTGGCGATGCAGCGACTGTGCTCCACAGCATTCGAGATGAGGTCGAGAGGAAGGAGGGAGACGCAGCTGTTCGCTTTGAGCAGGCCAAGACGGATCTGGTTCAATCGTCGAGCTGGTGGAGGCTATTCCTGGCGAGCCTGAGTGATGGCGAGTCTACGAGGTGGAAGACTCATCGGGACACCTGGGAATCAGTGTTGACCCAATTGGACGCGGTGAAGGAGGACGTCAAGTGCGTGGAACGGTACTGGAGACTGCTTGCACAGGCGGCCAAGGAGCTCAATGAGGCTCTTGAGATGGAGACGGACAAAGTCATGTTGGAGGGAGGAATGAGATTTTGCGATGCGCTTGTAAAGGCTGCTGAGGCCAATATAGGAAAGGAGGAAGGCGTTTGAGGGAGCTGTGTTTCCGAAGATAGTCATTCGCTGTCCAAGAGGAAGTCATTGAGGATGAAGGTGGTGATGAGCATGTAATGTGGTGGATGTCATATAGATTGTATTTAAGGTCTTTTAGACGTTGCCGTTGCACTTGCACTTGCAGGGATGTTATGTTCCTCCTTCTCTTTCCTGGAGGTCGCTCGCTGCCTCTCCGCGCTGGCGAACCTGGCTGCTGGTCGCTCGGCTTATGTTTATGCTCCTCTTCAAATTTGTTTGGTCTCTGCTCTTCTTCTGCTCTTCTTCCACAGCAATAGATCTGCGGTTAGGTTGACTCTCCTTCCTCCACTAGCCTTCGATCCGCCATTGATAGCAGTCTTCATCCGCCAGAGCACGTGCCCAAGACGATGAATGTGGTTGTACTTTTTGGGTTGAGGATTTTGAGATTGGGCTTCTTTGCAGTTCTGACGCTGAGTACATTTCATTTTTCATACAGCGCTAAGTCCGGACCTCAGGTAAATGGACTCGGCTATAACAGAAATTAGAAATTAGTCAGGCATGACTCAGCCGCGGCGGCTCTAATCTGATCAGGACGATCAGTAATTAGTGACATGACATCTACAGCGTATAATTTCGTTCACTTTTTCCTACAGGTCAATCCAAAATCGCAATTACAATACGGAACATCAATATTGACATCAACACGCCATGTCTCTGCATCTCGTCTCCTTTGATGCCTCTCGCCTCCCCAATCCTGTCATCATTACGCTATCTCGTCTTCTTTCGTCTCTCTCCTCCCCTCCTCCTCCTCTCCAGCCCTCGGATATCTACCTGAATAAGACTCTTTGACTCAGTCATAATCTCTGCTCGCCTTTCGACCTCTACCAAAACATACGCTTCACACGTTGCTACCCGATGTATCATCTCCTTCCTTTTACGCTATCGTACTATCCCCCTCCACCATTCACCATTCGACCGCTACTTTGGGATCTTGTCTCGGCCAAAGCTATCCTGGCCACGCTATCCACGTACGCTTTTGGACCAATCACAAAATGAAGGCGAGCAAGAGGAAAAGACATCATGGGAAAAATGACGGGGAATTAGAGATTGGTCTGGAACAGGGGAGGGAGTCAAGAGAAGGAGATGAACATTGATTGAAATCCAAGCATCAACTTCACTTCTCCTCATTTCGTCCACGACACACCGCCAGCATGACATCAGAAGCTGCTGGATCCAATGGTACAATGGGGAATACGGTCGATGCCAACATGACCGAGCGTGGTAGCCTAAGCAGTGAGAGAAGCTCGTCAGACGATTCCAATTCGAACCGTATGTCGTGGAGCGATACGAATACACCACAGCGCTTCCCATCTTCTTCCGATATTAGTGCTATTGCGCCCAATCATCGTAACGACGATGCAGACGATGAATCCAATCATCGGGGCGACGCGGACGACGACGCCGATAGCAGCAGCTCCGACGACTCTGAAGGAGGGAGCCCCTTCCAAGTGTTCAAGAATTTGCTTTCCACTGGAGAAGCAAGCCCTCCCTCGGTGGCAAGCTGTCTGGGTACACAAGGCTGACTATACAAATCAGTACACGCAGTCCATCTTGGAAGCAGATCAAGGTGACTTGACCCGTGACGAACGTACCACTCTCGCACGCATCTTCCATCACTTCCAGCCCTCATCACCTCGTAAGCGCAAGCGAGGAGATGACGGCCCGTGGACTGGGCCCTGGGCAGTCATCCTCCGACTCCGCCAAGTCGTCCTCCCCGCCTTCATCCAGCGACACCTCGCCCGAGACCCGGACGGAGACCCAAACCTCTTCCTCAATGATCCTGTTCGCCTTAATAGCAAGAATATAGGACGAGGAAACAATCAGACAGGCAAGGGCGAGGGCGAGGGTCAGGACGAAGGTCGGGGCCGGGGCTTCCTCAGCTCCCTCCGTTACTGCAAGCATGCTGAGTACCGGGGTGAGCTGGACCGCGCCCGTTACCTCTTCGCCATGCTCTTCTTCTACGATTTCGTCATGAAGCATTACCCCGGCACGAAAGGCCGCGTTGGTCCGGTCATGGAACAGGACATTAAAGCGTATTTCCAAAAGATAAATCCGCCCGACTTACACTTTGACGACACCTTGGCAGACCTGAGGAAGTATAGCTTACGTGGGAAGCGGCTCAACCATATATGCACCCATTTCGGTACGGGCGCCATATTGTTTTTGGCCAACGAGTTATCCCAAGACTTGTAAGAAACAGTTCCTCTATTTTTCCCTTTATCATTGGTAATCAAGCTAATAATAATGATACGAAATCTGCAGCCTGGACAACAAGTGTCCGCTAAGGGGCGATACTCATGACCAAGCCATAACCCACCTCGAGGACCTGAGCCTTGCAGAGGCAGCGATGGAGTCCGGGGCGAATCAGCTGGGGAGCAATCTTCGCCAGCAGCTGCTACAGCAATGGGATCTGCCAGATCGAGAGGAGTGAATTTGAGGAGGCGATATCGGCTTCAAACATATACACATAATATGGCTCGCATGGAAATGGTCTTCACTCCGCCTGAATTGAACAAATCTGACCCTCACTTAATTTCCTGTTCCTTTTTTCCATGGGATTGATCTTCCATCTTTTACCGTACAGCTAAGTTCTTTAAGGTCGTGCCTCAGGATTCCCACCTATCTCAACCATCATCGAATGACCCTCATCACCCCTCGCCAGCCAGTCGCACCATCTACTTCCCTCCTCCCCCCCCCCCTCCTCCCCCGACTGCCCTCCTTCCCCCTCCCCGTCCCGGGCCATCCTATGCTCCATACCAATCCCTTATGCTTGCTGATAGAGCAAACACCTCCCCTCCCCCATTACCCCACCCTAATCACCGTGCCCACAGCTCCCACCCTCCCCATCCAACCCCCGCAACCCGTCCAGCACCGGACCATACCGCGTATACCGATCCCTCCACCCCTATATCCACGCCGTTTCCACCGCCTTACTCGGAAAATATAACGGCTATTAAATCGACCACGGATTTGACGCCGGCTCCGCTTCATAGATATACGTTAATAAGGCGGCCTGGCGCTGCCGCAGCCGTAGGAGGAGCAGCGTGCGGGCGTGGTGGAGGGGGGTAGATGGTCTGCTCGTTGTCGTTGTCGTAGTGGCTGGTGGTGGTGGTGGTGGTGGTGGTGGGATCTGTGCTTGTGATCGTGATAAGGGGGCCGATGGATCCGATAAGTTAAAGGCCTCCCAGCACCCTCCCCACACCCCCCGCCTCCCCATCTAACCCCCGTAAGGCGTCCAGCACCCGCCCATACCGCGTATACCGATCCCTCCACCCCTGTACCCGCGCCGCCTCCGCCGCCCAGCTCGGGAAGCACAGCCGCCACCAGCTCGACCACGGATCCAGGTCTTGCTCCGCTTCGTAGATACGCGTTAATAAAGCGGCCTGGCGGGTTTCCAGCTGCTGCCGGATATAAGGGAGGAGCAGCGGGAGGGCGTGGAGGAGGGAGTGGAGGGTCTGCTCCTCGTCGTTGGTGGTGGTGGGATCTGTACTCGTGATCGTGATGGGGGGGCGATGGATCACGTGAGTTGAGGGTAGTAAATGGTGCTGCATGCACGATGATGATGATGATGATGATGCTGCAGCAACCTTCCCACCCGCGGCGGGGGGCGGTGATAAACCCGCAGCAGCAGCAGCTATACTGTCCCCGCGGAGGAGGAAGTCGGTGCTCCCGGCTTGTACATCGAGGAGCGCGGCGTGCAGGTCGTGCAGGAGGAGGCTGCTGCTGCTGGTACTTATTAGAGCGGGATCGCCCTCCGCGTCCTCGGCGGCGGCGGCGGCGTGTAGCGAGTCCCCGAGGAGGACGAGGAGGGCGAGGAGGAGGGAGTCCAGGCGGGCATCCACTGTTGCGATGGGTTCCATGGAGGGATGGAGGGTGGTGGTGTGGGGGAGGAAGTTTCTCAATTCGTTATCATCATTATCCTCGTCCCCGCCGTCGTCGTGATGATATTGAGGAAATGATGATGATGATGATGGCGGTAGTGGTGGTGGTGATGATGACGGTGGCACTACTGATGCTGGTAGTGATGAGACACGACAAGGTACCACCACCTCCCCCGTCGAGACGGTGGGCATGCGATAATGGTACGGCGTGGACCGAACGACGAGGACCACCAGCCAGCTACCCAGGAGGATGGCCTCCAACGCGACGAAGCAGGAGAGCCAGACGCAGCAAGACCACGGTTGCTGTCGTCGTCGTGGTGGTGGTGGCATTGCTTGGATTCTCTCGAGTTTAACTTTGGTTAGGAGGGGGGGGGGGATGGGCGCAGAGAGAATATGAATATGGTGTGGGTGGGTATGTATGGAGAGGCAGATTGGCGGTAATGGCCCCCCCCCAAAAAGGGGGGGGAAACTAGGCAAACGTTTGAATAAGAGAAAGAGAGGAGAGCAGAATGCGCAAGTCTCCGCCGGTCTATCCAGTATGTGACTGTCGATCCCGGAAATGGGACAGCCTGGCAGAAGCCAAAAGGGGGAGGGGACGGGCAAATGTAGGACTATTACCCCTATGATGCGGCAGCTTGCAGATTCATGTCTCGGAGGACTGTTATTGCACAGTCAAATTCAGATGAGCACTGAATCTTTCTCTCTCTCTTCCTCCCTCTCCGCCTCTCTCTCCCTCCCTCGCTCCCTCTCTCGTGTATACCCGTCCATCTCCCCCCTCCTGACGGGCATGGGATGGGACTGGAAGTAACGAGCACACCCTCGCTGCAATCATCCCCTTCGATCTTTTTTATACACATCCAAGTTCGGAGATGGGAGCAAACAATCCAGCCTCACAAAGCCAACGGCCGCTACAAGCGGAGACCGTTCCCAAGCCACGAACATGGGTGAATCGAGCTTGATCGGCTCTCTCTACTTGCTCCTGGAAGATTCCCACGCTGACGTTTTATGTAGGGCCATTATCTTGTGCTTTTCCTCCAGAAATGCCTGGGCGGACTCAGAGCACATGGACAATACGGACTGCTCGGTCCCATTCTCGCGGGCGCTCTCGGGTGGGCGGCACAAGCGAGCGTGTTGATCGCCGTCTACAGCTTCGCCTCCAACGGCTTCGACCTGGTGGAGTTCAACCATCTGCGACGGGTTTGGCTATACCTGGGCCCGTTGATGGCCGCCTGTTTGCAGCAGGTGTGGGTGGCGAAAGGGGGACCAGGTGGGAACAATAAGATGATTGGGCAGATGACTCTCACCGGGAAAGAGAAAAGTCATGGCGATGAGCTGCAGGATGTAGGTAGTAGATACGGGGAGGGACAAGAAGCGACTCTGAAAGCCAGGCACGCCGCACAGCTCAAGCGTCAACGTAAACAGTATCTGAGTGTAATACAAGTTGGATTTAAGCGTATAAGGGTGATAGAGCGAGCCCGTACCAAGAAGATGAAGACGAGGCTAACCGACAGGCTAACCGACACGGAGCGTGAGCATGACTCCGCCATGGACGAAATACGGGAGACGGTCAAGACTCAAGACGATCAACACCAGCGAGAGCTAGAGAGCGAAGGAGCGAGATCCGAGTCCCATCTTCGGCGGATGAAGGAAGAACAGCAGCTGCAGTTGGACGCTTTGTATCGCAACTTTATCACCTCGCAGTATTTCATGGGTAGTAAGCCGCACGCCTGGGTGATGGCTCATATCACCGGCTTCTCGGAAACCACTGCGCCTGTTGCCGAGAAGAAGATTCAGATGGACGAGATCAATCAAACCATCCGAATCAGGGGATTTAGGGGATTGAGTACCTGGGCAGGCTTCAGTGGCATGGTACCACCAGCCGGTGGAAACGAAGAGGTCTGGCAACGGCTCGCCCCTGCATTCTGGGGCTTTACCGCTGGCCAGCCGACTTGTGTCTTGTTCGACGGGTACAGTCGATCCAACCAATCGCATCCCATGTTCACCGGATCGGACGCCATCGGAAAGCGAATCGGGAGGGAGACCTTCCACTGGTTCCATCAGGCTAAAGAGATGGGAGCGCTGGCCGACCTCAGGCTCTCCTTCGAAGCTTACGCCATCGACCGTCACGACTGGACCATGATTCAAGCGACCGATGACATATCCCTTGATGGTCTAATCGAGGCCATCGATCATGTCCGGTGGGAGCGAAACCGGATGAACCGGTCCAGAACGGATAATGCAGACTGCTCGCGTTCCCATCTGATTCTGAGATTTCAGATACGGGAAAAGAAGACCCCTGATCTCGATATGAGCCTTTCCCTCGTTGACCTAGCCGGCCATGAGAGAAACGATGGGGGGAATAGATTCACGCGTCCAGCTCAGGGAAGTGACAACGAGGAGAGAGAGAAAGATCGACAGTTCTTTAAGTCCAGCCGGGCGGATCTTCACGCCTTTCTGCTGAACCCATATCAAGAATCCCATCGTACAACCGTAAGATCTCCTCTCTCCCTCCTCTCCATCCTTGCTTCCCCCATCTTTCTTGCCTCTTCCTTGTCCAACATCCAAGTCAAAGAAGAAGAACAAAGAAATCTGACTCGCTGATTTCTATCATCCAAGAAATAGCCGACCCAGCAAGTGAGGGAGTATCTCTCCATCACGCAACCAGGAGGGCTTGTCAAGCCAACGAAATGCATGCTATTCTGCCGCTTAGATCCATCCTCGCCCGACAAGATGGATCTGACAATGGAGACCCTCAGCTTTGCCCGAGAATTGCTGGACATGACTGCCTCCATATCTCCTTTCACATAACCATCTCGAGCTCCTAACTCCAACTGTGAATCTTTCTGGACTTCGTAAGGGGTTACATTAGGGCTATCGCGGGCCTCACCCTGGGGATGGTAACGAAGGAGACATAGAGATCTTGAGGACAGCATTAACGCGAGGATTGACGTGCTATAGCTGCTGCCTCTGAAGGTAGACAACGGAATCAAATTGTTCATTGGGAAAAGGGAAATCTTACAGCGGCTTTCATTGTCTGCTTCGAACCCGTTCGGGGAGAATGAACAAGCCTGAAGCCCTTTATCCTTTCCCTCGTTTCGGAGAGTGAGACGCGCGAAAGACGACCTTCTCCTTCATCTCCTTGTGTTACTGGATCGTTTGGCAGAGATACTGAGACCAGGAAGGCTTTGTCATCGCAAGCAAGACCAATGATATGGGAGATGGTACAGAAGAAGAGGTTATGATCCACAAAGAAGGCACATATTTTGTCTAGCAGAAGAAGAGGTTTTGGTTCATAAAGAAGGCATATATTATGTCTATACTGGAGTCAGCGTCTCTAGATTATAGAAAAGGGGTTCTACCTCGTCGTCGCTTCCGCTTCTGTCGTGGTTTGGCCCCCAGCGAGGATAGGACTTGATTGCTCAATGCTAACAAGATTATCCAGTCTGGACCTTGACCCCCTAAGAAATTTCGTTTTCTCCGGTAGGGAATGAACATTTGGATGAGCCGGCCGGCTGGTCCAGCTCACATTCCACCTGTCCAGCTCTGAGATGGGCGTGATCGATTCTCCCGTCTAGACCTTCTCCTGATTTTCTCCTGTGGGGGATGAACGCTTGGATGAGCCAACCGGTTGGTCCAACTCAAATTCCCAACTTCCAGCACTAAGCCGCAGGTGATCGATACTCTGATCGAGCGGCCTGATCAGTTTGTTGGCGTTCCGAGCCATCTCTTCAAATTTGCGGAGATTGTCCCGAAGGAGGTTTTCGATCTCATCAAAATGCGGAGAGATGCGGCTCCAGGCATCGGGATTGGGATCCTGAAAGTCGTTCAGGTAATCCATATACTGAATGGGAGCACTATTATCGTTACGGTCGGCGAGGCAGGCCAGCTTCGACATCAGTTCCCGCAAAGATGGATTAATGTGGAATCTCCTCTGCGAGTCGATCTCGTCCTTTCTCTCTTGCTCTTGCAGGTATAGTTGTAGTGGGAGAGCACGCTTGAGGAGATGGTCGTGGCAGTGCCGATAGTCTTCACGGCCGGCGCCCTTGGTGAAGTCAATTATATCACAAATTTCACTCATCCCGCCCTCACCGTATTCCCGACCCGCATTGAAGTCGTCCACAATTCTGGGAAGCGATTCGATCCGCCAGGCGCGTTCGAATTGTCTCTGAATCTCTTCCGTGAGTGTTGGCGGCTTCGAATCATTGATCGGGGGCTTTCGGACTGACTTGCTTACATCGTCATCTTCTTCCTCTTCGTCTGTCTCTAATCGGTTAGGGATCTGGTATGTGGCGTCGCGCCATGCGCAGATGGGAAAAGAACAGTCTGCATGGCTGTCGCGTTGAGTTAATAGAACTTTCACCGAGAGTCCAGCAAAAGAATTATTGGAAGCCGCCATTGTGAGATGATTTGCAGAGTCCATTTTGATCAATGAAGAGGAGTTTGATGGGTCGAGAATTATGTTGTCAGGTTGCTGGCAAGTTCGATCTTGAAGTACTCTGCAATGTGACAATGGATACATCCTATTGTTCGATTAAGGAGTGAGAAAGAACAAAAATTGCTTTGGCTCCGAACAAGTTCACAAGAACAAAGACGCGTCACGTACGTTACAGCGAGGAAGTACTCTGCAATGTGACAATGGATGCATCTATTGTTCCATTGGGGAGTGAGAAAGAACAAGCATTGCTTTGGCTCCGAACAAGTTCACAAGAACAAAGACGCGTCACGCACGTTACAGCCACATTTCCGAGAGGGTGTATGAGAAAGGGGGGCCAGGTACGGGCTTCTTTTAGGGCCATCCTAGACCAAGCGGCACCATGTTGCGACGATTCCATCAATAAATGGCTATGTGTTGTTTCCTTTGGCTCCAAGCTTCGCAGAAGCCTTCGCGTATTAGGGAATGAATCCGAATGATGGTGTCCGATGGGAGACCTGTATGGAGGTGGTATGGATGGACATGGGCGGCCATGATCTCCTGAGCAGCACGGTACTCCACATTCCATTCCAGATGCCTGTCCAACCGCAGTCGCAAACCAAAGATCAAATTCTTCGGCGCGTCAGAAACGTACCGGAGTGGCATATCCCGCTTTTCCTTCCCGCAGGAGCCTCTCGAGGGCCAACTGGGTGAACAAATATTATAACATATCTAGTCTACAGCCAGAACCTCGTGTCCGCGGAAATTGACAGCAGCCGGCTCCAGCTCAACATGCCAGCGGTCATTGTGCCGTGTTCATGGCTCGGGGTAGAGTCCTCACGACCAGCTAGGCATCTACCAATGGTATGTGCCTGGCTGGAAGCTGGAATCGTCATTGGTGACATGGCTAGCAAAAGATGACTCCAAAAGCCAGATCGTTTCCGGACGTACGCAACATGGTACCCCCTGAGTCCTGCATGACCCAAAGAGTCCAGAAACGTTAAGTGGACATAAAGCAAATAGAACAGGTAGCCACAAGTTACGATTTCCAGCCCAAGCGGCAGCGCATAAACGTAGAGTATACCGAATTGTGTCAGCGTCAAGACGCTATACCAATATATAGCATCCACCAGAACCCACGAATAATTGGTAATCACTCCTTAAGGTTTTCTCCGTGGAAGCCCGCTTCTGGAAAGGGTACGAACAGCATGATGGATACGCGCATGCAATGAATTATTGAGAAGCCGCAATCAAAAGTACCGGATCTTGATGTCGCAGACTTCCATCCAGGCCACAAACGCGCCAGGCACATGGAATATCCCAGGCTGCAGGAACGGGAGTATAAAATGGAACATCTGATGGCGAACCCTGCCTACAGAAGAGTAAAGGGTGGCAGGACAGTTCGAATCCATAGCGGAATGACCAGCCAGTCGTAATTGGAGTCCCATATTATCGTATCATCTATCTCGAACGTTGGCCTCGGAGTGTCGGCGAGGTCTGGGATACTGATTGGAGTGGTTCAAACTTCTCTAAGGCTGTATGCCATGGTACTCTAATGCCTCGAGGCATTTATAAGCAATGAATTGGAGATTTCTTTGAATAGAGAAGAAGCAAGGCGTACGGTGGAGAAAGCTTATATTGCTCGGTGGGCGCCTCTTCGTTCTTTGTTGTCTTTCTTTTTGGTCGCCGGATCCGGCAACTATGAGTTCCCCCGGATCCTTGCTTTGGAGTCGCTCTTCTTATTGGTCACTTCTTTGTCCAGCCCATTACTACAAGTGACCAGGCATCAACTTCCTTGGTAAAAGCCGCGCCAGTGAAGACAATCATTATCTGATCCAATCCGTTAGGAGATAGAACGACACGAACATGACTGTCTACCCGGGGTGATCGACTTCCAATCACTACCTGAGTATCGTTCCATCTCTTGGTCCCCTATTGAGCTTCTGTCATCGAGCCTTAACTCTGCGTTGAGGCGTGCGTACTGTCGGGTTATTGCCATAATTCGCGGTCAGACGGCGTAATAGTAAGTTGAAATGATGCAGTAATCCACGCGGCCAGGATTATGATAAGGAAGGGGAGACTGCCTCCATCACTCCACTTGCGAGTCTCGGCCTCGCTTACGGGCTCTCAAGTCTCCAGAGACGGGGTGTTAGGCGTTGGCAGGTTGTTGGCGTTAGATTGAGGATTCCAAGAACCTTTGATAGTTTTCAGAGTAACAAGGGCTTCCTCAATCTTGAGCATTCTTCATTATGGTTTTAATAGTGTTGTTGCATACACGATTGTTTTCGGGTAGTATTATGATGAGGGGAGAACGAGCTTCAGTAGGCTAGCGTCGATTATGTAAGCCTACCGGTAGGGCCCTTTTGTGGATCGGGCCATTGGAGGTAGCCTGCGCAGGAAGCGGGGCTTTTGATGAGATACTGATGTAATAGGTATGCAACGTATTCATTGATTCAGTTATTTAGGTGTATATAGGAAGAGCAAATCTATCTCTAAAGGATCCCGGCCGTTTTAAGATATACGGCCTGGTACTTTAATATATATAATACTTTTAAGTTAATACATATATACATTAAATAATACTATAAGGAGTTATTAATACTTTAATATTCCCTTTAATAATAATAACGATAATACCGGTAATTTATTTTATTTATTATTACTTATCCTTTAGTACGGCGTATAAGTTTAATAACTTACGGGCAGGGATAAACTTTATTTATTTAAGTAATTTAATAAATATATCCGTTACTTATTCCTTAAATAGAATTTACTTAAGGTTAAACTCTTTAATCTTAATTATTATTTTATAAATTATATAATAATAATTCTAGATATATTTAATATAATTATAATTAAATAGCTTATTAATAATTTATATAACCGTTTAATTATTAATTTATAAGGTAATAAAATAAATATTATTATTAAAATAACTTATTTTATAAAGAAGTAAATACAAGAAAAATTTTTTTTAGATAGCTTTATAAGTTATATTATATTCGGATTTAGTTAATAAAATAATTACGGTATTTTATTAATAAGAATAAGTTAAAATAAATCCATTTTAATATTAAAAGATATAACTTAATATAAATTAAAACGTCTTTTTAACGTTAATATAGGATACGTTTATATAATTAATAAACTTCCTACTTTCTTTTTTAACGGGATTATAACATATACCGATATTATAATTTAAATTACAATATTTTATTATATACTTAACCGCGTTAATATAAATAATTATTAACTTTATAATAAAGCTTCTTAACTTATTAATAAAGAAAAGAACGTTAAATTATATTATTTGAGTTATTTATTATAAAGTATTTATAAAAAATATATATAGCTTTTATTTTACTTTTATTACCTTTATTTTTTAGGTATTCGCTTTAAGATTATACCCTTTATTATCGGTATATATAATTTTTTATTAAAGTATAAGTTAATTAAGTAATATAAATAGAACGATTAAATCGGTTACGTATAATATTTATATTTAAATAATATATAATATTCCTGAACTCTTTTGAATAGAAATATTTTTTAAAAACATCCTTAAGTTACCGGATAGCTTACTTATTCTTAATAACGATAAATATATCGTTTATCAGGGGCTCAGGTAAGGTGGTTCTGAACATGAGTGAATTCTAACTATGTGTTACGAGCATGTACATAGTAATAGGACACTGTCCTATGGATAGGATACGTATATAGTTAATAGTTTGTCCCTTCAGGATAAACGATTATTTATATATATATTAATTACTTTATTACTTTATTTATTATATACTCTGTACCCATTATAATATAATAATAATAGCTATAGATATTAAATGATTATTTAACGGTATTATTATCCTTTTAAACATTATCTTAGACGAAAAAACGTTATCTTATCTATTAAAATAAACCTAATCCGCGTTATCTGTCCAGTTATAATAAATAGCCCCTTAAATAAGCTTTTTATTAATACTTATTTTTATATTATTATTATTAAGAAAAGGAGATTATACCCTATTACCGGATAATAAGTATTACTTATCTTAATACCTATTTTATCCTTAATATTGTTGATTTAGCTTAAGATAACGCCTATTTTATAGAACGCTTAAAAATAATAAAAACCTTCTGATTATTACTTAATAATTATAAAATAACGAATACCTTTTTATCCTTTAATTTACCGGAATAAAAGTATCTTATATTTACCGTAGGATAATTACTTAAATTTATAAATAAAAGCTATTATTTATTTTTAGATTATTTTTTTCTCTTAAATACTTATCTTTTTAATTTCTTTATTTTTATATTACGTACCGGATTAATATCCTAAATAAATAATTTAATTTTATTCGTTTTATTATAATAATTAAATTAACGGATTAACTTTATTTTAATCTTATTATTTTATTAAAATAAAATATTTTATCCCTAAATTAAAATACTATTTATATTATTTATTAAATCGCTTAATTTATTAAAATAAATATTTATAAGAACCTTATAAGGATATTTACTGTATTAACTATTAAAGTAATTATAAAATAACTTTATTTCTTAATATTAATAAATTAAATAAAAATATTATTTAATAAAATTGCTAAAGCGGTATCTTAATTTACATTAAAGTAATTATCTTACCCTATTAAGTAACCGGAAAGTAAACATATTTTTAAAAAAATACTTAAGATTTTTACTTAAAACGTTAAATTAATAATCGGTTAACTTTATATAAAATAATCAATACCTTTAACGTTATCGTTATCCTTAAAATCCGGGTTATTATTTAATTAATTAAAGTTATTAATATCGGATATTTCTACTGAAATTATAATATATTAAGAATAAGCCCGCCGTAAATAATTTAATTGTCTTTTAATAAATTGAAATTAATAAAAATTAATATTAATTATAAATAAAGCTAGGTTATAATAAATAATTATTAAATTAATTAATACCGCCGTTAACCGTATTTAAGATAAAATGAATTAAAGATAAAGGTAGAAATAAAATTTATTAAATAAACGTAATAAATAAGGATTATTAAGAATTTCGGTATTTATATTTAAGAATATAATTAAAACGTTTAAGTATTTTAATTCGGTATATTTTACCGATAATAATAAATTAATTATTAAGTTTAAATAATATAACTTTTATCGGGATGTATTTATTTAAATAATTTATTTAAAGGATATCATTAAAATAAAATCGGAGAATATTATCCGTATATAAATTAGCTTTTACTTACGCGGTAAAGCCTTTATTTAATATTTTATTAAATTAAGTAAATTAAAACGTAACTTATTGTAAAAAGTATCCCTTAAACGATAAATTAAGGTTTTAATTAATCGATTTAAAAAACGAAAGACTAACGTTATAGAAACGTTAAATAAATTAAATTATAATATAATTAATATATATAGTAATAAAATATTACGAGCTTTTATATATAATATTATCCGTTATATACGGGTAGTAGAAATATTATTATATAATTAACTCTTATTTATATATATAAAGATAAATACTAAATTCTATATTTATTTAAAAGAACTTATAATATTAACGTTAATATCCGCGATTATATTTATAATTAATAGTAAAATAAACGTTTTCTTAAGTATCATAAAAGATAAAAAACGTAATATCCTTATATTAAATAAAAGTTAATATAATAATTTTATATCGTAAGGACGAAGTAATAATTAAGGAGGTTATCGTCCGTATTAAGACCGTTTTTACTTATAATTTAATTATAATTATTATAATTAAAGTTTTCCGTACGTACCTTTTTAAAGTAATTATTAAAATAATTATTAAAATAATAATAACCATCTATAGTAATTAAGTTAATAATATACGTTACGTTTTTAATAATAAATCGTTAATTTAAGATTACTTTTTATTATTATAATATTTTTAAACGCGTATAATTTATTATATTAATAAAATAATAAATATTTAAACCAATTAAATCGGGGAGGATTTCGTAAAAATCGATTTATATAAGGAATAAGCTAATTAAAGGTATCCGTTTACTAAATATTTATTAATAATTAAAAGAATATTAAAAATACGTTTACGTTCGGATAAAAATAAGATATAATAACGTTAATTAAATAAGAAAATAATAAATAATATTTAAATAATATATATTAATAAAATACGGACGACTTATATATCGGATAAGATAATTTTAATAATAATATTTATTATAATAATAATAAATTACTTAAAAAATAATATAAAGTATTTATAAACTTTATTAATTTTTTATCCGAATATAATAACTATTATATATCTTTCCCTTTAAAAACGAAGCTTTATAAGTACTTATGAAGTAACTATTTAATCCGGCCAGGGCCGTTACCGGCAATTATTAGTAATAACCCCTTTTAAAGTTTATTAATAATTATTAATACCGGCCCCCCTTAAAGTAATATTCTATATAAACTTATAATATAAGTAAACTTAATATCCACGGATACTCCGATTATCTTATTAACCGCGTTAAATAAAAATATAAGTATTAAGTTAAGCTTTAAAAGTTAAAACTATATATAAATAGTTATTTAATTAACTTTATATTTAAAAAATATCCTTATATACCTGGATAATGGTTACGGTATAAGCTTAATTAACCGTATATAATTATTAAAATAATTACCGGATATTTTAATTTATAAAATAATAATATTTTTACGCGTTAAAGAGATTAATTCTACGTTTTATAATACCAATAAATATATTATTATTACCTTTTATTTACCCGATATAAAGGATAATTAAAGGGTATTCTTTAACATAATATGGGAATTATACTTAATAAACGATTTACGCGTAAAGATGTTAATCAACAATAATATTATTGGTCCCAAGGTTATTATTTTAAATATCGGATAAGGATATATTATTATAGGAAACGGTATATAAATTAATATCGTTACTTAATAATAAAAAGAGTACTTTAAGTTATTTATTTAAATAAAAAATTACTTAATTATTTTATTATATTCGTTTAAGATTTTATTTATTAAAGCAATTATTATCCCTAAAAACCGTAATTTTATCTTTAAATTAGTATAATATAAGGCTTTATCCTTATATATATACTTAATAGATTATTTATTTAAGGATATTTTAATTAAAAACGAGTATAATTACCCCGTATATATAAAGCGTAAATAAGTACTCGGTTTCCTTAATAATATTAATAAAGAAAATTGTTTTTAAATAAATATTATTAATTTAACTTATTATTTACCTTAAAAACCGAAAATAAAAAGCTAAATAAAAAAGCTAATAACTAAATTAATAATTATTACCGTTTTACTCTTTATTATATATCTTAAGGAAATAAAATTATATAAATAATAATTAAATAATAAAATTATAATTTCTAAAAATTAATTAATAAGGATAATATTTAAAAGTTTCATAAATAAATTTCTAATTATTTAATAAAATAACGGATTTGTAAATATCTTAAAGGATAAATAAATAAAATTATCCTTAAGATCGGATTAAAAATTATATATTAAGAATAAGATTAAGGTATATTTATTAAGTTTAAAGGATTAAGAAATCATAAATAAAACGTTTAATAAACTTTATAAATAAAATAAATTATTATATACGGAATAGCCGATATTTTTTAATTACCCAATATTTATAATATAAAAAAATACTTTAAATAAACGTAAAAGTTATATAATAATAAATATCCAAGGACTTAACGAATTATTTATATTAAATATATATTTAATTCCTTTATAATTAAAAATAATTTTTTAAATAAACGGCTATAAATACCTATCCGTAATAAACGTAATTAATTTTTTTTATTAATAACGTATTTATTTATTTATTAAGTATTTATTTACGGTTATAACTTACCGTAAATAAAAAATATTTAACGTTCCGGTTATAAGTTATTTAAATTCCGTTATATATATTTAATGGTAAATTAACGAAATACTTTATTTAATTAAAGATTTTATAAAAATATATATTAACGATATTATTATCGGGTTAAAAAAGCTATTTAAATACATTTTTAATTTACGGAGATTATTTATTTTTTTACGTAAATATAATATTTCTTTTTTATTAATAAAAACGTTTCTCGGATACCTTAACGTTTCACTATTAAAATAAAAGGTGGATTTATTAGGATTATTAATATCGGAAAAAAAACTTATAATAACACGGTTATTAAAGTACCTTATTATATTTAATAACCTTAAATATTACTTAAGATTTATAAAATACTTATAAAATCGTATTTACTATTATATATAATAAATATAGCCTTTATAGAAACTTAAAATAACCTTATTTAAGGATAGCTTAATAAGAAATAAACGTAAAACCTATTTATTTATTATATAATTATTAATATCCGTATTACCGTTAAAGGAAGAATCCTTTTATTTATTATAAGATATACTTTTATAATTATACGTTTTAATATACTTTGACCTTGGCCGTATCCTATAAATTAATTTAAACGCTTTAAAGGTATTTAATTTTAATGCTATTATATTTTACGTTAAGGTAAAATATATTATCTAAAAAAAAAATAGCTTATCTATATAATAATTAAATTAATTATGTTTCTCTTTAAAATATTATTTATTATGGAAATTTATTACTGGCTTATAAAATTAAAGATTGCCGGCTTTATTTAGGTTAATAAAAAAGTTAGATATTTAATAAATTCCTTTTAATACCCAATAATAATCTAAACGGATTATTTAATTATACTTAATATAATAAAGTAGATAAATATTATAACGACGTTATTTACGATACGAAATAATAATCATTATATCCGTTTATCTTAATTCCTTTAATAATTTTAATTAAATATCCGGTATAAATTTAATAAAGAATATATTTTTTTTAACGTTTTATTCCGGTTTATAAATTTGAATAATAATAATATAGACGACCGTTATAAATTAAATAAGTTATATATTAATATATTATTCTCAATAAATATAATTAAAATATTACCGCTATTCCTTAAAAAGGGTTTAAAAAATTATTAAAAAAATAAGTTCTAAAAAAAAAAAAAAATTAATTAAAGAATAATAATAATTTACCAATTAAGGACGGTATTAAATTACCGTTTATTTAAGGAAATAAACTATATTTACTTAAACTCCAATAGATTTATTTATATATATAATTAAAAAAATAAGAATAATTTAAATCCTATTAAAATCTTTATGGTAATTAATTATCTTATTAAAGTAAAATAATAATTTATAATAATTACTTATCTTATTATTAAAGTAACTTATCTTAATATTAAAGGATAATATCCCGGAATAATTATTAATCCTATTAAAGTGAACGTTAATATAAAGATCGCTTATTTTAAGAAACGATAATTTATAATAATTATTTATTTTAAGAATAAATAATTAATTTATAATTAAGCGTCTTAAAATAATAAATAAATAAAAGAATAATTTAATTTATTATATAAATAAATTATCCGGCTTATAACGTTTATATATTGATTGATTAATTGATTTATACTACGGGTCTAACTAAGCTAATTCCGGCGTTCCTTAATACGCGGCCTTTTAGCCTTATTAATAACCGTAAAAACCTGATACTTATAACGTTAAAATAAAAACCGGCGTTTACTAGGCCTTTACCCTTTATCCCCTAAGGTAAAGGATATTAATAACCATTTAAAAAGTGGCAATTTATTTATATACTTCTTATGTTTTAACTCCCTTAAGAAAATCCGTAATATTACGATTATATCCTTATAAAAGCTATCCTTAAACTCGTTACTTTTCCGTTTCTTTATATATTTATATTACCTTAATCTTATATAATACCTTTAAATATCTTTATTAATACTTATATATTTAATATATATTTTTTTTATATTATTATCGCCGTTAACTTTTTTAAGGACTTTTAATAAGCGTTTATTATTATATTTTTATAACTATAAAAGATACTTTCCGGTTTATATAATTAATATAACCGGTTTCCGTTCTTCTTTTTCTTCCTTAATTAATAATAAGCCTTCTCCGTAAAATCTTTAATAATTTTATTTATTTTTATAATAAGGTTAAACTATAATAATAGTCCGGTAAATATTATAAACTTAATAATTATCTAGATATTACGCTTTATAAATAATATTTAACGGTAATTATAAATATTAACTTTTACGATAAATTTTAATTTAATTTCCGTAAATAAAAGATAAGAAATAAAAACGTATACGGTATCCTATTTCCTTTATCCGTACTTATATCCGGTATTTATCCGACCCTTAATATATATAATAAATAAAAAATAAATTAAACCGTTTTTACCCATTTAAAGTTAAATCGTTAATACGTTATTACCCTTTTTTATAATATTATAACGGCGGAGATATTTATTAATAATCTTTTTATCGTTAAGAGTTAAGTAATAATAACCTTAAAATATAAAGTTTTTATATTTTTATTAACGTTTAATTTATTTTATTATAATTTATAAAATAATCGCTATAATTTTTATTCTTTAAATCCTTTTGATTTTAGTTTTTTTTACGTTTAATAAGAATTTATACCCGTTTAAGTTAACCTTCAGAATACCGGTAAGATTAATTTCCTTTTTAACTTATTTTTATTTTATCTTAATAAGAAAAAAATAAATATTTTTAATTTATTCTTTTTAACTTTAAGCTTATTAAGATTTTAATAGATCCGCCCGTTTTTTATTATCGTAATTAAATATATATATTTCTTTAACCTTATTTAAGTAATTATTTAATTTAATAAAACCTTAATTAATAATATAAAGACTTTAAACTTTAATACCGGGATAAGGGTTACTTTATAAATACCGTTAATTACTCTTAAATACCGATTCTAGACTTTCTATAATATTTAAATAAATTCTTTCTTATATCCCGGAGTACTTTTAAGTATATATTAAATAATTATAGTATATATTATAGTTAACTTTATTACAGCTTAGTAAATAATCCGGGCCTTTTATAATATAGCTTTTTATATTAATACGGCGAGATAAATAAGGCCTTTTTCTTATGAAATTATCTTCTTTTAAACCTTTTTTATATAATCCTTTTAATTAAGCTTTTTATTTATTTAAAAATTAAGGACTTTAATATTAATATCCAACTTTACCGTAACTTTATTTAAGTCCATTATAATTATTATATTGTATAGCCTTAAACTTTTAATTATATAAATAAATTTATACTTATATGGTATAAATTAAGCCCCGTAAGTTCTTACTTATTGAAAATAAACTTTATAAGTTTATTTTAATTTTAAATAATTTATACGTATAAAAATATTATAGGTTAAAAGGTAAATATTATTAATAAAGCTTTTAATTTAAACCTTTTATTTTAACTTAATAAGCTCTTTGATTAATAAACCATTAAAAAATAAAAATAATATAAAAAAAATAAACGATCTTTAAGGAATCCTTATTATAGCGGGCTTTATTAAGCTTATTTTTTATCTTAAATTAATTAATATAACTTAATTACTTAAGAAATGTTTCATTTATTTAATTAAAAAAAGTAATATCTTTTTCTTTTTTAAATTATATAATAATCTTTAATAATTTATTTTATTAAAAACGCTTATAATATCGAAAGAAAAAAGATTTATAATTTACTTTTTTTTATAATTTTATATTATATATATGTTATTAATTAATCCTTTAAGGGCTATTTTTATTAACCGATTTCTTTTTATTTTTATTTATTAATCGGGGAGAAGTCCGTAATTCTTTATATAATTATTAAGGATCCTTATTATTACCGTTTTTAAGGTTTTCCTTAACGTATATAGAAGTATAATAAATCTATAAGATTTTATTTTAAAGTAATTTAGCTTAATAAATTTCTTAAGGATAATTGTCTTTATTTTTTTTAAACTTATATAAGTAATAACCGACGTTAAAATATATTTAAAAAAAGTAAATAAAAACCTTTTTAAATAATAAGGTTATTATTATTAAGAATCTATTAAAAATCCTATTCGGTCCCGGGACTTTATTCTTCTTCGGTTTATTAATCGCCTTAATTATTATATCTTATATGATTACCTTATTTATTAATACGGGGTTAAAGTATATAACGCCGTTAATATTGTTTAAATTAACTTTTAACGGAAAAGGGAAAAATACTCCTTTAAGGGCCTTAATCTTACCGTTAAAGGTATTAATTAATATATTATCGGGTTTCTTAAAAGGTAGGAATTTAAAAATAAATTTTAATTTCTTACTTTATTTTTTATTATACTTTATTAATTTTTAAATATTACGAAATAAAACTATTAAGTTATATATTATAAATTAAAAGTATATTTACTTAATTTTCTTAATAATCCTTTCTTTTTCCTTTTAAGTAACCTTTAATTAATTAAGTATTTTTTAGTTTTTATATTTAAAAGTTTATTTAATTAACCTTTTTACCTTTATAATCGCGATTATATATTTTTCATTTTAATAAATTTTAACTTTTTAAGAGGATTTTATTATTAAAATAATCTTATTAATTATTTTATTTAATATCTTTATTATTTACTTTATAAAGAAATCGATTTAATCTTTATTATTTAATTAAGGGAGGTCCGTAAATTATATTATTATTTCTTTTATTTTTATATAAACTTTTATTTCTTTAATCGTTTTCTACGCTTTTTTTACCGGTAATAATATGGTCGTATTAACGGTCTAATTTAAGGTTATTTATATCGGTATATAATTTAAGTTATATTTTAAGTCCTTTTTATAACCTATATATTACGATTATACCAACAATCTTTTCCGTATTAAAAGTTAAATTAATCGTTGTTTTAAACTTATGATTTTTTTACGTAATTATTTTTTATAATATTAATAATGAAAAATTAATTTAAGTAATAATTATTAATAAGTTATTTAATTTAATATAATTTATTATATGCTTTTCCTTATTTTATATATAGTAATATAAGTTAAAGTTCTTAAGTAATATATATTTACTTAAAGTAATTAAAACCTTTTTAAGTAACGGTATTATAAAAGGTTTTTCTTTATTAATTAACGGTAAGTTATATATATTATAAATATTAAGGTTACCCTTTAAGTCCTTTTCTTTTATAATATAGAGTATATAAAGGTTTTTATTATAATAAGTAATATCTTAATTATTTACGTTAAGTTATTTATTTATAAAGAAATATATTTTAATTATTTTATCCCCCTTAAAAATTAAATAAAACCTTTCTTTTAAGTTAATAAATAAATATATATATAAACTATACGGTAATTCTTATATTATTATAACGTTAACGTTTTTGACTTCTTTAAATTTAAATATTAATATTATAACTTTAATTCCTTTATTATAAATATTATATTATATTATTCTTAAAAACGTTAATATATTATATATTAACCTTTATAAAGGTTTCCTTTTTTATATTTATTTAAGTTATAAACTTCTTATTAAAGTTAAACATTTTCTAATTTAATATCTTCCTAATTATTATTAAAAACGTAAAATAACCGGCCCTTAAAGTCGGGATTATAAAAACTTTCTTTTCTTTATTGTTATTTATCTTTTATTATTTAATTAATTAAGCTTGCGTTTTAAAACTACCTTTAATTAATTTATTAAATTAATTTTATACGTATTATACCGTTGGATTTTCATGGTTATCCGGGTCTTTTTACGTTTAATTTCCCTAACTTTTATTATATATTTAAAATCCTATATTGGGTATTTTTTTTTATTATACGTAACGTATTTAAATATATTCTTTATAAGCCTTTTAGTTATTAATTTTATATATTTATAAATATCGTTACCCTTAATATAAACTATATATTTTATAATATTAAAGTATTTTATAATAATATATTTATAACTTTAATATTTAAAATATTAATAAATATTAACCGTTTTATCTTATAATTAAATTATCTTAAGAGATCCCTTTTTAATAATCTTCTTATTTAAAACGTTATTATATATCTTTATTAACGTTACGTTTAATATAACGGTAAAGTATTTTTTTACGCGTTTTAAAGAGTTAAGTTTTTTCATTATTAATGGAAGCTTATAATTAACGATTTTAAGCTTTAAATAAAAAACCGTATTCTTTTTTTCTATACTCCTTAATATAACCTTTTTTTTAGCTTCCTTAAAACGTAATAAATATATTTTATTTATTATAACGGTAAACGATTACCTTAAAACCTTAATTAACTTATATTCTTTTTTATTAATTTAAGCCTTAAACCTTTTTAAGTTTTCTTTTATTTTTAAAGACGTTATATTAAAAAGGATATTTTTACTTTATAGTTTATATACCATAATAATCTATTTTATTAATAATTCCGTTATTACTTTAAAAGCCTTTATTAATTATAATAAGTTTATTTTTACCGCTATATTCTTTTCCTCGTTATTAAATAGGCGGACCGTTATTGTTTTCACCTTCCTTAATACGGCCGTTTTCTTTTCCGTTATCCCTTTATTCTTTACCGTAAATACCCCTTTATTACCCTCGTTACTTAGCTTTTTCTCGTTTAAGGGGCCGTTATTTTCGTATCCTCGCCTTATATACCCAACCTTAAACCGCCGTCTTTACTTTTTATTAACGCCCTTATTACCGCCCTTAAGGAGCCCTATAGCCGCTCCGTTTTCCCCAGTTTTACCCCTATTTTTATATATAAGTTCCTTACGTTTTTTAATTTAATTTATAATATTAATTAAGTCTTTAACGTAATATCCTTTTACTTTATTATAAGGAGTCCTTTTAAGGCCTTTATTGTTTCCTTTATTGCTTTTTCGCCCTTACTTATTAAGCGATATACCGTTTCCGTTTTTTATTTTTAATCTTTTAAGGTTTTATCCTTTTTATTAATTTTATTTCCCTTTTATATACCCTTAATAATACTTTTACCGCGGTCTTTTTACCCTTTCCCCCCGCCTGTACCCCTCGCCGTTAATATTATACCGGCCTTCTTACCCTTTTATTTACCTATTACCTTTATATTATTATTACGCGTTTTATACGTTTCAATACGTATATTTTATTAATCTTAATTTTTTTATTTATTTTAAGCGTTATCCGGTTTATTATTATTATATTACCCGTACGTATCGTCGCCGTTTCTATTAATATAGGTTATTTACCCGTTTATTACCTTATTCTTAACTATTACGTTACTTTTACTTATCGTACTTAATATATTTCTCTCACTGTCACTAAAGCTATACGTATACGTATCGTTTTAGACCTCTGGGGTCCCTTTGTTCGTCGCCATCCTTTTTATTTTTTCGTTTTAAAATAGTAAAATTACGAAAAAATCAACGTTTATATATATTAACGTCCGTAATTAAAGATATTTTCGACTCTATATATAAAATAATATATTTAAGTTATTAATAATATTTTAAAATTATTTTAACGTTTTAATATATTTACCGATTAAGTTATAACCTTAAATTATATATCCGGTATTATCCCGTTTATTTAATTTATTAAATAAAGCGTTATAAACTATATAAAAACTTATAATTAATTTACGGTATCCTTTATTTATTTTATACGTTTATAATTAACTTTATTATAATATTATTTATTAATATTAAAGGATAAAATATTACGTTATTTATTACGGATAAATTTATTAAGTATATTATTATTATATTAAGGAAATTAACGTTTTAAGCGTTTAATTAAATAAACGTTTTAATCGAACGTTTAAAAATCGTTAATTAAGGCTTATTTAAAGTTATATTGTCCGATAAAAATAAGAAGTTTTTATTAAATTTTTAAAAGTCTCTTTTTAAACGCTTTAATATTAATTTATTATATTTTACGGTATATTACCCGTAAACGGATAATTTAAATAAAAGAATAAATTAAATAATGGAAATTATATTTCACTTTATAATTTATATAATAGATAACCCGTTTAAGTAATTATAAATATTATTTATTATTTAATTAATCTTAAATAATTCAATATTATCGGTAATTACGTAAGTACCAAATAAAGTATTATACGGATTTATCTTAATAAAAGTATTAAATCTAATAAATATAATATTACCCTTATATTCTTATTTAATATGCCGTATTACCATAGTAAATATAATTATATTTACGTAAATAATAAATAAATATTATTATAATTATATATATATATTAATATATCTACGTAAAAACGATTACGTATTACTCCGATTATATAAGGGATATATTATTCCCTCGGGTAAAGGTAATTTAAAGTACGGATAATAAGATATCGGGCTATTTAAGGTCCTTAAATACGTTAACCGGCTTATATATAGACTGGATATATTATAATATTAAAAGATTTACTTTATTTTTATAATTATTTAATTAAAATTATATCCCGCTTTAAATACGGATTTTTTTAATAGATTTCGGTTAATATATTTACCGCCGGTATTTATATATAAAAATAATAAAAATTTAAATGAATATAAAATTAAGTATTTATTAAATAAACGGATTATATAAAAGGGCAGAAGATTAAGTACTTAATACTTAATATAATAAGTTAATTACGGATTAAAGGATAATATATAGCGGATATTTTTATAATTAAAATATTATTAAAACTTTATCGATAACTATAAACGATTTATATCCTTAATACTTTAATATAATGTTTTTTCTTAATAATGTCTATACTTTACGTTATTTAAATAAATCAATATATCTTACCCTTTATTAAATAAGTATTACGTAATTAACGTACTTACTATCTTACTTTTTATTAGGTAAGTACTGGTCAGGTTAATTAAATATTATTAACCAGAATATTCCGATTTTAAAATAAAGATAAATATAAAAACGTATACTTTTATTATTATTAAGGAAATCCTATTATAAGTATATATATAGTAATAAAACATTATCCTATAAATAGGATACGTATATAGTTAGTAGTTTGTCCCTTTAGGATAAACGATCATTTATATATACATTGATCACTTTACCACTTTGTCCATTACATGCTCTGTACCCATTACACTATGTAGGTATAGCATACAAAGGAATTGCAGACATTATGTAGAGTGTATAGGACGCTTTACCCAATAAGGTAAAGTGTCCAGAATAAGCGAAACGTTAAGCCCTAAAGCCGCATGCACACAGCTGCATGCTATGAGCAAGTGATGGTTCCCTGACATCGTTTATATAAATAATAAAAATAATATTCTTTTTAAAGTAATAAAATATAAAGTAATCTTTAATTATATGGTTAAATCCTAAAGATTTAAATGTTTTTTATAATATAAAGTTTTATTTAAATAAAGTTTATTTAAGGTTATATAATACCTTTTAAAAATAATATATTAATTATTCGTTATTCGGTTTAATCTTTATAAAACCGTATAATTACTTTACTTAAATCCGGTTTTTAAGAATAACCTTAAGAAAAATTAATATAATATTAATTATTTCGGCTTTAAAATCGTTTTAAATTATAATTATAAGTAATAAATATTAATTTATAAACTTTATTATAGCTGAAAACGTTAATAAATAATCTTTACCTTATTATTAACGAAATCCTTTTATTATTTAATAAGCCTTATATAAAAGAATCTCCTTTATAAATTCATGTTTATATAATAATATTTATCGTCTTAATATAAACTTTATATTTAATAAAATTAATAGAAGTTCTTAAATTTTTTATATATTTATATAAATAAGCTCGGTCTTAAAAACTTTAAGCTATTTTTTACTATCTGGGCCTTTTAAGGTATTATAAACGTTAAGTAAAATTAATATTTTAATTAGGATAATACCTTAAGTTCTATAAATAAAAACATAAGTTCTTAAATATATAAAAGTTATTTTTTTATTATTAATCTTTATTTTTAAAAGGGCTTTATAGTCCTTATGTATTCCTCCCCTTAATTAACGCTTTGAAAACTTATCTTTATTATTTTTATTTAAGCCGGTAACGTCGTTACCCTGGTTTTTACCCCCGTATACGGAGTGGAATTCGGTCTCGTTGTTATCGGATTTATATTAAGGTAATGGATTTCTAGTATTTAAATAATATACAAGATTTAAGGAATTTAACGAATTTAATAAATTTAAGGTATTTAATTAAATCTCCTTTAGAGAATTTAAATTTAAATTATTACCCTTTTTATTATTCGCGTTAATAACGTTATTATCGTTACTATTAATAACGACGTTAATAAATACTTAGTTAATATTATTATATTTTTCTTCGTTATTAACTATAGTTACTTACTTGTTAAAACGAATATAAGCTAAGATAATAATTTTCTTTAACTTAAAACTTTAAAGTTAATATTAATTTAAAGCTTTATAACCTAAAAGTTAATATTTTTCGTTTTTATATTTAAGCTTTTTTACTTTTAACTCTTTATAATAATACGTAAAATACTTAAATAAATATAAATAAGCAATATTAAACTTATTTATTATTTAAGTTTTAAGTGATATTACGCCTTCAATAGCCTTTATAAGTAATTAATTCTTTATATAAATTAAGTAAGTAAAAGCTTTACCTTAAAACTTCTGAGGCATATTAACCATATAAAGAATTAACCTTATTTTATTGAAATAAATCCGGAAGCCACGTTTAATAATATTATTTTAATATAAATTATATAAAGCTATTATTTTATATTATAGTCCGAGGTTTTTATATAATACGACGTACTTTTTATTTATAATAATCTTATTAATACCGTAAATATAAATTAAAGTATACTTTTAAGTCTTTATTTTAATAAAGTATTCCTTTAATACTTTTAATAACTTATTACGGCCCTTAATTATATAAATAAATATTATATTATTAATATTATCGGTTAAGGCTATATAATAACGGTAATTACCGATAATACGTATAATATTATTATTACCGGTAATATTATAATATTAATAAGCCTTTTTAAGTAAACGCTTAATCTGCTTTTTACGGTAATAAAAATATAATAAAGTTCTCGTTTATTTATTTATAATATATAATTTATAAAGATTATATTTAAGTTTTTATAGTTAAAGTAAATCCGCTTTTTTTATATTAATACCGGTAATGATTTTTACGGCTTAAATAATAACGTTTATCCCGTAATAAGTAAAACGTTTATATAGCTAATTTTATAATATTGGCTTTAAGGAGTAAATTATTAATATCTTATTGATTATTATAAATTAAAGTTTTATTATTAGGTTTCGGTTAAGAATTAATCTAGTAAAAATATTACGGTTATTTAAGTTAAAATCTCGTTACCGTCCCTATCCTATAATTATATTATAACCCTTCTGTGAGAGCCCTAGTAAATGTATGAATAATGTAATGTATGAATCATTATCTAGGTGCATGGTGGTGAGCTATGTACAGTAAGTGCGGGTACCAAGTAATGCGGAACCCGTTCCGTGGTATGGGTTAGCTCTGCTGAGTCCCTAATAATTTTCCACTTATAAAAAAGGCTTATGCCTTATAAGCAACAACAATAATAAAATTGTGCATACCAAAAGGTTCCGGGGCCTTATATAGGCCTATCTTAGCGCCGAGTATGTGCAGGGGTAATGGTATAAAGGGGTTATTGCTGAGAAGTGCACGGTGAAATAAGCAAGTTGAAAAAATCGACCCGGGCAATTATCGTAACTGTACCCGGGAAATAATCGTGGTTTTTCGGGTTTTTTAAGCTTTAAATTACTTAAAAATAAGATCTCCGGGGTATTACCGGGTTAAGTATTAACGGATTATCCATAATCCGTATAGTAAACTTCGTGAAGATATTAATAAAATATATTACGGGAGGGGAATTTCTTAAAGTAAATACGGTATTAACTCTTAATTATTAAGTATAATTTATATAGCGGTTAAAAAGAGTATTACTAATTTATAAATAGGGGTATTAACTTATTTATTAAAGTAAATATTATAAATATAACGTTACGGCCTTACTCCAATAATATCGTAAGTAATTCGGGTATAAATTCCTCGAAGACTATAGTAAACCCCGCGAAAGGTATTTTATTTTTATTATTATCGTTATTATCGTTTAACTTAATATTACCGTTGCCGTTTACGTAATATACTTATTCTTCCTCTTTCTTAACGTAGTTACTAAGACCTCCCTTTTAAAAGTAAGGATTCGGCTTATACTTTTCCTCCTTTTTAAAGTTATAATAAGGGTATTATTAACGTTCTTATTAGTTTTAAGATATATTATTAAACGGATAATTTATTAATAAATATACGTATAATTTATATATATTAAATTAATTATATTTAACCTCGTTAATTTATTAAATAAAATCCGTAATTATTAAAGTAACTATAAATATAAAAAATTATATCCGGAGGTAAACGTTAAAGTAATTATACGTAATTATTACTTAGTTAGCCTTAATTAAAAGGCTCGTAATATATTTATTGAAAATAATAATTTTTTAAACGTATTCTTTAGGGTCCTTATAAATACGGATATTATTAATGGTATAACGGAGTGACTCGAGCTTTTATAAAATTATTATAAATAATTCCTTAAACCTCTTCTTAAGTTTATTAATTTAAAGATTAAAATTAATATATATTCTGGCTTTAAGTATTATATTTAACTTATTTATATATTATCTTTTAGCTTTTCCTTATAAGTATTAATCCATATACCGTAGATTAACCTCCTTAATTTTAAGACGTTAAGTAAAAAAGAAAACGTTATAATAAATCCTTAAACCGTTAATAATATATATTACCGGCTTAATATTATTATTATCAGGATTAAAGAAGTTAATATCTTTAGGCCTAAATTTAAGTATATCGGCTTTAAATACTATAGCTATAAGTATAGTTTAGATTAACGTTAAAAAAGCTTAGAATTACTCTTTATTTATAATAATTTATAGTATATTAATGGTATCGGTATTAATATTAATAATCTTAATATTTATAAGGATAAAGCGTAAAAAAAGATTTAAAAATAATAATGGAATAAGTTTATCTTTAAATACTTTATCTTTAATACTTATTTATTTTACGGCCTTTATATTATATTCCGCTTAAATATTAATACGTTATTTTAACTTAATTAATAAAAACGTTAAAGCGTACCTTAAAGGGTATTATTTATTATTTATAATTAAGACGTTTAAAAGATGTAAATTAAAGGTTAACTATTTAATTAAAAAGGCTATTAATAAAGGATTCCCGGTACGGTATTACCGTGTTTACTCGTTATCTAAAGTCTGCGTTTATTATATTAACGTTTATACGTTTAATTACTAATAGATATAATCGATTCGCTATTATTACCAAATTATAAGAGCCTTAATAAATATATAAATAATATAATATATGAATTATTATCTAGGTACATAGTGGTAAGCTATGTATAGTAAGTGCGGGTGCCAAGCAATGCGGAACCCGTTCCGTGGTATGGGTCAGCTCTGCTGAGTCCCTAACACCTTCTTATTAAAAATTCCGAAGGAAATAAGATTATTATTTATTTTAGGTATATACTATATATCCGTTAGCTTAATCGGCTTTATTTTGTCGTTAAGGATTAACTATAAAATAATTATTTTAATCCTTATTACCTTTATATCCTTATTATTAAAAATATCCTTTATTTAAAAGTCAATATTTATATTATTAATTTATCGGTAATTTCTAAAGAAAGTACGATTTTACGTATAGTAAATATCGGCCGCTATATTAAGGATAAAATAAGCTTGCTTTTATTAAGGTAATAATAAACTACGCTTTATTATTAATGTTATTTTATTGGTTTAAATAAGAGTATTAGTTCTTATAATAAAAACTTTTATAATTATGGTTTTTTCTTTATTTAATTTAACTTTTTTTACTTTTTTTTTAACGTTAAGCTTTTTATCCTTTAATTCTTAATTGTTTAAACGTTAATCGGGATATTTATATTAATATTTATTGACCTTATATAGCCCTTTATAATATATATATTTATCCTTTTCCTTTAATTTATTATTTTTAGGTTTTTCTTATTTACCGTAATTATTAATTTAAGCCTATATTATCTTTATAGTTTCGTCCGTATTAAATCGTTAACGGTTATATTCAGTAAAAGTAATAATAAATTAATCGATATTTATTTTAATACCTTTATTTTTTATAGTTTACTCCAATAAGAATATATATACGTTATATTTCTTTTTTAAGCTTATCCGGAAGAATATAATATATTATTAATTTAATATATCGGTTTTAAGGTTAAAAAACTTATTTTAAAGCCGTTTTAACTTTTAAGAGTATTCTTATAAACTTATATATTTAAATAAGTTTAAATAAAATAATTATTAAAATACTTAATTCTTAATTATTATATCCTTAATAATATAAAGTTATTTAAGCTTTTTTTAAATTAAATAAGGATTCAAGATCCCCTTAATTTAATAACGGATTATATTATTAATAATTATATTAAGGATAACCTATACTTAATTATAAGCTTTCTTTTATTCTTTTAAGATCAATAAAACCTTAATTATTTTAACCTTTAACTTTATTAATAAAGTAATAAAATTAATACTTTAAAGGATATTCTCCTTAATAACCTTTTATATATTTATTATAATAAAAGCCGATTAAGCGTTTATATATTATAATATATAATTTAACAATCTTTTTAATTTTATTACTTTAATATAATTAATCAATATCTTATCGAGCTTTTTCTATTTATTTTTTATAGTTAACGGTATTATAGAATTTATCTTTAAATATTATTATTATTATAATTAATATAATATAATAAGTAATTTATATTTTAATTTAATAGATAAATTAATTATCTAGATACCTTTTAATATATAGTTATAGCTACGTTGGGCTTATAATTTAATATAATAGGTATATAATGTATTTATTAATTTAATTATTTAGGTATATATAGGAAGAGTAAATCTATTTCCAAAGGATCCCGGCCGTTCTGAGATATACGGCTAGGTACTCTAATATACACAATACTTCTGAGTCAACATGTGCATGCACTGGACAACACCATGAGGAGTCATCAACATTCCAACAGATACGTAATGGGCTAACTAGCCTTGACTAGTAAATCTTCCCGAATATTCTTTTCACGAAGCTACCTTGATACCGTGCCAGAGAAATATATGCCCTGGCTTTCCCTTACACCCTCTCTCTTACCCCGTACGTCGTTGCTTTAAAGCTGAATTCGAGAACTGGGCTCGACCGTCGCTCCTACGACTGTAGACGCACCGTCATTATTAAGTTCTCACAGACAATGACATAGGCAATAACGTCACCGGTGCCGTCCAACCAAATTCTTCGATTCAGGACCGTTCATTTTCTGACGGTTGTTCTCTGCTTTTCGCTTTGATTCTTTCTGTGGTTATTCACAGGATAGATGTTCGTATTTAATCCAGGCTCTTCAACACAGATCACTAACATTTTTCGCTGCTTCTCGGCTCTCCAGCATTGGGATGATATTACTATCTGAATTCAACGGTCTTCCTGCTTCAATTCTTGGAAGTTTTAAAAGCAGCCCCGATCGCTGGTTGATGGGATGGGCGTTATGGGATCTTATTGAACGATAAAGCGAAGTATGAAACTGGCTTTATCAGTCTTCGCCGATGGGGCCTGAACTAATGGTTTTGAGGGGTCGACTTTACTTTCAAGAATGTCTTATGATTTCAATGGTAGTTCCTTAAGGGCCGGCAAGAGATAAGAGATCATCTCAGGAGAGGCTTTGGCGGTGAATTGCCGTTAGACCATGCTTGCTCTGAGTAAGAGTGCCTGAAAGATTAAAACGATATGGTTTCACAAGCTGAAGCTCAACGAATATCAAACGTACCGGTCTGGAGAAGTAAAGCTTATGGACGGCTAAGGCGAGGGGCCCCAACAATCGAATATCTCGAGTATCCCGAGCTAATAAACTTCCTGCCTATTATATCGACTCCCTATCCGCCACGCTATGAGGGTATGTGGAGTTAATTGGGTAGAGATAAAAGTCATTCAGACCCTTCCAGCCTTACACCTTTAAATTATCGAGCCTTCAGACCCTTTTCTAAGACTTCTTAATAAAATGGGAAGACCTTACGGGTGGTCCGATTGCAAGACGAGCAATCTCCCCGGCCCAAGGCCACCAATTTACTCTGGTGTTGCTGGCGTCGCACACAGCAATCCTATTGTACCTTCCGGTTGCCTTTAGCTCCCACGCGATCGCTGTCAATGTTTGATTTAAGTGGTACTGAGTTTCCCTTTACCTGGACGATCCTCATAAGCTGTGCAGCACTGAGCATCGATCCGCATTCCGCCGCATTCCGCTCAGACAGCACCAGTCTCAGCCCACATTAAGTTTGATCGTGGTGAGCGTATTGTGGACAATGGGTGTATGATATGTGATACCGGATATACGCACCAGGATCCTCAAGATGATACAAAGGTGGGAGTAAAGTCCATAGCTATTCGGTACGCCAGAAAAACGAAAAAGCTTGTTACTATACTTACGACAGCTCAGGTACTGATGCTCGTGAATGCTGGATCTCGTCTCGGGTTGTCGTGAAGGTGGACTTACTGCGATGGCGTTGGGAATAGTGATGGCGACGGTGGATCTGAAGAAGCCCACTGACTGTGCTTCGTTCCTCAATCGTGGCTTTTGGTTTGCTGGAGGATGTATGATATTTGACTTACCCTTTGAGTATACAGTGTACTTGCACGGATTGAAGGTAGGTGATTGATTGTCTCTCACTCGCAGGGGAAACCCAAAGCTTTGCTTGTAATTTGAATTCCTTGTGATCTGAACTCCTTGTCATCCGAACTCCTTGTAAGTTGAACTCCTTATGCTCTGAACTCCTTGTGATTTGACCCTTGACTATCCGGTGGGCAACTAGGGATATTTGCTTAAAGCTGCTGTTGCCAGTGCCGGCCGAGATGACTAACATTGCCAGACAAATCTCTCGCTCTACTTATTGTTGCAACCTCTTTCCGACTTCCTAGCTCGCAAAAAAATTCTCCAAGAGGAATCATACAGCATTTTCCAGCGTCAACAACCTCCCTAAACGGCGTCCACCATTCCTCAAAGACTCAACGACAATTCAGCCCCATTTCTTCCCCCTTATTGCCCGCCAGAAGTGTATTATTCCGGACAGTCCCGCTAGACGAGGGTAGAGATCGAAAACGCTGGATTTGATTGATGGTACTCAGGCACTCTCACTGCTACCCCTCCGCAGATTCTGTACCTCGAGAGGGTTCTGGTCGGAGCTCTTACCCAGCACGAGGAGGTATATTACACCGCTTACATGATCCCAACGTTACGCAAGCCATCTCCGTGGTTGATGGAGATGATTCTCCAGCGCTCGTATGCTCTTTATCTCTTTACCACTTGATAATTCTAACGTCATGACAACATCTTGTTGAGAAACATTTATACTAGCACCATGCATCCAACGGGTTCGAACTGGAAGCTTCAGTATCTCTCCCTCCATCGCTGGAGACCTTCAGCGCTGCAGTAGAGCATATCCTTGATTATATAACTTCTTGATGAGCTATCCGCAACCCAACTAATCGAAGGAAACTTCCGCGCCCTGCACAGAATGGTATATTGCGCCACCCAACCCCGGTAGCTTTGCTCGCTGCAGATCTGACTCTGCGCTCGGGTTCGTTGTATCCCAGATGTTTTGTGACTGTATGTCGCGGTACCGTATCTAAGGTCCTGTCGAAGGCATGATTGGATGTGTTGCGCACCGACGGCGTCGCTCTGGAAGTGTGCGGTGAAAGCGAAGATGTCATGGAGGAGAGGATGGGAAGTGTGGTTTGCCCGCGGTGTTTTTGAACACGATGGTACTGTTCTCGGGTGGAAAGTGGTTGGGGAAGATTGTTATGATGGCGTTGTATGAAGTGTGTAGAAAGGATCGAGGTCAAGGCTTCGTTGTAGATCGCATAGGTCACTGTTTTGATGTGCGGGTGGCTGGTGGTACGAGTAAGCTGGAGCTCATGGAATAAAGTAGCTGGCCTCGAGATTAATTCTTTTAGAGGGAGATATTTGGAAAGGGTTTGGAGCATTGAATGAATTGCTATGGAGCAAACACTCAGCTCGTTCCTATGGCTAAATGATACTATACTTGCCCTTTGGGCTTGTGCGTATTCCTGCTGCTCTCATATTATGCAGTTTTGATAGCCCCCTACCCAGCTTTTGCATCCTTCTTCTCCATCGTCTTGGGCTTCTTCGCTGGCGGCCCGGACACCACCGCCTTCTTCTCCTCGATTTGTGTGCAAAGTTCAACTGCCTTGCGCTTGCGGGAGCCGACCCCCCAGTCCAGGATGTTATCCATGTCGTGGTGGAGCTGGTTGACGTGGTCCAGATCCCGGAAGCTGTATGTTCGTAGTTGGTGCATGTGCCACTGGATCCTACTCGAGCCTTCTACGAGGGCCCAATTGACGAAAATCCGTGCGGTTTGCGGGGCAAGGGCCATGGTGAAAGCGAAGGAGTCCATGTCTGCCGGACATTTTGATGACGGAGATGCTAGTGTTGCCTGGGTACCTGTCTCTGAGATGGAGGAGGAAGCACCTGGTCCTTTGGGAGCTGATGAGGAAGAAGTAGATCCTCCTTGAGGGGCTGACGTAGAGGCCGCCTGATTCAGGACACGTCGTGTATTGACCATAGCGCATCCACTGCGCATACACTGATTCTCTGCCTCTTCAATCGAGGCGTTCATAGACTTGGCTTCCAGGACAAAAAAGACATCGTACATGCCAAGGCCTGCCAGATGGTTCCTCTGATTTTCGAGTATTGTCTTCTGTGTATCCGTGAATGCGGTTCCGTGGATGCCCCAGGCGATGTCTGGCCTAGGTTTTTCGACACGAGGTAGCTCATTCAGAAGACTATCCAAGAAGGGGTCGCCAGTATTGCCAATAGGCGGAATACAATCGGCGATGAAGTCCACATTCCACCTGGCATGTAAATGGTCCTTGTCCCACTCAGCATCAATCCAGTCGCGCTCTTGCTGCAACTCGGCTTCACTCATGTCGGTGGGAGGGACTTTGCGTGTTTTGCCAAGCATCCATGCCATGAAGTGTACGACAAAGGTGAGCTCATTCTCTTCACCATATTTCTTGATGTCTCCTACGACCTTGTGGCGTTGGTCCTGTGGCCAGTCGGAGTTCCTCCTGTCATCCAGTATGGCCATCGCCTTTGCAATCAGAGGTGCACCTGTTTCTCTTGCAGCATCATCATCAATGAAGAGGCGGTGTTGTTTGAGCATGCCACGCACTTGAGCCACAGTGCCAACCATGATGGACGAGTCGGAGATTTGCGATTCCGACTCCTGTGAAGAGTCTTCCGACGCAGTGGGTGAGCGGACTTCCGACCCTTGCGCTTCCTCTGAATGGACTTCTGCTTCCTCGCACAATGATTCTGGTGTATTGTCTCCGGACTCCTCTTCCTCTGATGTACTGGCAAATTGACCTTGGCCTTGGACAAGGCTCGAATGAAAGGAAAGCGGGTCGGGGAGCACTTTGCCAGGCAAGTGGTGGTATGAGGCTTCGTTCTGTGAGATGTCGTTCTGTGGCGTGTTGAATTGTGGGAAGACAGCAGCGGGAGGAGATGCTGGAAGAGGTGAGGGTTTGGGTTGGTTTGGGGTTGATGTCTGCAACGCAGTTAGTTAGAGGTTTGATGTTGAAGATGAGAGACGGGTGGGTAACAAACCGTCGTTAGATGTGAATGATCTTCTTGTTGGGTGACAATTGTATCATCTTCTTTCACGGATGAGTTGCCTTCCTGTTGCTGTGCAGTCTTAGGCCGATCAGGTAAGGAGGATTGACGTGGCCGCTTATTAGGCCGCTCAAGCACATCCGGTGCGAGAGGAGATGATGATCTAGTCATGGCATTGTGAGGGGCAAAGATGCCACACATGACATAAAGTCGGTGAAGCAAACGTGAAGGAAACGAGCGTGACGAGGTGGGGTGTAATGTGATAAGATAAGATCCATCGACGCGTTTATTTAGGGTTCGAGCGGGTCGGTGGTACCTGCGTTTTTGAGTTATGCTTATGACAGAATAAGATCGCCAATCACAATATCACACACTAGTGTCTGGATGCAGGGCCGGCGGGGCTGGCGTCGAACGCTTAAACCTCGGAAAAATATCTTCTAGTGTCTTGGCATGGTATCTCTCTCGTCCCCTCCGTCTCCAACATTCAATTTCACCTGATTTCACCAATTTTTCATAGTATTCATTTGGATGCTGTACTATAACATGACCAAACGAGACCTACAGCACGACCCCAGCCAGGTCGAACCAATCCTTAATAAACGTGCCCGTCACTCAGCCCCTCTTTCGTCCTCGTCCTCGGATACTCTACAGCAGCAGCAAGATGAGACCCAAGAGGAGGTTAGTCACATCCTGAAGCCTTGAAGGTCTAGTGGCAATTGCTGAGAACGAGTCATCAGAATCACAGCCCCCACCGTATCCTCCATACCCTCCAAATCTAGATAAGCCTCACCTTCGCTTCACCCGCCGCTCTCCTCCAAGATGACTGCAATCACCAAGCGCCAGGCAGTCCACCCCAGTCTTCCTCTCATCCATCACCTCAGCTGACGCCGTCTGCTACACCGGACCCATTCTCCTCTTCTGAAGCCTCCTTGCCAGATGCAGTCTTGGCACCTCCACTGGAAGATCAAGGATCCTCTCCATACGCAAGCTTCGAGTCAAGGTCGAGGCGAGGCGAGGGAAAAAGGGACCTCTACAATCTTCTGAGCAGGAAGACGCGAAAGAAGACGGCTTTGAAGAAGTCGAGGCAGCCGAGGAAGAGGTAGAAAGTACTTCCAAGAATAGTTCGGAAGGTGATCCTTCGGAACAAGAATCAGTACACACGCCTGACACCCTATGAATGTTCGTGAAGCCTTGCGTCCGGCTGGCTTTTCATCAAAGTTCGTAAAGCCGAAACCAAGGGTACCGCTTTAATCCAGCAAGCCAAAGACATCCTAGATCAGAGACGCATGGCCGACATGTCGCGGGAGAAAAGGTCGGAGAGCAGAGAGGCAATCAAAGATTACTGCGAGGAAAACGAGAGGACCTTCGTGATCAATCTTCATCATCACTTGTTGGGGAAGGCGCGCCAAGTGCCCAGACATCAGGAATTGACCGAAGTCGAGTTGGAGAGCGAGCACAATTGGATCGAGCAGGCTTGGAAGAAGGACCATTTGCGCGCCCGTTGGGAGTTCGACTTCGCAGCGGATTCCATCCCCAAAACCACCACTGGTAGCGTTTATCACAATAACCTTATTGCAGAGGTGCCTCGCATGGCCAACCCCAGACCCGACATTGCATGGGGCGTCTACAAGACTGCCTTCACCTCATTATAACGGGAACCTCTGGATAATAAAAAGTACAACCTTGCCGGGCCCAGCCTCTATAACATCTTCTTCATTCTCGAAGCCAAGTGCATGTACAGCCCCATCCAAGAGGCTGAGAACCAGTGCATACGCAGCGGTGCTGCCTTGGTCTATAACAGGCGTTAGTTCAACCGCGCTGCTGCCGGACTTCAGCGCACCTCAGTAACGCTCGCCCCTACCAGCTCCACTACCCAGGCGGCAGCTGGCCTCACCTTCAAACCTGACATGGATGCCTTTGCCTTCTCCCTGGCAGTAGTACCTCAATGGGCCAACCTATTCATGAATTGGGCGCTCGCCGCGGAAGAAGAGCCGGGCGTGGTCGAGTGGCACATGCATTTCCTTCGAGACTACAGCTTCGCGAGGGCCAATGACTTCGACCAGCTGCACCACGACATGGAAAATATCTTGGACCGGAGTATCGGGCACCGTAAGCGCAAGGCTGTGGAGCAGTGTATGCAGATTGAAGATTTATGCATCTCCTCGACGCCGATGGAGTCATGATTGACCATGGCCATCTGTAGCGAGATTTCTGTTTGGTCTCAATCATTACGATCACATTCGTCCAAAAAGAATCCCCGTTGCAGAGTACTCGAATTGTACAAACATTCCCCAGGACTCAATACGAAAACAAGTCTTATGCTTGCAACGCACCAATCATCGTGATTTCTTCCTATATACTCCGCGAAACGCTCTGGTCAATTCATTGATCTCATCATCATCGTCGTCATCCCCTGAAATGTGCGGAGTTTCAATCAAGGCCTTGCGTGTTACCTCATCCTCTTCGACCCCCGTCATCCGCACTGGCTCATCAAAAAGAGCCCCATCAGCTATTATGTTCTGAAATGGTAATTCACCAAGGTGGTGTACATTGACGTTGTACCAAAACGTAAGACACAGGCTTTTTCTAAGGTACTTCCCTGGAGTCGCAAATGGCCGTATATGTGCAAGTTCGCGCAATCTCTCCTCGTAGTGATGAGTGCGTGATTTGGCCATACGCATGATGGATAAGGCATAATGTGCAAAAACAAATCTTGCAGCTGGGCGATTTTCGTTGTTGAAGAAGATTTCTTGGTCATGGAAATCACCGACTTTTCCTCGGCCCATATCCCCATTCCAAGCAGAACGATCCAGCACCCAGATCTTCCATCGCTGTATCGGATATTCTTTCTCATCGGCCGGTATCAGAACAATTTGCCCTTTATCGAATCTCGATTCCGCAGTCGCGTGCATCATCAGGGCGTTGTACCGGCTGTGGATGTGTCTGCTTGGAGATACGCCCACCAGATATCCGATCAGATCTTCAGATAGGAAGCACGGCAGGATGTGACCGCATTTGATGCTTTCGGTGTCAAAGTAATCGCCAGTTATGCAACAACGAGATTTGCCCGGCTCCGGCGCTCCCAGTCCCGGTTCGTAGGCCCCGATGGCCTCTTTACGCATTCTTGACTGAATGGTCTTGTTTCGAGTGTTAGACCCAGGGGTCTTGTATAACTCATACATGATCGCTTCCAACGCAAAGTTGTAATCTGGCCCTAGTCTTGGTACCTTGCCAGCCTTCTCTTCCAGGTCCCGTAATTCCTTGTTGTGATTCCATCGTTCCAGCATGAGCATCTCAATCTTCCGAATCACATCATCCTGTAAGCGACGAAACTGCGAGAAATCCAATTCGTCGGCTTCGAACCGCGCATCCAAGCGTTGCTGCTCGATTTGAAGAATCTTTCTCTCTTCCGACATCTCCTCCATCTTCAGTTTCCGGAATTGTTCGTGGTCTGTGAGTGATGCTTCCGAGGCCCTCTGCTTTAATGACTTGATACTCTTCTTGAGCTTGACCTCCGTATCTCTCCATTCAGACCATATCTTGGGATCATTGGCCTTGGACGAGGCGCGCGGTGGAGGGATTGGGGCAGACATGGTGATGGAAGTTCGTAAGCGATGGTTTGAAGAATGGATGTGGGAAGACGAGCGGCACACGACGATGAGAGTATTGAGGGTTGACGTCTACTACTTGGCAATGCGAAATCCTGATTGGGGAGCTTACAGAGGGTTCTACAAGATGTCATGGCGGTATAAATATTTACAAAAAGGTGAGTCACAGGATCTGTGGCATCGTGGCGCCGGAAGGCTTGAACGCTGGGTTTGATTCTCCTACCTGTCATACTCATCGTTTCGACTGATCTTCATCAGATAAGATATCAGCATAGTCTCTTCAACCCCGGTATGCCATTGCGGACCCCCAGACGTTCACTGGTGGATAATGGAGATGACAATATCACCGTATCAGAAACGCCTGGCGACACGCGTTTAATCACGATAAAACGCTCATCGGAACCTCAAACGAGGGACACAGCTACCCGAAACCCAGGTCGACTCCGCATCGTAAAGAGCGCGTGCGTTCTACCAGCCTTGAGAAGTGTGCAGTGGTAGATCAACGCGCCTAACCAGATACAAAAGGGACCTGAGACAAAGAACTTTACTAGGCGGATGCCAAATCGATTGATAATTTACATCATAAACACTAGCGACGACGGCCACCTCGATCCACGCTGGTAGCATTACTACGCCATCTCGGCCTTTTGATTCCTTCTCCGCTTCTCTTACCCTAGACAGCATTCTTGTATCCTCCCCTGCAATATTATCCTCTCTCATACCAACAGCGCCCTGTTCGCTGCCCTGCTTACTCTAATGCCCCCGTCCATCAGCCCCCCGCACTGGGCCTCTTCTCCTCTCCCCTTCTCGCCGCGCAGTTCATCCCCCTCCTCCCCCTGACATCCGTTTTATCTGCTCCATCAACAAGATCTTCGCTGCTACTACCACTCTGCAGCGGACAGCCCATACACAGATAGAATCACGAAGATATGGGATGGGAGAACGGTTTCGCGACTGCATACAGCAGCAGCAGACGACAAAGAAACTGGAGAGGCTGCATGCACAGCGGGAATTTGGAGTCAAAAAGGCGGCAAGCAAGGGTGGGGCCTCTTCTCTTCTCCCCCTCTCACCGCGCTATTAATCCCCCTTTCGCCCCCGGCCACCCGTTATATCCGCCCCATCAATAAGAATTTTCAGTACTACTGTAGCTCTGCCGTGGACGGGCCGAGCAGCACCACCGATACAACAGCCACAACCACGAGAAATTGGGATGGGCAGACCGGTTTCGCGGCTTATATACAGTAGCAGCAGCAGCAGCAGCGGGAGGCAGACGACCAAGAAGCTAAAGAGGCTATATACATAGGGGGAGTTTTAGATGTCAAAAAGCTATACCCATCTTATAGTAAGTGGGTGGCCAGTAAGCGGCTTGCATAGATGCTAATAATAACCCCCGGGGGGGGTTTGGGGGGGTAAGGCGTGTTCTTTATACGTTATCGCTGCTGCTGCAAAAAGTCGTTAATTGGGATCTTGGGTATCGGCGGCGGCGGCGGGGATAAATAAGAATCACGAATAAATGGGATAAGAGACCAGTTTCGCGGCTGCATACAGTAGGAGGCAGGCAGGTAGGCAGGTAGGCAGGCAGGCAGGCAGACGACAAAAGAGTTGGAGAGGCTGTATGCACAGGGGGGGAGTCACAAAGACGGCAAGCAAAACAAACCGTGTGCGGGTTGGCTCGTCTTGTGGTAAGTGGGGTGGTAGTCAGCAAGCAGCATGCGTGCATGCAAGCTGATAATAATACCCCCGGGGGGTTAGCGTTTTCTATGCAAGCTGCTGCTGCACTGCAGCAAAAGTGGTTAAATGCGATCTCGGGTATCGCCGGCGGCGGCGGCGGCGGTGGGTAAAAAGCATAGGTGCGCAGATGTGAGTTACTATACACGGAGCCCCCGCCTTATCAAAGGTCTTTTCTGCCAGCGATTGGGAAGTCAAGTGAGTGGACTGCTCAATACAGTAACTCCCCGGACCGTGTTTGCTTAGACGCCGACGGTCTCCCGCGCATGATCTAGCGATAGAATGGTAACGGCTATGGCCACAAAGAAGGGGCGATGTGATAGCAAAGTGTCCTCAATGCAAACAAGCTAGAAAAAAATCAAACCTTTCATGTCGCAAGAGCCAGCCCCCCCCCCTTTTTTCACCCCCACGAGCCTCCCCAAAGTCCATCGATAGTTTTGCTGTGGCAGTAACCTTCGTTCCACCGTATCGAGCGCTCTCTCTGACGCCGTACCCCCCCCAAAAGTGTTTAAGCTAGTATGCGTCGCTCAACAACAACCCCAACAACAACTTACCCACAAAACCCCATCTATTACAGACAAACAGCCGTGGCTTTTATGATTGCAAGATCATTACACACCCATCACGCACCTGGAGATGATCTTCGTGTTGCTGAGTTCTTAGGCTAATGGGGGTTCTATGGGAGATCGCATCGTCTGCTTTGGCACTTGGTACACTTTTTTTAAGGTAGCTCGACAGGCTTGTGCTTGTAGAAGGATGCTTGCTAGTTACGCGTAGAGGGGTGGTTGGGGTCTGCCTTCTCGACCAACCACCACCTCCGTTGAAGTATTACTCCACAGCGCCGGTGTCTGGGACTATCGTGGTGGTCGCGGTGGAAGTATAGGGCAACGAAGCGGTGACTCATATAGAGAGAGTAATCGAGGATTTGCTCGCACCTCTTATGTTCTCGAGGGCAAGCGGTGTTTTTGGGTGAGATGGGGAGGGTTCGGCAGCAGCAAGGAAGCAAAGCAGATTGGACGTTAATAGTAGTCATGAATGGAGACCTGAGTGTTACAAATCAGTTTTTGGATCAATCGGGGCTGAAGCTAGTATCATTCGACACTTGGTCGGTTCTCAGAGCCAGCACTAGCAGAGCTTATGGCGGTGTACAGTAGAAGTCGAGACCTTAAAAGGCGACCAGTGCCGACGCAACCCTATTGATTGTCTTGTTCTAAGCTTAGACGAGCTGAATTGCAGCGATCTCACGTTTAATCCCGCGCTTCCGGCCTTTTGCTCGTCTTCAGTATTGATACCGCGTTGGGCGGGCGCGCCTTAATGCTGGCCGTAGAAATCTGGACTGATTCAGGGATGCTGCGGCCTGTATTTCTCCAAGATCTCCAACTTAAACCAATCTTTATACGCTGATGTCCCCCAATTGGCGCAGCGGCATATGCCGTCCAGGATCCGATAACCACCTTCGATGGTCGTGGTGGAGCCTAGTTCGAAAGGGCCAATAAATCGCACTGCATAGCCCTTAGCATCGCTCCCTTGGCCGACGTCTGCATATGTAATGTACAAGTTCCAGTTGTCGCCAACCACCTCCAGAGCCAGAGCTGGCATAGCCAAGCTATAGCCCTCCTCAACGCGCTTTGCGAACTCAGCAGAGATCCATGCGCCTAGTTGGATGAGAGGATCTTTGTCGGTGTTTGGGATCTTTACCTCAACGTTGAGGAAAACGGGCGTCAGATTGATGAAGGAAGATGTTTGATTGATACTGGGCCCCGTCTCCTTTATGTTGTATACGCCGCGTTCCAGTTGCTCCGTTTGCGACACTGGGAGTTTAAGCCCCAGTGCAAAGTCGATTTTCTTGTCCAGATTGCTAAAGTGATCGTCGGAGTCATAAGTACAAAGAGAGGAGGGACTGATCTTCACGTAGGAGAGGTCGAGGGCCTTTAGCTGTTTGCCATTTCCTTGGAAGCATCGCAATTTCTTTACGAGGTTCAACATGGGTGAAACGGTCACTGAGATCCAATGTGCTTCCGTACAGTTGGTGTGACGATACTCGGTTGCCATAGCGACGATGTCCTTGATGGTGGACATTATGATAGGATGATCCTCTTGGTGGTAATTTGGAAGATTGGACGCGAAAATGCTGTCTGCAATCGTTCTGGATTTCATGGGGGTGTCCAAAAAGTGCCTGGATCGATTCCTATCGTTCGTTGACATTAGCGGGTATCCGTACGTGAGCGATCCGTCTCTGACCTTGAACTCCCGGGGTATGACAGCGTGCCCCTTATCACGGAAGTATGTCAACCAAACGTGCTTTACACTGTCCGGGAGACTCTTCTTATCCGTGATCTGGTCTGGAGCATGGAACCTCACAGAGGGCGTCAAGAAGGCCATCCGAGCTACCTTGGTCAGAGGTACTGACCCTTTCCCAGACCCTCGGCCAGTGGAAGACGACTTGGTGGGCGAAGCCGGCCTTGATTGTCGCAGACTGAAAGGCGTCAATTCCGCAACGGGCCCCAAAGATGCCATCCGCTGCGATTCAGGGTTACCGGTTGGTTCCCGGGGCATGTCGAGAACCTGGGGATATAGCTTCTTTTTCTCTTTCTCTTCCGTCCCTGTCTTCTGACCCTGACGAGCCTTTGCTCTGGTGGTGGTGGCACCTCGTGCAGAGCGCTCAACTCCTTCATCTTGTTCGTGTGAGGTTGAGGCCACTCCTGAAGTGGTTTGCTTCTTCTGAGGACTCATCGTAGGTGGCTGCTTGCCCGATACCTTGGCCCGGGTGGTTTTAGCCAAGACGCGTATGGAAGGGGAAGGCGAAGGCGGGGGAGGGTTGGCCTGTGGGTGAGGGGTCAAGCGTCGTCGCTTTACGTGAGCGTTGGATGGCGAATTTGACTCCTTCACTTCGGCTGCTGCCTTGGAATTGGAGGCGTATAGCAATTGAGGCGGAGAGGATGCGAAATTGTAGTCGTGTAACAATAGAGGCGGAGATGAAGAGGAAAGCGGTGTAGTAGGTGGGGTTAGTCCTACGTGGGAGATTGAATCAAGCCAAGTGCTCACGATCTTGAACGATTGTTGGTCAAGATTCTCTCCCTTGGATATTTCCGGACGGCCAAAGAATGGTTGAATGTCATCTCTGCATCTGACAGGAGGAGCTGGCATATTTGGTTGCCGAGAAGCATAGTCAGATCGAAGGTGATCGAAAATGATTGACGTGAATAGTTGGAATATTTCAATGGTGCAATGGTATTCAATTTCAATTTCATTAAACTAGGCAAGCGCGCGTTACCCGGTCAACGTAAAGTCAGCTCAAGATGGCTGAATAGGCGGAACCCTTCCGTCTGACCCCCGCGTTGCCCCGCACATAAGCCAGAGCCCTAGACTCCCTCGTCCGTTGCCAAGACTTCCAAACGCGTTTAATTTTCATTATTTCAATGTTGACAAATTCATCATTCATCATTCACCCCCATCACATTGCCTCACTCCTGTCGATCCTCACCCTCTGTTTGCCAATCCTGCACTGATTGCTGGCTCGTCTCCTTCACCGGACCCAATCGTCACTTGGGTCTCAGACCTCGACTCACCTTCCTTTCGCAAGCCAACTCACCTACCACCTCTTGTTCCTCTCACCGCTCCAACGCCCGCGCCTCACCGTCAACAGCATCGGTCCGCAAAACAAAGCGGGGAAGGAGCCCATCGCAAGAAGAGAGGGATCAACAAGCCATACAGCCGCCCAGCACTCGTCTGACGAGACAGGCACTAAGGTCATTTGAAGCGAGCACTATGGCTCCCCGAGGAACTCCAGTGAGTTGATCTCGACTCCTCTCGCAAGGAAGCTCAATTGAGATGCTGATTGCCTTCCACATACCACTACTGCCCCATCTGCTACTGCTGACCGTGCTCTTAATGATCTCGCTATTGGTAGTCCTACTCCGGCTGATCCTGATCCTGTCAGTCCTGCCAACGCGGCACCCATCACACCTGCACGTGCAACCACAATTGCAACCCCAAATTCAACCGCCTCTGCATCCGTGTCCGGACCTGAACATCAATCCTACTATTTCACATGCGCTTGGGTCCCTTCTATAGCACGCATCTTCGTGCACACTTACGAAGACTTGGGCCCGGAAATGCAAGGGTTATACCATATGACGCGCATGGCAGGATTCCCATCCAGCGACAAGGCGAGTGTTAAGAATTTTCGGAAGATGGGACATAACATCTTCGACTGGGGGATCTATGTCAATCAGGAGGCTTACCAGAAGGTCGTGCGAAGGATTTTGAAGAAGAGGCAGACCTTCTAGGCATTATGTGATAGGTACAGGCATCCGAGGTTACACAGGGTCCGTGAACGAGGAGGTCTGTTGTGGCCCAGAAGTAATAGAATGGGAAGAAGACTGACCCATGATTTCATCTACTATGCAGAACTTGCCTTTTCAGCAACCTCAATCCTACATTCTTGCTAACGGTAGCATCATACATACTTGCAACCGAAAGAAGATATGAACAATTCAGCAATGATTCCATGAACCTTTATCCAGCATGGCTAGCCAGCTGCATTGTCCCTTTTCCCCCGCCTGTATCAGAGATTCTGCTTCGAAAGGGACTCTGATCAACTTAAAACATTATAGACTTGAATTCAGAATCTACTTTATGGACTGTAAGCAGACTCCAAGGGAACGCAGCTCATCTTCCAGCAAAACAAGGATTAAACTTTGGATATTACGTCCTCCCCCTTCCATACGTTAATAGCGGACCAGCAGGTACACCAGGTGCTCGATACCTTCGTCCGTAGCTTACGCGATACCGACTCCAGTCTCGTCGGCCAGTCTCGTCGGCCAGTCTTACTGGGGAAGGATATGGGTTTAACAATAAGCCTGATCCGCTGCGGAAGACTACTTAAGTGGTTTTTTTTTCACTTCTCGGCGTTATAAGCAGGACGCAGAGTACCATGAATAGTTGCAACTCCTGTTGCTTTGCTGGAAGTATGGATCCGGAAGATGAACGACACCGAGGACTCAGGACGGTGGAAGGTAGAAAGTGCCGCAATGGAACAAAGGAAAAGTGGTGAGCGAGCCTAGACATACAATGATAAACATCGTCCTGTGTATGGGGACTCTAGTCCATAACGGTGAAGGCTTCTCCGTCTCCTCGATGCTCTGTTCATTCTCTCACCACTGTTGTACCTGCTGAAGCTCGACTAGTGCATAATCAGCGCCCTTGGTCTGCAGTAAATAAAAGCGAACGATTCATTCCCCCTTCCAATTCCCTCCTGCCAATGAGGATGGCCCTGCTGGCGTAGTACTCTTCTCTTTTCGCCTTTACGGACTTTCTAGAATGCGATGACTCTGTTCGCTGGCGACTTGAGACTTGTCCTATTAGGTAGTTTAAACGGAATTAACGTAAATCAACAACACTGAATGTATGCTACCCTTTAAAATGCGAGAGTGAGCAACGGAAACCTTGTCTTGCATGCCGCTGACGGACAAATTCCGTCCATCGACAGACGCGTCCGGCCCGCCCATGGATTGTACTTTATCTACAGATAGATACGCTTTACCAACAGTCCAATTCAATCAATGGGGCTTTTGCAGTGATAATTTAGGGGTCATAAGTGAGGATGCCGGTGCAGGTGAGGGTGAACATACAAGTGAGGGTGGTCGTGAGGGTGCAAGTGAGGATGATAGTAAGGGTGGTGGTAGTGAGGGTGGTCGTGAGGGTGACGAAGGTGATGAGGGTGAGGGTGGTGGTAGTGAGGGTGATGAGGGTGACTTTGGACTTTACCAAAAAAAAAACAAGAACAAAAAGAATCTTCCGCAATGCTGAGAGCTACGCGGAGAATTACTCATTATACCGGCAAGTAAAAGGGTGTACATGCAGGTGATCTGGGGGCGTACGGAAAATGACACTAAAATTCCTGGACAACGCTAAAATCTCGGGTCGGAAAAACCATTATCCCGGGAATTTTTTTTTTCTTTTACCTCTATTATAATGCTTATACCGTAATTACTTAGCGACGTAGCAGTCCGTATAAGTATTAAGGATTAAGTATAATATTTATTAAATAATAAATTTATTTATAAAACCTTTATTTTACCTTATAGCCTTTAAAATACCGAATAAATAAAGTATTAATTATAATTTAAACGTTAAAATTTAAGTATGTTATCTTATAAAATACTTAATACTTATTAAATAATTAAAAGCTATTAATACTATTAAAAATTTTATAAAGCTTTTATATTAATCGATTTATTATCTTAAAAAATAAGCTTAAGCTTATAACTTTAATCCGGCCGTTTTACCCCTTATTAAGCTTTCTTATATTAAAAACGAAAAACGGTTAAAACGGCCTATTAAAATTACCCTTAAGATTCAAAAGAAACTTATAGTTTATATACATAAAAACCGTAATTATAAAAAGATAATAACGGCTTAATATAAGTATCCATTAAACTTTATATTAATTACTTCCTTAAAAACCCTTTATAAACTTAAACTTAAATCCTATAAGATATTAAAGAAATTAATACTTATATCCGTAATATTAAAGGACCATTTTACGTAAGTAATTAAATATAAAAATTAAACTTTAAAGGATTAAAAGAACGTTATTTAAAGTAATAAAATGAGTATTATACTGAATATTTAACGGGGTAAAACATAAGTTTAATAACTTAAATTAAATCTTTATTATTATATACGTCCGTTATAAGATATTAAAGAACTTTGAATTTATATTTTAAGGTTACTTTAATTATTATTATAAAGGCCCTTATTATATTTAAGAAATTAAGACGGTTATAAAAAAAAAATATACTTAAAATCTTAATATATTTAATATAAAGCTTAAATTAAAGAAAAAGGTTAAATAAGAACTTAATACCATAATGCGACGGATGACTTTACGTAATAAAGGTGGTTTAAAACCTTAATAAAGATTTACGTCCGATACGGGCAAGGTAAAGGCCTATCCCCCCCCCCTTTCCGTTACTAAGTTAATACCGTAAAGGTAATACGGAGTAATAAAAAAGGGGGTATTAACTAATACCGTTATTAAAAAAAGATACTTATACTTAAACTTATCCCTTTTACTTATAAGTATTAAAAAACCAGGCCCGGAACTATAATATAAAAGGATAAGGCTTTTACTTATACTTTAAAATATTAAAACGCCGTCTTTTAGCTTTTTAATATTTTACGTTTACCGTAATACGGTAATTTACCGGATTTTAATATAATTAAGCCTTATTAATTATAAATAAAATAAAAAATAACTTATTATAATACTTTTTATATATAAGTTAAAGTAAAGAAAATATAATTTAAATATTAAAATTAAAAACTTATTTAAAACCGTATTTAAACTTAAATTAAATAAATATTTTATTATATTTAATAAATTATTAATATTAAAAATAATAATACGTACCGTAAGGGTAAAAAGGGTAATATAATTAAGCCGTATAATTTTAAGTAACGGCGGGTTAAATATACGGGTATACGGAAGTCTTATAAAGTATAAACCCGGTCTTATAAGTATTTATCGAGTTTAATTAAATAAAGCAATAATAATAAACTTAACCCAGTTTTTTAAAGCCTTATAATCGACGTTTTAAGCCTATTATAAATAATATTTTAAGTATAAATGTTAAAGACTGAAAAAAAGGGGAGTACCAAGCCCCGGAAAAACCCTTACCCGAGATTTTAACGTTGTCCAGGACTTTTAGTGTCATTTTCCGTACATGGAGACAAATGGGGTGTACGTAGAGCCGTGATAAGAGCGGTGCCAAGACACTCTCATGACACGTGTGTATCTCATCATCTGGCGGTACATCTCAGACTAGCTGGGTCGACCCCTGCAGCCATTATTTGTCTTCTTTCATAGATCCATCTTCACAGATCCATACTACCCCATCACAGTCATGCATCCATGCGTATGACAGGTGCCTTTATGGGGGCACTTTTTAGGGCCTTTATGCAGAACTTCTGGGGACTCCTTGGGGAGCTTCTTAGGGTGCTAATCCGTGGCCTGCGGGGGCTTATCTATCAGCGGGGCAAAGACGCACTCGGTTCTAGCGGTATCCATCGAAGGGTCATGCCCGATTATCGATCTTCCGTCCTTCGGCCTTCTCCAGAATAGATTGAATGGTCACAGCTATCTATGTGGCGTCCAATCATCTGTCTGATTCTTCTCTAATCGCATATTCTGAGATATCTAGCGCTGCAAATATGCAGTCAAATCTACGAATTATCTCCTCAGCACGATCCTTCGCGTTATTACTACTGCGGCTTCAAGAGATTAATGCGACCTTAGTGTGCAACATAGCCACTGAATGCAGCCGTACAGGGTGGGAGAGAACTGGGAGTCACCATGCGGCTCTTCAGCTTTCTTTTCCTTAAGGTATCTATGGTCCCGTGGTGTCTCTGTTGTTCTTCTTCTTGTTGCTTCATTTTCCAAATTTTTCAATCAAACAAAAATCACGTGACAATCGCCATGAGTGAAAATCCTGATGCAATATGCGCAAATGGGTGCAGGGTGATGCAATATGCGCAGATGGGTGCAGGGTAAGGGTGAGTAAGCCGAATCACTTGTATTGAGTCTACCACTATGCTTGTCTAATTATACTTATGACAACGACCGTATTTATGTCCATCCTAAGGACCGTTTAATGACCATATATTCACCGCATTTTCTACACCGGTATACCTATAATACCGTTAATAAAAGGCCGTTTAATAGGCCTTTATACGATAAGGTCTTTAATATAGGGGCTATTAAGATAACCGCGGAATACCCCCGTATATTACTCCCTCTTTAAAGCTATAATAAATTTATAACGATAATACCGTTATTAACTTATTAAATATAATCTAAGCTTTAATTGATTTATCTTAAAAGATTATTTTAATAAAGGCTTTACTATAATATTTATAAGTTAATCCTTAATATTAATATATTTTATTAAAATAAGGTTTTCTTATACCTTTTCTTAAATAAAGTAATATTAAATATTAATATACTTAATCCGTAAATAATTCTTTAAGTTTTTAATAAGGGAAATATTACCGTTATTACTATTAAAAAGAATAATAAGCTTATAACCTTTAAAGAATCCGGTTTTATTAATCTATTTTATAAATTAAATATTTACTTTATATCCTTCGGAAAAAGCTATATATTTAACTTTTATAATAGAAATAGCGACGGTACGCTGTTTTTAAGTATATTATACGTATATTATACCGGTATTTAATATTATAAAGCCGTATAATAACTTTTTATTATTTTTATTATTAATAAACGCGATATTTACGAAGTATTTAGATGATTTACCGTTACGTTAGAAATATAAGTTTAAATCTAATATACTTTTTAATTATTTAAATACCCGTATTAAATAATTTTAATATTAAATAATAAGGTTATTATAATTTTAATTTAATTTTAAGATTAAAAAGTTAAATTTAAACGGATAACGATTTAAAGGAATATAAGCTTATTAAGAAGTTATTAATAAATATATTAATTTATTTATTATTTATTAAGTTAAATTACTTATATACCTTTATATCCGTTTATTAAGGTATTAATATTATTATAACTTAATATATAATATTTTTTAAAAACGTTTATAACGTAATTTATTTAATTTATAGCTATAATATCGGTATTTTAAGAAACTTATATTCTAAGGATTACCTTTAATAGATTTCCTTTGGTAAACTTAAATACTAAAGTTAAATAATTTTTTATTTATTTATAAATCTTTAAGCTTTTAATAATAATAACGATATTATTAATATAAAAAGTTATTAAATACGTTTTTTAATTAAATTTCTTAATAAAAACGTATAAATCGGCTTAAATAAAAATTAAATTAAATTTATAAAGTTATAATTAAAATCTTTTAAGTTAAATCTTTTTTAATTATTTAAACTTATAAAAACCTTTAAGTAAACGGAGATATTTACCGGTATTTTATTAAATTATTGGAATACCCTTAAAGATATTCATATAAATCTTTTTATTTAAATTATTATTTAAGTATATAATAATAACGTTTAAGAATTATAGTTAAAGTCTATAAATAGCTATAAGTATTAAAAGTAAACGGAACGACTTATATTTTAAAGTAAATAAAAAAGTTTCTTTATAATTAATATTTTATTTTTAAATAAAACTTATTATAATAAGTTTTATTTTATATTTATTAATAAAACTTAAAGTAAGGAATTTTTTCTTAAATATTTATTTAAAATTAATAAGCTTATAATCCTTTAATTTATTTATAAATTTTAAGTATTATTTAATAATAAGCTTATAATCTTTTTATTAATAATTTTAATTTATTTAAATCGGTTTAAGGAATTTATAACTTATTAATAAATAAATAAATTAATATCAGCCGTAATAATAAAAACGGTATTATTAAAATTAATATTAAATACGTAAAGATCGTAATAATAATAATTTTAATAAAAATAATTAATTTTAAGCTTATTATTAACGTCGTCGTTTATATCTATTTTATCTTCCGGAGTATATCTTAGTATTAATAAAATCTTATTTATTTATTAATAAATTAAGATAAGATTATAAGTATCCTTAAATAAGATAAAGACGTTAATTTTTTCTGATAAAAATAAATTAAAAGCCCCGTTATTATTGTAATTTTTACGATTCATAGGATTTTTAATGTTTTTAAAGTCTTTAATAAGCTTTCTTAAATTCTTTTTTTAAGTAAACGTTTTATTTATTACCTTATAAATTTTTAATAATATCTCCCTCTTATTTTACTTTATCCAGTTAAAGACCTTATCGCCAACTTAAGGGAGGTCGGGATCCACGGGATTTATATTATGATTTTCTTTATTTTAAGGAATTAGGTAAGTATAAGTTAATATAAACTTATTTTTACCAGATCCTTTAAACTTATTTAATACGTATTCGCCCTTATAATAAGTTATATTATTATTAATAAAGGTTATCGGCTTTAAGGTTAATAATATATCTTTAATAATAAGTTCTAATAATAAATATATTATTATTTTTTTATTAAAGACCTTTAAATTTATAATAACCTCTATATTCCTTTTATAGGGTATATAAATGTATAATTATAAGCTTAATATAATTCTTAAATAAATACTATTAATAACGATTTTATCCAGTTTTAATCGTTTTATCTCCTTAAGTATATTTACTTTATATAATATCTTAAACGTCCTTTCGTTTTTAATAAAAGGTTTTATTTTTATTTACCTTTTAAAAAAACTTATTCTTTTTATAAATAAAAGCTTTTATCTTAATTTATTTATATATATAATTATAAAGGCCTAAAAGTTATTTAATAGCTTAATATAATATATTATATATTAAATTATTATTATAATTATTCGGTTAAACCGTTTAATTACGCCGTTTTATTTAAGTATATAATACGTAATATATTCTATAATAATATTACGTTCTTTAACGGCCGTTTTAAGGGCTTAAAATTCCTTTATATTATTAATACGGATATATTTAACGGTAATATTACCTTCCTTACGATTAAGTATATTAATAATAAATAAAACTTAATTAATTACCTTAACTTTCGTTATTAATAAGGTAAAACTCGATTACTTTATAGTTTTATTAATAATAAATAAGTAATACTTAAAGGGTATTATTCCGGGGATCGGTATTTTAATATTATAAAAGCTTTAAACGTTATAAAAAAGATAAAACCTAGGCTTTATCTCTTTTATATAATAATCTTTACGTATACTTTTCGTAAATTTATTCTTCTTATATATATTATAAAAAAAGTCCTTTAAGGTTAATATCTTTAATATTCTTAATACCGTTTTATATATAATATATAGCTTAATTATACCTAGATAACTTAAACGATTATAAAGAATTATAAAGAACTATAAAGAACTTATTATTACCCTTTTTATATCCTTAAATAATTTTATTACCGTTATATTTCACTTTACCGTTTTTTTTATTTTTTTTACTTTATAATTTATAAGGTATAAGATCTAAGTCTTTTTTATTAATTATTAACGTAACGTTTTTCCGGATATATATAAATAAATAAAGCTTTTTATATTAATACCTTATTATAATAAGTTAAATTCCTTATATAATCTTTATTTTATATCCGTTAAAGGTAATACCTATATTTTTATCCTTTAAGGTTAAAATGGATAAAAGGTTAAATCTTAAGTAAAGAACCTATAATACGTTTTAAATAATACGGTTTTAATTGTTTATTTTAATTATTACGTTATTACGTTAAAATAAATTTAAGGAGCCTTTATTTTTTATTGTTACCTTTATAATCTTTTCTTTAAAACTCTGAAATATATTTTTCTAAGTATATATATATTTCGTAACGCCGGAGTTTATTATTTAAAGGGTTTCTTTATCCTCGGATAGTATATTTTAACTTATTTTATTAAGGGAGCCACCCTTTATTACTATTAAAATATAGTTATTATTGCCGATATTTAAGGATTTTATAGGGTCCGGGCTTTTATTATTTTGGAAAAAGTTATAGTTTTTCTATGTTTATTTTATTATTTAATTATATAAATTACTTATAAATAAGTAAGTCTTTTTATTACTTATACCGTTCGTTCTAATAATATTTTTTATTTTATCGTTACCGTTATAAAGACCGGGATTATTTAGATTTACCGTAACGGTATTATTATTAAGTTTATATAAAGTTAAGTTATATAAATCCTTATTACTTTAATAGTTTTTTAAAGGCTTATTAAAGCCGTTCCGTTTTTTATTGAAAAAGTAATAAGGTCGTCGTCGTTATTAATAAATATAAATATTAACTCCTTAATATTATATTCCTTCTTATTAATAACGATAAAGCTTAATTTTTTAAATTCCTTATTATTTTTAATTATAACTTTTTTAACTTATTGAAATTTAAATTAAGCTATTTATTTTTCGGGTTTCTTTATTTTCTTAATTTTATCCTTATTAATTTCTTTACCGTTTTTACCGTTTATTTTTACGTTTTCTTTATTATAGTCCTTAATTATATAATTTATCTTTTAATAATTATAGCATTTTATTACGCGACGGGATTTAATATTATCTTTTTTACTTACCCTTATTATTATAGTATTAATAATCTGTTTTTTAGCCGTATTAATCTCGATTACCTTAAGTCTTTAAATAATTCTTTTATTATTAAATATATCCTTATCGTTCTTAAGCCGGTATATAATAAGGCTAAACTTATATACTTCTTAAAATAAGTTTATAATTATAAGGCTTAAATAAATATCGTTTAATATAACGGCCTTATTAATTTAATTTATTTATTTATTTACTTTCTTTATGGATATAATAAACTTATTTATACCGTTATCCTTTTAAGCTTTTATAGTAAAAATATTTATTAATAAGGGGATCAGTTTTCCCTTATTTTTCACGAAATAGATCTTACTTTACGTTAAGTAAATTTAAAACGGTATAATGTTTTTACTTATTAAAATATATAATCTTTATATCGTTATTACGTTATTTATAAGTATATTAATAGTAAAGTCGGCGTATATAATTTAAATCTTAATTTAAGAAAAGACTTAAAAGTATAAGGTTAAATTATTTATAATACCTTATAATAAATAACTTCTTAAAAACCGTTTTATAATTTAACTTTATTTATAAAAGTTATTATTATTAAGCTTAAGAAGCTTATATAAAGCCGGCTTTATAAAAGATTCCTTAAATATATTTAAAAATAATTTAATAATTTTTACGGTAAGTACTTTAAATAATAATAGCGTTATTTTTTCGTTTTAAATACTATTACTACAGGAAGTATAAGGTATATATTATGCTTAATAAAGTAAATATTATTACGTTAAGCTACCCTTTCCAGTATCTTTATAGTTATAATTACTTATTGGAATATCGGAGGTTAAAGTTATGGTTATCTTACGGTCTTAAGTAATTATATAGACATTAGAAATATTACTTAGATAAGACTATTACTTAAATAAGATACCACAATTAACTATCTTATTAACCGGGCTTAAAACCTAATATAATATACGTAAATAAATATAGGGTAAGGGTAAGTAAGCTAAATCACTTATATTAAGTCTATTATTATTCTTATTTAATTATACTTATAATAACGACCGTATTTATATCCATCCCAAGGACCGTTTAATAACCGTATACTCACCGCATTTTATGCACCGGTACACCTGTAATACCGTTAACAAAAGGCCGTCTGGTAGGCCTTTATGCGACAGGGTCTCCAATGCAGGGGCTGCCAAGACAACCGCGGAATACCCCCGTGCATCACAGGGTGCAGGGGAAGGGTGAGTAAGCCGAATCACTTGTATTGAGTCTACCACTATGCTTGTCTAATTATACCGTGATAACGACCGTATTTATATCCATCCTAAGGACTGTTTAATAACCATATACTTACCATACCTTATATACCGGTATACCTGTAATACCGTTAATTAAAGGCCGTCTAATAAGCCTTTATACAATAAGGTTTCCAATATAGAGGCTATTAAGATAACCGCAGAATGTCCTTATATATTACTCTTTCTTTAAAGTTACGATAAATTTATAACGGTAATACCGCTACTAACTTATTAAATATAATCCGAGCTTTAATTAATTTATTTTAAAAAGTTATTTTAATAAAAACTTTATTATAATATTTTTGAATTAGTCTTTAATATTAATATACTTTATTAAAATAAGGTTTTCTTATACTTTTTTTAAATAAAATAATATTAAACGTTAATATATTCAATCTATACATAATTCTCCGGGTTCTTAGTAAGGGAAATATTACCGTTATTATTATTAAATAGAATAATAAGCCTATAACCTTTAAAGAATCCGGTCTCGTCGATTTACTTTATAGATTAAATATTTACCTTATATCCTTCAGAAAAAGCTATATACTTAATTTTTACGGTAAAAATAATAATAATATATTATTTCCGAGTATATTATACGTATATTATACCGGTATTTAATATTATAAAGCTATATAACGACTTTTTATTACTTTTATTATTAATAAACGCGATATTTATGAAATATTTAAATAATCCGTTATTATATTAAAAGTATAAACTTAAATTTAATATACTTTTTAAGTATTTAAATATTTATATTAAATAATTCTAATATTAAACGACGTGGTTATTATAAAATTAATTTAATTTTAAGATTTCAAAAGTTAAATTTAAACGGGTAACGATTTAAAGAAATATAAATTTACTAAAAAGTTATTCATAAATATATTAATTTATTTATTGCTTATTAAGTCGGTTACTTATATACTTTTATATCCGTTTATTAAGGTATTAATCTTATTATAGTTTATTATATAATACTTTTTAAAAACGTTAATAATGTAATTTATTTAATTTGTAACGATAATATCGTTATTTTAAGATACTTATATCCTAAGGATTACCTTTAATGGGCCTCCTTTAATAAACTTAAATATTAAAATTAAATAATCCTTTATTTATCTATAAATCTTTAAGCTTTTTATAATAATAATAATATCGTTAACGTAAAGGGATATTAAATATATTTCTTTATTAAACTTCTTAATAAATATATATGGATTAATTTAAATAAAAATAAAACTAAATTTATAAAGCTATAATAAAATTTTCTTAACTTAAATCCTTTTTAATTATTTAAGCTTATAAAGGCCTTTAAGTAGATAAAAGTATTTACCGGTATTTTATTAAGTTATTAAAATACCTTTAAGAATACTTATATAAATCTCTTTATTTAAATTATTATTTAAGTATACGGTAATAATATTTAACAATTACAATTAAAGTTTATAAATAACTATAAGTATTAAAAGTAAATAAAGTAACTTATATTTTAAAGTAAACAAGAAGGTTTCCTTATAGTTAATATTTTACTTTTAAGTAAAGTTCCTTATAATAAGCTTTACCTTATATTTATTAATAAAATTTAAAGTAAGGAACTTTTTCTTAAATATCTATTTAAAGTTAATAAGTTTATAATCCTTTGGCGCATTTATAAATTCTTAGGTTTTATTTAATGATAAACTCGTAATTTCTTTATTAATAATTTTAATTTATTTAAATCGGTTTAAGGAATTTACAACTTATTAATAAGTAAATAGATTAATATAAGCCGTAACGATGAAAATAATATTATTAAAATTAATATTAAATACGTAAGGATTATAATAATAATAATTTTAATAAAAGCGGTTAATTTTAAGCTTATTATTAATATTAATATTTATATTTATTCTATTTTCCGGAGTATATCTTAATAAGGTTTTATTTATTTATTAATAAGCCGGGATAAAATTATAGGTATCCTTAAATAAAATAAGGACGTTAATTTTTTTTAATAAAAATAAGTTAAAAGCCCCGTTATTATTATAATTTTTGCGATTTATAGGGTTTTTAATATTTTTAAGGTTTTTAATAAGCTTTCTTAAATTCTTTTTTTAAGTAAACGTTTCATTTATTACTTTATAGATTTTTAATAATATATCCTTCTTATTTTACTTTATTTAATTAAAGATTTTATCGTTAACTTAAGGAAGGTTAAGATTTACGGGATTTATATTACGATTTTCTTCTTTATTTTAAGGAACCGGGTAAATATAAATTAATATAGGCTTATTTTTATTAGGTCCTTTAAATCCGTTTAATGTATATTCGTTTTCGTAATAAACTATATTATTATCGGTAAGGATTATTAACTTTAAAGTTAATGATATATCTTTAATAATAAATTAGAATAATAAGTATATTACCGTTTTCTTATTAAAGATTTTTAAATTTATAATAATTTCTATATTCTTTTTATAAAATATATAAACGTATAATTATAAGCTTAATATAATTTTTAAATAAATATTATTAATAATTATTTTATTTAGTTTTAATCGTTTTATTTCTTTAAATATATTTATTTTATATAATATCCTAAACGTCCTTTTTTTATTAATAAAAAAATTTATTTTTATTTACTTTTTAAAAGGGCTTATTTCCTTTATAAGTAAAAGTTTTTATTTTAATTAATTAATATATATAACCGTAAAAGCTTAAAAATTATTTAATAACTTAATATAATATATTATATACCGAATTATCGTTATAATTATTCGCTTAAACTATTTAATTACGCCGTTTTATTTAGGTATATAATACGTAATATATTCTATAATAATATTACGTTCTTTAACGGCCGCTTTAAGGGCTTAAAAATTCCTTTATATTATCGATACGGACGTACTTAATAATAATATTATTTTCCTTATAATTAAATACGTTAATAATAAATAAAACTTAATTAATTATTTTAATTTTTATTATTAATAAGGTAAAATTTAATTATTTTATAATTTTATTAATAACGGATAAATATTATTTAAAGGGTATTATTCCGGGGATTAATACCTTAATATTATAAAAGCCTTAAACGTTATAAAAGAAATAAGATTTAAGCTTTATTTCTTTTATATAACGGTATTTATATATACTTTTTATAAGTTTATTATTTTTATATATGTTATAAAAAAAATCCTTTAAGGCCGATATCTTTAATATTTTTAATACCGTTTTATATATAATATATAACCTAATTATATTTAAATAGCCTAAATAATTATAAAGAATTATAAAGAGCTCATTAATACCCTTTTTACGTCCTTAAATAATCTTATTATTATTATGTTTAATTTTATCGTTTTTTTTATTTTTCTTATTTTATAAAATATAAAATACGGAATCTAAATCTTTTTATTAATTATTAACGTAACGTTTTTCCGGATATATATGAATAAATAAAGTTTTTTATATTAATACCTTCCGTAATAAGTCGATCTCCTCGCGTAATCCTTATTTTATATCCGTTAAAGATAATATTTATACCTTTATCCTTTAAGGTTAAAATAAATAAAAGTTAAATTTTAAATAAAGAATTTATAATATATCTTGAATAATACGGTTTTAGCCGTTGATTTTAATTATTACGTTATTACGTCTAAGTAAATTTAAGGAGCCCTTACCCTTTACTATTACCCTTATAGTCTTTTCTCTAAAACTCTAAAATATACTTTTCCGAATATATATGTATCTCGTAACGTTAAAGTTTATCGTTTAAGGGGTCTTTTTATCCTCGGACGGTATATTTTAGCTTATTTTATTAAAGGAGTTATTTTTTATTATTATTAAAGCGTAATTATTATTATTAATATTTACAAATTTTATAAAGGTTGGGTTTTTATTATTTTGGAAAAAGTCATATTTTTTCCATATTCGTTTTATTATTTAATTATATAAATTACTCTTAAATAAATAGGTTTCTTTATTAGTTATATTATTTATTATAATAATATCTCTTACCTTATTATTACCGTTATAAAGACCGGGATTACTTAAATTTATTATAACGGTATTATTATTAAGCTTATATAAAATTAAATTATATAGATTTTTATCGTTTTAATAGTTGTTTAAAAACTTATTAAGGCCGTTCTATTTTTTATTAAGAAAATAACGAGCTTATCGTCGTTATTAATGAAAATATAAACATTAACTCCTTAATATTACTTTCCTTTTTATTAATAACGATAAAGCTTAATTCTTTAAATTCTTTATTATGTTTAATTATAGTTTTTTTAACTTATTTAAATTTAAATCGAGCTAATCGTTTTTTAAATTTTTTTATTTTCTTAATTTTATCTTTATTAACTTCTTTATTATCTTTATCGCTTACTTTTATACTTTCTTTATTATAGTCCTTAATTATATAATTTATTTTCTGGTAATTATAATATTTTATTACGTAACGGAGTTTAATAATATCCTTTTTATTTACCCTTATTATCGTAATATTAATAATCTATTTTTTAATTATATTAATTTTAATTATTTTAAGTTTTTAAATAATTCTTTTATTATTAAATATATCCTTATTATTCTTAAGCCGGTATATAATAAAATTAAACTTACGTATTTCTTAAAATAAGTTTATAATTATAAGGTTTAAATAAATATTATTTAATATAACGGCTTTATTAATTTAATTTACTCCGGAAGGCTAAGCAGATGTACTTCCGGGCTACAGTATATGACTCGGCGGTTTCCCCTCGTGGTGTCTGGAAGCTGGTAAGATACGGTAGGGAACAGAGTGGGAAACTTAAACCTATCCCCAGGTTTTTACCCCTAAAAAGACCAGATAATATAGTAATAAATACCTTTAACGGCAAAATTAAGGCTTTTAAAGGGGCATTCTTTCCCCCGTTACCGGAAGTTAACCTAGTAAATATCGATGATACGGTATATCCTAAATTAATAATAATAAATAAGATAATAATTTAAAAAATAATAATTAAAGCAATTAATAAACCGAAGAAGGATAAGGCCCCCGGACTTAACGGTATATTAAATAAGTTCCTATCTATAATAACGTTATTATTTAAAGAGGTCTTTATTTACTTATTTTAAGCCTATTTTAATATAGGATATTACCTTTATAAATTTAAGGAGGCCAAAATAATTATCCTTAAGAAGCCGGTTAAGTTAAATTACTTAAAGGTAAAATTATATAAACCTATAATACTCCTTTATACGTTAAGGAAGGCTTTAAAGATAATAATTATAAAGATCTTAAATAATTACGTAAAAGGATATAAAATATTCCTTAATTAATAGATAAAAGCAAAAAGAAAACGGTTAATAAAGACGGCTTTTAAAGGCTTAATTAATAACGTATATATAGTATAAAATTATAAAAAGAAGTACGTTATAAGTTTTCTTTCCTTAAATATTATAAAGGCGTTTAATAAAATAAACTATTAAAAATTACTATATAATTTACGGAAAAAAAAGGTTTTATTTTTCTTTATAAATTAAATAAAAAGTTTCTTAAGTAATTAAGTAACGTTAATTAACCTAAGATAGAAAATAAGTATAATAAAGCTTACAATAATAGGGATTCCTTAAAGGTTATTTATCTCCTTAATTTTATTTTTATTCTTTAACGGCTTACTTATTAAAGATTTAATAAAATTAAAATAAAAAAATTTAAATAAAAAGCTTTATTAACGATATTTACCTTTTAATTTATAATACGTTTACTTATATAAACTATTTAAAGTTAAAATAAGCTTATAAAGTCTACTTACGATAAGTAAAAATATATAAGGCTTAATTTACCTTATATAAATATAAATTTATTTATATAATAAGGAGTTTAAAGCTATATAATATAATAATTATAATAAATATAAATAATATAACAGTAAAACCGGAAGCCAGTATTAAAATATTTAGTTTATAAGTCGATAAGAAATTGGATTAAAAAAATTATATAAAAAAAGTTTAAAAAAAGATAATTTCACAAGAAAAAGGCCTTATTTACTTTACGGTATTAATGTAGGGAGTTACCTTATAGAAAATTAAAACCGTTTATTAACCGGTTATAAAGCTTATAATAACGTACGTAATAATTATTTAATATATACCTAAAGGCACGCTTAAATATAGGAAAAAGCCCGTTTAATAATTATAAAAAATCTAAAACCGATGCTTAGGAGTAATAAGTAAAGTATATAAAGCGACTTCCGTCTTAATACTAGAATCTAAGGTCTTTATATTATTAATAAAGCTGGCCCTGGACCAAATAGTCGCTTAAACAAAGCTTAAAAGGGGTATAAACTTAATTACGTTAATAAAAAATGAACGTATTTATTAGAACTATAAAAGGCCTTAAATAAGAAAACATAAAGAAGCGGCATTTACCTTTTCTATAGAAGTTAAATTAAAGTAAGTTAAAAAAGAGGTCGACTTAATTTATGTTTAAAAAGTTAATATAAAAGTATATAAACTCTTATTTAAAGTAAGAATAACGGAAAAAAAAGAAGGCCGTAAAAACGAAATTAACGGTAATTACCCTATAAATTATAAAGAAATAAATAAAGCATTAACGTAAATATAAAGAATTAATCCCTTAAAGGCGATAATACCTGGCGTTAAATAATAATAAGGTTATTAATAAATATTTCTGGCGTTATAAAATTATAAGGAAAGGTAATAACGTATTAATAATTTAATTTTAAATAAATAAAAATGGCTTAATTTACTTCCTCTTTATTATATATACCGATAACCGGATTAACGTTAATTATAAATATAAATAATAAAAATAAAATACCGTATATATATTAATCTTCTATTTATTATTTAAAGAGCTTAAACCGGGATTAATTAAAAAAATAGGGATTAACGATTATTATTAAATACTTATTAATAAAAAGGGTATTAAAGCGGCCGTTAAATTTATAATAATTACGGGTTTATTATTATAGTTTAACTTAACCAAGGAAATAAAGGAAGTGGTTAAAGATTTAATTAAGAAACCTCGTTATTAACCCAGGGGTAAAAAGCAGCGGCGGGAAAACTGCACCTAATAAAGGGTTAAGGGGGCTATAAATACCGGGGCGGTATAAGAAATGATATTATATCGGTTAATAAAGTCGTATAAATAAAGTAATAATAATATATATATCGGTAAGGATATTTAATAATATAATCGGAATTCTGAAATTTTAATATTAAATAGACTTATAAAATAACAGAAAAGTAATAAATTTAAAGGTAACCCTTAAGTGGATTTAATTATAATATTATAAGTTTTCTTAGAAAAAATATATAAATAAATTCTTACTCTTTAAATAACCGTGGATACTCTTAACCCTTAAAATATGAATAAAGGCTAGGTAAATACCGGTTTTTATTCCTGACGTTATGGATATCGGGTTTTTTACGGCTATTAATAAGGTTAAATGGCCGAGTATTAAGGAACGCCGGAATTAACTTAGCTAGATCCGTAATATAAATTAATCAATCAATCAATCAATTTAATTTACTTATTTATTTATTTTCTTTATAAACATAGTAAAATTATTTACGCCGTTATTTTTTTAAGCTTTTATAATAAGGATCTTTATTAATAAAAAAATTAATTTTCCCTTACTTTTTATAAATAGATTTTACTTTATATTAAATAAATTTAAAATAATATAACGTCCTTATTTATTAAGATATATATTTTTTACGTTATTATTACGTTATTTATAAGTATACCGGTAATAGAATTAATTTATATAGTTTAAATTTTAACTTAAAACGGGACTTAAGGGTATAGGGTTAAGTTATTTACGATACCCTATAATAAATGACTTCTTAAAAACCATTTTATAATCTAATTTTACTTATAGAAATTATTATTATTAAATTTAAAAAGCTTCTATAAATTTAACTTTATAAAAGATTCCTTAAAAATATTTAAAGGTAATTTAATAGTTCTTACGGTAAATACTTTAAATAACGATAACGTTATCCTTTTATTTTAAGTATTATTATTACCGGAAATATAAAGTATATATTATACTTAATAAAATAAATATTATTACATTAAGTTACTTTCTTTAATATCCTTATAATTATAATTACTTATTGAGGTATTAAAGGTTAAAGTTATAATTATTTTACGGTCTTAAGTAATTATATAAACATTATAAATATTATTTAAATAAGATTATTACTTAAATAATATATTATAATTAATCATTTTATTAATTAAGCTTAAAACTTAATATAATATACGTAAATAAATATAAGGTATAAAAGAAAGGTAAATAATTTAAATTACTTATATTAAGTTTATTATTATATTTATTTAATTATACCGTAATAATAACCGTATTTATATCCATCCTAAGGACCGTTTAATAACCGTATATTCACCGTACCTTATGTACCGGTGCACCTGTAATACCGTTAATAAAAGGCCGTCTGGTAAGACTTTATGCGATAGGGTCTCCAATGCAGGGGCTGCCAAGACAACCGCGGAATACCCCCGTGCATCAAATCCTTTGGAGCTACAGTGGTTACGCAGCCAGGCATCTCTAGTGTCATCGCAACACCCAATTGCTCACCATGAAAACCTTAGCGCAGAAGAGACCGACAACATAGCCGAACCCCCCGAGATAATCCGCCAATCGCAAGAGCGAACCAATTCGTCTTTCCGCACCAGCTTTCTCGAAAGTGCCTGGACTTTGGAGATTTTTGCATGGGTCTTGGGCGCCATTACCCTTGTAATCTTGATCAGCGTCCTCGCGATTTTCCACAAAAAACCACTGAGCCAATGGCGGTCGACTGTTAGTCCTAATACGCTGGTTAACGTTCTAACGACGATCGCATCAACTGCTCTGATCTTTCCAGTGGCGTCTTCTATCGCCCAATTAAGATGGATATGGCTACAAAAGAAAGAACGGCCGTTGGCGAGCCTCGACGACTTTAGCACAGGGCCCATCGATATATTCATTATGGTCTTTAGACACCCTACTATGTTGGTAAAATTGCCAATTCGCCCATCTGAACCTTCTCATTTCGAATAGGTTGCTTGCTTATCTCGGATTCATTATTGTCATCTTCATTCTACTTTTCGGTCCAATTACACAGGAGACCATATCTTTACCGGTCAAACAACGTCCATTGGGCGATAACACAGGCTCGGTCCTTACAAGCATAACATATCTTATCGCCAACCCACCCATCAGAGTCACTGGTAAGTACTTGACACCTGCGACGCCCCGAATAGCAATCTTATTACAGTGCACCAATTTATTTCTTGAGGATTAGCTGGCTAATTGCCCTTAGTCTCTGATGGCGAGCAAACCAGAGTCGGCGCAGGAAGTTACAGTAACCCATCAGTCGCCCGTGTCATGGGATCGGCCATCGATCAGGCTATTGTCCAATTGCCCGCTGATCCGTCAGACGTAAGCGCCAGTTGTCAAAGTAGTAACTGCACTTTCGCGCTGTTTCCGACCATGGGAATTTGCTCCAGAGTCGACGATGTTACTCCCGATATTGTCAACAAGTGTCCGCCAGGAAATAAAGGTGGCTCGCCAGGTTGCAGCTACACTGTCATAGAACTGAAGGATCACCCTCCTTGGCGGCAAGAGAATTTAACTACAGGTGGTAAAGTACGTGGTATTTCACAACCTGAGGGCACGCTGTGGGTTGGTTCCAGTGACATCTTCAAAGATTCAGACTCTGATCAATACACTTTTCCAAACCCCAATACTCTCAGCGAATTCTACGCCGTCTACGTCTTAGATCCCACGGTCTTCTCTAATGATTCCGATGTCAACTTCTCAGACTCCGTCACTGCATTAAGAGGAGGCTTGGACCTTTGTATCTATCAGTATAGCACTACTGTCATCAACGGCACGACAGTGACTGTACAAAAGGCTCAATTAACCGATTCAAACACGAAATGGGAAACACGAAATGGGAAACAACAATGGAAACTATTAACAAAACTGAATACAACGTTACATCATTTACAATTGATGGTATAGAATACTGGATGGACGAGACCAGCATACAAGCATTTAATCATTACCTCGGTCTGGAAATCTTTCGAGGGTTAAGCTCGTACGGTATAGAGGTTGAGAACGTCGGCAGCGAGACGGCAGCGAACGATGCTGCTAACACTTTCGGAGGCTTACTTGTCAACAAAACAAAGTCCGAAGGCATGGACGGACTGAAGAAGATGCTAGACAATATGACTTTAAGCATGACCAACGCGTGATTTTGCCCACTCTCTCTTCCCCCTTTAAACCATCAAATAATGAGACTGACAATTGCACCATTTTAGCCTCCGTACAACCTCCGACCAACGCTCCACAACCCCTGGCATCGCCCGAATTCCCGAAGTCCACATCGCCGTGGAGTTCCGCTGGCTGGCCGTACCCATTGCAAGCGTCATCTTATCCATCATCCTTCTCGCCGCAGTCATTGTTGAGACTGCCCGGACTGGTACTCCTACATGGAGAATGTCCTTCATTGCGGCGTTACTGTCCCTGGATAGCAGGTCGATACACGCGATTACTTCGATCGACTACGGCAGAGGAGTCGATGAACGGGCGAGAGGGTTGACGGCGAGTTTAAAGCGGGGAAATGAGGAGGAAGGGGATAAAGGGTGGGTTTTGAGAGTGGCTAATTGAATCGTAATGGGTCGAGGGCGTTTATTTAGAGTAATTTGCAGGGTGAATTCTGAATATCCCATATTCCACTGCTTCTTTCGCGAATCTTCTCTCGATTCATAGATTCGACGGAGTATAAACCTGATAACGTAATCCATTTTTTTCGCCACCTTAGAAATAGGCATGTTAACCGCGCCGCTGGCAGAAGACACTATTATATTGTATAACGTACGTGACACCTTCATTTACAGTTTCCTGCCTATTCCTCCAGCCTCCCAGCAATGTAACCGCGAGATACGAAGCCTCCTCCCAAGATTGCACCAAGTATTACCCAACCGGTCTCCCTCGGTGAGGAACCAGCAGCCAGCAGCGGCGGCGTCTTCTTCCTCTCCCTGAGTACCTCTCCCTGCAAGATATACCTCAAAGTCCTCCTCGTCTGAGAGGCACGGGGGATGTGAAATGGTGGCGTCTGATGCGACCCCTCCCCGCGACGGCTCTTCGCCCGCCGCCGGCTGGATCCTTGTCCTCGTCTCGTACCACAACTCTGGGACTGCATACAACAACGATATGATGGCCTATCTTGAACAAAGAAGGCTCAAAGAGGTCGTCAAGGAAAACCGCATCAATGTGCTCTGTGAAGCTGTCAAAAGCCACTTCTCAGCTCAATAATACGAGTGCGAGCGGGATTCACGCAGCCCTGCAGCATGTGCATCACCCATCGCCTATTCTGTTAGCAATTTCCTGTACCTTAGGCATATACTCTTTATCTGTAATCATATCGTATTGAAGCCGGAACTCCTTATACTCCCTGAATCGCTTCAGCATCTCGCGCATGTTATGGGCGTTTTCCCCGAGCGACTGCAAGAGGCTTTTGCTCCCGGACCATGAAGTATTTAAAGAAGAGTAGAAGTTAGAACTTACTTACCTACTTCTCTGACCAAGCGTTATATCGAAGTCCCTTGGCTGGAGCGTAGGCTCCATTCCAACGCACCTTTTTGCGCCGGACATTCCTCTTAAGTATGAGACAGTAAAGCAGTATAGGGCCTTTAACAGTGGCTGAGCTGTTGTTGCCGGTCCCGTACGCGACGCCAAAGACGTACGTATGGCACACTGGGTCGATGAAATTGCTTTTTCCATCTATAGATGGACCATCGTTTGATTGGGTAACAAGGGACCTTACTGCTGGGTCGTTGGCGGAAGAGTTCGCAAAAGAAAATTGAAGCCTTGCATGCAAATCGATCTTCCTTGCGGAGTGCCGCATACACTGTGCAGTGCCATAAAGGGGCGACGTGATTCTCATCATTCATACATATCTTCAATCATCTACGGCCTCAATCGAGTGCTGAACCTTGTGCCGTCTCTGGGAAATCACAAGTATACTTGAAAGGGTTCTCGGTAGCGTTGGACTTTGAGGTTGAGATTGTTACGGAGGTGGTTGCAGGGCCGTGCGCAATTAGCGTGTTCAAAATCGATGTCGTTTCCTTAGCATTGCGACTCCACCCCGACCCCGCTGCGTACACCAAAATTTTAAGCCCTTTGGTACTTAAATATTACCCAGAAACCCCCCTTAAAATTCAACATTCTGAATTTTGGTTTTCATTAAACAAATTGTATACATAAATTAAAGAATAAGATCTAAAGATAAAGACTATGTCTTCTAAAAAAAAATAAAAAATGTATTCATAAAGTTATTATGATATCTGTGTAAGAAATTTGGGGGGGGGTGGAGTCGAATTGCCAAGGAAACGACATCGATTTTGAACACGCTAAAAGGTGGCCTGGTGGGGCGCGAGGAGGTAGCGGCGTTCTGAAGGTTCGAGGCAATGCACCATCTTGAGGTTATTAACTGAAGATTATCCATAGTTGGCCTCTTTCTCAGGACCCCTGGCCTCGCTATCGCCACCGCCATGAAGCTATACCCAGAGTTGATAAGATCGCCATCATCGTCATCGCCAAGAAGTTTGGATAAATGTAAATGCTCTCCGAGCGCATTAAGAAGCACCAAGCAGCTCTCCATCGTTCCTCATCAAAACCGAGGAGATCTCTGATTACCCAACAAGCCTTCGCCTTTGTATTCAATTAATCAAGTAGATCAACGACTTAAAAGAATGCCAACTTTCCGCGCAGAAGACGTCCTTAAGCAAAGCCCAAACCTGTCAAGGCTAAACTTAATGTACGATTGGGCGATAGAGCCTTACGACTGCGTTCCCTTTATCCTTCGTCCTCCTCCGACAAGACCTGAAACCGAGCGGAGATCCATCTGTGTAGACTCCATACTTTGCGAGACATGTCAAGTCTCTCTACAGTATATTGCTTACATCCTTGAGCGGTATAACCAGGACGAGGATGACCAACATAAGTTGCTTGAAGCTTCTGCTATCACCCATCATCGTAACTTAAACTCGTTGCTACTATCAATGCAAGTAGACTGTCATATCTGCAACTGGCTGGTCAGGAATTTTGGGCTTCCCAGTACAGATGAGACCGACGGAGAAGGCGAAGCAAGGGATGTAATCTTCGCAAACACTCAGATTGAACTCTCTTGGGACCCAGAATTCGCTGCTGACAAGAAGGAAGACGAGTTTGGACAGCCCAGGTTATATTTCGCTGAAATTCGATACAAGGCAAGAGAGAATAAGTGCAAATTATCGATCCGTTATGAGATTGTAGATCTGGCCTTCCTTGAAATCAGCTAATCTCTTTGTCGAAGAACCCCCCGACGTCCTCCGACTGCGCTGACAACGATCGACAAAGTCGGGTATTGTACCGTACTCCAAGCCATTGTAAGCGTGATACTGACGGGGAGGCTGAGAATGGGCAAGAGCGGGAATCTGTTCCGCCAGAGTCTGGGAGCCATAATGAAGATTTTAGTGATCGCTCTGATGGAGAGTCTAAGGCCTCACATGAGGACCTCTTGCACAGGGCTGGTATGTCGGGCCATCATAGCCAAAATGACGAGTAAAGCTGGAGTTAAACTTCCTCTGTCTCGCTTCGGTCAGGAAGCCAAGAGTCAAACCCCAATAATCACTCTGATCGCGACTTACGAGCATTGGGAAAGGACTCAGTTGACGGAGATCGTGGGTCCGAGCATGATAGCGGCGAGGACGATCATAGTTGGTATTAATCATTATGGGAAGAATCAGATTACAGTGCTTTCTGGAAGTGCGGATTCACGGGCTCCTCCGACTCACAAAAAATGGCGGTTACTTGGCTGTTTCGATATTAAGAAAATGAGGATAGAATACGTAATGCCTACAACGAGTCTGACGACACCTAATTGCCAACGAGGCTAATAGATGTAACGCATGCACTCAAATGTAATCGAGTGCGGCTTGTAGCGCCCTCGAAGACTAAAACGGCCTTCGAGACGGATAGATCTTACATTACGCTGAGTCACTGCTGGGAAACTTGGGGTCCGAAGAGAATCCCCGTCTTACGCACTGAGAACGAAGACGAGAGACATGATATCGGCATCGATCTGGAGGAGCTTCCAAAAACCTTTTGCGATGCAATCCGCGTAGCCGCATGGTTTCAAGGTATCAACACCGTTTCGTTCAACGTCCTATAGTTCGTCAACTGACTGCTTGGACAGTGAGATGGCTGTGGATCGATTCTCTTTGCATTATCCAGAATAGCGCCGAGGACTGGAAGTTCGAGGCCTCGCGCATGCATATGGTCTATAAGCGAGGATTATTGAACATTGCGGCAGACTCAGCTGCTGATGCGAGAGCTGGGCTTTTCGGTCGTCGAGACCCTCTGATCATCAAGCCACTAAAGTGGGAAGTACCGCAGATGGAGAAAACGTTCTACCTTACCCTCGACGATCGGACCAGCTTTCAATGGCTGGATATACATCTATTATCGAGTAGAGCTTGGGTATTCCAGGAAAGACAGCTCTCGCGCAGAATACTATATTTCACAGAGACCGAGCTGTTCTAGGAATGCTACGGAGAGGGGCGTTCTATTGCGAGTGAAACATTTCCGCACGGTGCTCCATTCGACATAGTTTCATGGAACAGTTAACCCAAAATATAGTCTGCTGGACTTTTAAGGAAGTCGAGAGCATCTCTCGATCAGCTACTCGAACTTTGGAGCTCCGTTTGCGAAATGTACAGTAAAAAGCTACTGACTAAGCAGGAAGATAAACTTGTCGCCCTCGCTGGCTTGTCACAAGAATTTCAGATGTACCTCACTGATGACTCATATGTTGCCGGTCTATGGCGGTCTACTTTACCCGAAAGCTTCCTATGGGAGCTACGTAGAGCAGGAAGACGTGTCCAAAGTCAATTGCCATCATGGTTATGGGCTTCCACCGAAGGTCTGGTTGAGATGAGTGATAAATCTTCATCCCGCTCGCCGACGAATACCGCATGCCGAGTTCTTGATATACAACAGAGCTTACCAACAGCTCCGGGCTTGAACAGCAATACACGCCTCCAGCTTACCATCTCTGGCTTTTTGCGGCGTGTGAAAATAGTGCGAGGTTTTGGTGATCTCCTCACTACCTGGCCACCAGCCCATAGACAGTTCCAAGAGATGTCCAAAGAGGAGCTTATTATCTTTGACGGAGACCATGAACTGCCATACAATGGCAGATTTTCTTGTTGGATGAATACCAGAGACGCCTACCTCGAGCATATCGAAGTACACCACCTGTTTATTAAGGTCTCTAAAGACTCAATCCGAGGATTGCTGCTCCAGCAAACAGGGCAGCCAGATCAATTTATGCGAGTCGGGATTCGAAAGACGACGGAGAGAAGAATTACCTTGATCTATGAGACTCAAGATCATAACGCCACGGACTCCGAACTCGCTAGAGCGCATTCAGAGTGCGAGAACCAGGACGAATATTCCACTGGACCATCAGAAGTCTCAAGTGAAAGTGGCAGTGCAGACGCCGATGCCCAAGTTCTAAATGAACGAGAATCTGTAGGAGGGGCTTCGGAAAACGCAGAGCTCCATTGGGAGTCTGATAGAGACGGTGTATCGCAGAATGATGGCGATATTACGCAACTCTTATACGATTACGCTGGCAAGGTTCCCCCCGGACATCCGTTCGAGAGACTAACGCCTCAAGTCATTAAACTTATATAAGGTCTCTCATGTCTATACTGCGTATAAATGATACAGCCATCTTCTGACAGCCCTGGATAGGTAACGGTGTTTGAGAGTTGTCCAGGGCCTTTCGTACCTTCCTCCGCACACACGGAGACTGATAGGTAAGCTGCCTTGTGACGAGATGTCCAGTGTCTTGCGGACAGCATTTTCGTTGCGAGCTTGAAATGGGATCGGCTCCTAAGTAGGTTGAAATACATTGCGTGTCTGTCCTGTCCACCGTTGCCCAATCACTTAGCGAAATTCACTTGTATATTCAGATAGGACAGAGAAGCCGTCTTGCTCGGGATAAGGCTGCGTTATGATAGCGCTACACTGTATGTGCTGTCGTTACATCGGAAATACCTACACTTCGAGAGTTCAGCGTATACCGTCAGCGGCATCTTGAAAACTCTGCAAGGTTTCATCTGGCGGCCAAGTTGGATGGTCCCAATCATAGAAGGCAAACTGTCATTCGTACAGACGGTACTGCCGCTGCTGGCCGCATGCTGGGCATCCTGCACGTCCGCGCATTCTCGCCCAACACTCTGAGTGTCACCATCCGCAGCGTCATGGGGTATTTTCGCGTGGTAGCAATGGAAGCATTTGGGTATCAAGCGTCTCTCTAGGTGCGGGGAGGCCTTGCTCAGCCCTCAGGTTCTCCATCCATATCACAGTGTTTTTGGGCCTGTTGCGCTAGGGGCGTGCGGGCATCGGGCCTCGCATGATAGTAAAGGGCGTAGTGAAGCTTCTGGTGGAGAATTTCGTAAAGGGTTTGCAGAGGCTTGATGGGGAAGGGGTGAAAAAAGATAGTGAGCTGCGGCAGAATCGCGGAACATTGCCCATGAATGAGCAAAAGGGCTCGGTCCCACCACCCCACTGGTGACCCTATCGAGCCAATCACGTCGCAATCCCAAAAAACGGCCATACAAATCACAAGTTTGGTCAGGTCATCACCAACCATCACTCGATTGTATCTGAGATTTAAGGAATCGATTGCGATGGTAATATTCTCAAAGCTTCAATTGTGGTTCCTTGCCTTGATACTGGCAGGCTACTACGTATTGACAGCGTTCTTCGAATTAACAATCAGCTTCTCCATCGTCTCAATCTCGTCTGGTATTCAGGCTGCAAACATGAATACATCTGTAGATCTAAGCTGGCATGCGCCAATTTCCTCGAGAATCAACAGCCTCAGTTCAGCGATCAATGGTACAGGAACCTATGGCTTTGTTTTCAATTCTTCTACACTACCAGAGGAAATTCCACAATGTATTGTGATTTCCTTCCTATTCAATATTCTGGATTACTTACGTTTACTTAGCAGCATACAATTGGTGCAATATGCCGCATGTCCGGCGCGCCGAATATCCACAGGTGAACTCTTCGTATATTCTCGAGTACGTTGAGGTAATTCACCGGCACCATAAGCGTACCCCCTACGCCGAAAACGCCTTTCCAGTCGAGGTCTACCCGTGGGACTGCGACAACGTAGCCCTTTTCCACTACGGCACCCCCCTACCGACCTACGGTGCCAATCATTCTGCCAACACCTACTGGAGCCCGTACACTTCTTCCTCTAATCCTCTGGCATCCCAGGGATTTACCGGAACTTGTCAGTTTCCACAGATCACGCGCGGCGGGCTTGAGGACAGCTGGCAGCATGGCCATGATTTATACGGCGTCTACCACGACCTGCTTGGGTTCCTGCCCGAGAAATACGACCCGGATCTTGTCACTTTCCGTGTCACGAACAATGTTATCACTTCGCAGGTCGCCGGCATGGTGACGGCGGGCATGTTTGGCGGCGAAGGGCAACAGAATTTACCGTTGCTTGTTCAGCCTGCTAGCATCGACAGCCTCGAACCCGCATACTCTTGCCCAGCGGCAAATAACAATTTCTCGGCGTATGGCGTCGGTAGCAGCGACCCGGGCTGGACTTCACATCTGAAAGCTGCCTTTGACCTATACGCAAATCTCGATGCCGTTTCTGGTGTCTCGACTACGGATTCAGGCTTTCACAAGTCCTTTGACCATTACTTCGACAATCTCTCTGCCCGGCTCTGCCACGCAAAGCCGCTGCCATGCAACGCCAGCAACCCATCTCTCTGCGTCACGCAGGCGATGGCTGACGAGGTTTTGCGTTTGGGGCAGTACGAGTACAGCTACCTTTACCGGGACGCCCGGGCACGCACGCTGGAGTATAGCGCTGGCAGTTACGGCATCTGGGTCGCGGAGTTGGTGCAAAATCTACGAGAAGCGATGCATGCAGTTGACTCGGCGAGTGCCAGTGACAGGACGAGTAGTGGCATTAGATATCGACATAACATCGCCCACGATGGAAGCGTTAGTCGTCTATTGAGCATCTTGCAGGTCGAAAAGATGGTCTGGCCAGGCATGGGCAGTGAGGTGGTGTTCGAGCTGTATATGAAGAAAGTGGACCGGCAATACTATATCAGAGTGCTATGGGGTGGTCAAGTGCTAAGAAGTAGCAACCCGACACTTGGTGTCTTGGATATGCTTCGGGTCGAGATACTCATTGCGTATTTTGACGGGCTTGTAGGTCAGAGAGCAAAGAATATTCCTGGGCTATGTAATTTATGAGGTTTGAACAAGTCCATGTTCTGTTGTACCTCGCTCAACGCGACGGATCAGGGTCTTTATGCTAGAGAATTCTCAGCGAGGTTTCCGAGACGAGACAAAAACAGCAAATGTTATCCATTAGTCCGTGACATATTATCGTCGATTCCAAATAAAGTGGCGACCGCGTTAATAATCCATTAATATATAGAATTTTCTTATATAAGTATCTATCACGGTATGGACCATGGGAGGATTATTTAGCACGGAGCGGGCTTACTTTATTCTGTATTACTTCGCGTATATACTTATATTATATACCTTTATTAAATAATTACTTATAATATAGTTTATATTTATTTACTTTATATACTTTATATATATCCGTAATAAATAATAGTAATAATATAAAGTTTAAACGTTCTTATAGCTTTAAGTATAACCTTTAAGTATATAAGATAAAATAATAACGTTATAACTTTTATATAACTGCGTTAACCATACTCTTTTAACATTTAAATCGTTAATCCCTTTAAAACGCCTTTTAACTTTATCATTATATTATATTACATAGAAGATAAATAAAGCCATATTATTTACTCAAAATGAATACCGTAACCTCCTTAAACCCCTTGATAAGAACCTTAGAAAATTAGAAAAAAGAAAAAGTTTTAATAATAAATAAGTTAATTACTATAATAACAGCGCTTATAAACTAAACAACGGCCCTTAATTTAGAATTCGAAAGGGTTAAAATAGCGAATAAAGAACTTATTAATAAGATTATTACCCTTAAAGTATATTTATTTTTCCGTAATAGATTTTAATAGGGAAATAATTCTACCTTTTTTAATAAGGAGAATATTAATAATAATGATATAAGTAAGAAATAAAAAGAAAAAGTAACTATGTTTATATTTCGCTTGAAAAAGACGATTTTTAATTAAAAAATTAAATTACTCTAATAATATTAATATTATTAATAGTTTTATTAAGAGACTTAAACCAATTATTTATATTCAATCCATTCATAAGTTCGTAAAAGACTACCTTATCCTTTCCTTTATTAGCGTTAACGAATTAAATAAATTTGATAATTAATAAATTTTAAATATAAGCAATAACATTTAAATGAAACTGTTTAAAAAAAAAGAAATAAATCTTTTTTATAACGTAATTAAACTACGGTTCAAAATTCCAGAACAGCGAAAAACTCCAGAATAACGAATCCTTAATTAATTGAATCAATCACGGTATATACGTAAAAATGCTGTAAAGTAAAAACCTGTAATTACGTTTATTAACTAAATTATAACTTTAATTAAGAGACTTAAATATAACCTAAAGAGTAGATAATGATCAAACTTTGTTAAACTCGATCCCTCATAATAACGAACCTTATTATTACCTAGTTCAGCTATAGATTACTTTATATTTTAAGTATAAATTCATTAAATATATGATTTAAAACATATTATACCTATAACAATTCTTTTTATTTAATTGATTGATTAATTTATTTATATACAAGTCTAATTTTTATGTCAATTTTGGCGTTCCTTAATATTAATAATTCAGTTACGATCCTTAATATTTTTATTTATTTTAAACTTATCTTTTTATTTTGAAAAAAGAAAAGGGAATTATAACCGGTTAACTTAAACCTAGTTTACCTTAAAGTTTAAGCCGATGTAATAAAAAATCTTTTTTTTATATTTATTTAACGATTCATATTTTTATATTATATTTATTATGGCGACGAACAAAGGGACCCCAGAGGTCCAAAACGATGCGTATATGCATAGCTTTAGTAACAGTGAGGGAAGTACATTAAATACGATAAGTGGAAGTAACGTGGTAGTTAAGAATAAAATAGTAAATAAACAAATAGTTTATATTAATAGAAACGGCGACGACGCGTATAAATAATATAATAATAATAAGCCGGATAACGCTTAAAATAAGTAAGGGAATTAAGGTTAATAAAATATATATATTAAAGCGCGTAAAACGCGTAATAATAATACGGAGATAATAAATAAATAAAAGGGTAAAAAGGCCAGTACGGTATTAATAATAAAGGGTATAAGCGGGGGGAAAAAGCGGGAAAACCGCGGTAAAAATATTATTAAAAATATATAAAAAGGAAATAAAGTTAATAAGGAAGATAAGACCTTAAAGGATTAAAATAAAAGGCGGAGATAATATATCGCCCGGTAAATAAAGGTAAAAGGGCGGTAAAGGAGGTAATAAAGGCCTTAAAAGGACTTTTTGCGGTAGAATAAAAGGATATTACGTTAAAGACCTAGTTAATATTATAGATTAAATTAAAAAGTATAAAAGACTTCTATATAAAAATAAAGGTAAAGTTAAAAAAAATGGAGCGCTTACGGGGCTTTTATAAGGCGGAAGTAAAAACGTTAATAAAAGGTAAAAAGAACGGTTTAAAGTTAAAGGTATAAAATAAAGATATAAAGGCGGTAACCCCTTAAGCGAAAAAAAGTTAAGCGATAAAGATAATAAAAAAGGTATTTATAGTAAAAAATAAAAAAATAACGGAGGAGAAAATAACTATATTAAAGAAAGCGAGGATAATAATAATCCGCCTATTAAATAATAAGGAGAAAAATACGGTTATAGAAATAAACCCGTTATAATTAATAAAAACTTTTAAGATAATAACGGAACTATTAATAAAATAGATTATTACGGTACGTAAACTATAAAGTAAAGATATTTTCCTTAATATAACGTTATTAAAAATAAAAGAAAGCTTAAAGAAATTTAAGGTTTAACTTAATAAGGAAGAATATAAATCGGTTAAGGTTTTAAGGTAATTATTTATTATTATAATAAATAAGATATATTTATTACGTTTTATAAAAATTAAAAAAAAGGTTACGTTAAAAAATAAAAAAAAAAGAATATAATTTTTTATTTAAGGCTTAAGATCGTTAACTATAAACTTCCTTTAATAATAAAAAGATTTTATTCCTTAAAATATATAAAAAAATATTTTACCGTTATATTAAGCGTAACGTTAATAAAAATATATAATAACGTCTTAAATAAAAGGATTATTAAAAAAATCTCTTAAAATAATTTAATTATAGGATAAAACGGCGGATATTAATTAATATTTTTAATATTAAAATTATAAATATATTATTATAAAATATTTTAATATTATAAAATATATAATTTATATTAAGGGCTATAATATTTATAAATATATAAAGTTAATAATTAAAAAGCTTATAAAAAACGCACTTAAATATATTACGTATAATAAAGAAAAATACTTAATATAAGATTTTAAGTAAACAATAAGAGTTAAGGAGATTAAACGTAAAGAAACCCGGATAATTATAAAAATTTAACGGTATAATACATACGGAATTAATTTAACGGGTTAACTTAAAATAGTTTTAAAACGTAAGCTTAATTAATTAAATAATAAGGGGTAAATAATAATAACGGATAAAATAAAAAAAAAGAAGTTTTTCGCGATCTTAATTTTAAGGGTTAACCGTTATATATCTTTAATAATAGCCGGGAAGGTATTAAATTAAAAAATATTTAACTTTAATAAAAAGTCCGTAACTTAAATAAGTATAGATAAAGGAGCCCTTATAAAGGTTAATATATAATATATTAACGTTTTTAAGAATAATATAATATAACGTCCGTAATAAAAGAATTAAAGCAATAATTTTAATATTTAAGTTTAAAAAAGTTAAGGATATTAATATTATAATAATATAAAAATTACCGTATAATTTATATATATATTTATTTATTAACCCGGGGAATAAGTTTTACTTAACCTTTAAGGGGGATAAAATAATTAAAATATACTTCTTTATAAATAAGCGGTTTAATATAAATAATTAAGATATTATTTATTATAATAAAAACCTTTATATATTCCGTATTATAAAAAAAAGGACTTAAAAAACGACCTTAATATTTATAACGTATATAACCCGTTACCGGTTAATAAGGAAAGACTATTTATAATATTATTACTTAAAAAAGTTTTAATTACTTTAAATAAGTATATATTACTTAAAGACTTTAATTTATATTATTATATATAAAATAAAAAAGGATATATAATAAATTATATTAAATTAAATGACTTATTAATAGTTACCGTTTAAGCTAACCTTTTATTATTAATATTATAAAAATTTATTACGTAAGAAAATTATAAATTTAAAACGATAATTAATTTAACCTTTAATATAAAAGGGGTTATTAACGTAATTATAATATATAGGTTATGAAAGGATTTAAAATATAACTTAAATTATATATTAATATAAATAACCTTAGATTAAACCGTTAATATGACCTTATTATTACCGATAAAGAAAACGTAAAAAATAATTAAAATAATAAAGGTTTATAAGAAAGCGGAGGAAATAATAATATAATTCACAGACCTCCTTTAATTAAATAATAAAGATTAAATTATTTTTTTTATAAAGTAAATAATAAAGGTATTAAATGAAAAAATTAATAAAATAATCCCGATAATAAAGCCCTTTTAAAAAGTTAAAACCTATTAAAGTAAAGGATATATAACCGTAAATATAAAAATAAACAAATTAATAAAGTAAACTTTTAAGTATAAGAATTAAAAGATATTTAATTAATTAAAGATTATTTAAAAAAAAAAAAGAAAATTATTAAGAAAATTAAATAAATATACTTTTAATTTACGGTATATAATTTAACGGTTTTATATTATAATATTTAAAAGTTAATAAAGTATAATAAAGAATAAAATAAAAAATTAAAGTTTATCCTTAAATTCTTATTTTTTAAGAAACCCGATAATATATTAATTAATACCTTTAACGGTAAAATTAAGGCCCTTAAAGGAACATTTTCCCCCCCTTTTTTAAAGGTTAATTTAAACAATATCGACGGCGTTATATATTTTAACCCCGTATTAATAAATAAGGTAATAATATAAAATATAATAATTAAAATAATTAGTAAATTAAAGAAAAATAAAGCCCCGGGATTAAATAAGATTCTTAATAGATTCCTATTAATAATAATATTACCGTTTAAAAGGGTTTTTACCTATTTTTTTTTTAAATATATCTTAACGTCGGTTATTATTTACGTAAGTTTAAAAAGGTAAAAACGATTATCCTTAAGAAGCTTATTAAGCTGGATTACTTTAAAATAAAATCTTATAAACCTATTATATTCCTTTATACGTTAAGGAAGGCTTTAAAAATAATAATAATAAAGATCCTTAATAATTATATAAAGAATTACGGACTTTTCCCCGATTAATAAATAAAAATAAAAAGAAATTAATTAATAAAAATAACTCTTAAAAAATTAATTAACGGCGTATATATAATATAAAGTTAAGGGAAAAACTATATTATAAGTTTTTTTTTTTAATATTATAAGTGCTTTTAATAAAATAAATTATTAAAAATTATTATATAACTTAAAGAAAAAAAGGATGTTACCCTTTTTAATTAAGTAAATAAAGAATTTCTTAAGCAACCAAGTTATACTAATTAACCTAGGATAAAAAATAAGCCCGATAAAGCTTATTATAACGGGGATTCCTTAAAGATCGTTTATTTTTCTTATATTATTTTTATTTTTTAACGGTTTATTAATCGAAAAGCTTATTAAGTTAAAATAAAAGGTTTAAATTAAAAACTTTATCGATAACGTTTATTTTTTAACTTATAATACCTTTATACGTATAAATTATCTGGAATTAAAATAAACTTATAAAATTTGTTTTTAATAAATAAGAACTTACGGGGCTTAATTTATATTATATAAGTATAAATTTATTTATATAATTAAAAGCTTAAAATTATACGATATAATAATTATAATAAATTTAAATAGAATTACGATAAAGCTGGATATTAATATTAAAGTCTTTAATTTTTAAGTAAATAAAAAGTTGGACTAAAAGGATTATATAAAAAAGGTTTAAAAAAAATAACTTTATAGGAAAAGGGTTTTACTTTTTTTATTATATTAATATAAGGAGTTATATTATAGAAGGCCTGGATTATTTATTAAGCCGTAATAAAATTAACTATAATATACGTTATAGTTATTTAATATATACCTAAAAGTACTCCGGGATATAGGAAAAAGCTTATTTAAATATTATAGAAAGTCTCAAACCGGTATTTAAGAGTAATTAACGGTATTTATAAAGTAATTTTTATCCCGGTATTAAAGTTTAAGGTTTTTATACCATTAATTAAAGTCTTATTAAATTAAATAGTCGCTTAAATAAAACTAAAGAAATATATATATTTAATTATAATAATAGGAAACGGGCGGATTTATTAGAATTTTAATAAGCTTTAAGTTAAAAAGAATAAATTAAAAATACTTATCCTTTTTTTTATTAAGATAAAGTAGGAATAAATTAAAAAAAAAGTTAACTTTATTAATATCCCGGAAATTAATTTAAACGTATATAAACTCCCGTTAAGTATAAAAGAAACCGAAATTAAAAGGATTTAAAAAATAAAAGTTATAACGATTACTTTATAGGCTATAATAAAATAAATTAAATATTAATAAAAGTATAAAGACTTTATATTTTAAACTTATTATTATTTAACTCTTAACGATAAAAAGATTATTAATAAGTATTTCCGTTATTATAATATTATAAAAAAGGATAATAACGTATTAATAATTTAATTCCGGACGGATAAAAACGGTTTAACTTATTTCCTATTTATTATATATACCGGAGGTCGGATAGATACCGGATATAAATATAAATAAAGAAAATAAAATATTATATATATCTTTATTTCTTATTCTTTATTTATAAAGGTTAAATTAAGACTTATTATAAAAATTAATACTTATAATTACCGTTTAATATTATTTATAAAGTAAAATATCCGGGTAATTATTAAGTTTATAATATTTACCGGATTATTATTATAATTTAACTTCGTTATAAAGATAAATAAGGTTATTAAAGACCTTACGGAAAAGGCCCATTACCGGTTAAAGAAGAAAAAGAGAAGCGGAAACCGGTTATATTAATTATATAAACTAGAAAACATTTTCTATAGCCGTAAAAATATAATAATAAACGTTTATTAAAAATCTTTAAAAAAGTTAATAATAATAATAATATAAAAAAGGTATATATTAAACGTATAAATATTAATAAAAACATTTAAAGGTATTACGTAAAATTAAAGTAATATAAATATATAAAAAACCGGAAAAATAATAAACTTAAAAATAGCCTTTATAAGGATATAATCGTAATATTATGGATTTTCTTAAGGGAGTTAAAATACAGGAAGTATATAAATAAATTATTATTTTTTAAACGGCCGTTAACATTTTCTACCTTAAGGGATAAAGGGTAAAGGCTTAATAAACGCCGGTTTTTACCTTAACGTTATAAGTATCAGGTTTTTACGGTTACCAGTAAGGTTAAAAGGCCGCGTATTAAGGAACGCCGGAATTAGCTTAGCTAGATCCGTAATATAAATCAATCAATTAATCAATATTTATTTAACTTAATATTATAATTAAATAGTTACGTTAATTTGATTAAATTTAATAAATATTTTAAATCCTTATTTTTATATTTTTACCCGGAATCTTTCATCATTATTATAATTTACGGTAAGGAATTTTATTAACTTATATTACATTTAATTAAAAGAAAATAATCTTAGGTATTCAAGTTTTTTGCTTCCAACGTTAATAATTATGTTAAAGTTTTTATTATAAGTTTTTAAACTAACTTCATTTATTTTTAATTTCAATTTTCTAGTATTAAATTATCCGCAAATTTATTTTCCAGCATATAAGTATTCTGAGTGCTAGCGAGCTGAACGAGCAGGAAAAGCTTATATATGTGCTCGCTTGGCCTCTAAGTGCTCGTGACTTTTCGCGAGTTTCTTTCTTTATTTATAAGTTTACCACTTGCTTGTGAATTTTTTAACTTAACGTTTTTTTTAATCGAGTTACCCCCTTTAATTACCCCCCCCTTGAAAATAAATTACTAGCTTTAAGGGTAACTTACAGCTAAAATAGCCGAATCTATAATCTATTTTAAAAAACGTTGAATATTACGGCTTATAAGGGGGATTACGGGTATACCGGTTATTAAGAAATTTGAATAATTTTTTTAAAAGAGATAAAAACAATTATTTTACCGTTTTAAACGTTTTTAATTTTAACTTTTTTTTTATTTACTTAAGACCGCTTAAAGCGTTCGTAAGTTTTCTAACCTGCTTATAAGCAGCTCGCGAGAGGTTTAAGTGAATAAATCCTTTTTTTTTAATTTTTACTTTATCCGAGCAGATCGTAGATTTGCTGATATATCCGTCTTAACACTTGCAGGGGGGGGTTACGGGTATAACCGTCCGCTAAAAGAGTTTAAAAAATTAAAAGAATAAAAAACTATTATCTTACCGTTTTAAAGGTGTCAGCCTAGGTGCAGGCATGGTGGTAGTGTTGCGGACATGGAGTGTTACTGAGCCGTTATATAAGCGGTGCCAAGATACTCTTATAATATATATATATCTTATTACCTGGCCGTATATCCTAGATTAACTGGGTATATCCTATAGTCTTCTTTTATAGATATATCTTTATAAATTATATTTAATTTATATTACCTTATTATACTTATACGTTTATACGTATAATAGTTATAAGCCCGATTATATATATATAGTATAATTATTAAAGATTTAAATTATTTATTTAATAATTGAATTACGTAAATATAGCTTTTAAGCTATATACTTAAAGAATAATATATAAAGATTTAAGTAAGAAGTAAAAAGGAATTAACTTTTCTTTTTTCTTATTAATTAATTAATTAATTTAAAATAAGCTTTTATAAAGTAAAACTTATTAATTTTAAAAACTGGAATATATAATTATCTATTATTAAAAGAAAGGTAACGGGATATTATATTTAGGATTTTATAAACTTTATCCTTAATATTAAGCTTAGAATATTAATAAAACTTAATAAACCAGAAGTTTTTTAAGCCTTAAGTGATTAAACTATAAATATTATAATTATATATAAAATACGTATAATATAATATAAAAATTACGTATTATAATAAGAAAAGCAGGATATTTTATTAATAAAGCTTAACGATTCTATTTATACTTTAATAAATAAAATAAATCTTATATATTTTTAAGACGTAAAAGTCTATCCATAGGACTTCCTTTAAACTTTTTAATTAAAATTAATATCCTTAAACTCCGCCCGCTTTTTAAAAATAAAGAAGTAATATTATCGTATTAAAACCGGGTTTAAATCTTAATAAAGTGCTGAATTTTAAGTAAATAAATAAATATATATATTAACTTAAGTTAGGAATAATCGTTTTATAAAAGCCTTGGATTATAAATATATATTCTGCAAATTTTTAATAATAATTAAGAAATATATATTAATATTATCCTAAATATATAAGTTTAATATTAATAACGTAATAGATTACGTTATAACCCTTATTACCGCTAAGGAAAAATTTAAATATTATATCCGACTCTATAATGTAAAAAAGACGATTTTAATATATTTCACGTTTATAATTAACGATAAAAAAACCGATAATAATAATACTTTAAAGGAATTAATAAAATTAACCTATAAAAGTAATATAATTAAGCCAATTAAATACCTATATAATATAAAATATTGATTTAGTGAATATAATTATTTTTAAAGTAATCGGCTTAATAAATTATTAAATTTTAAGTGAAATTTAATAATTATAAAAAAAATAAAGGATAAACTTAAGGATTAAAAGATTAAGGATAAGATTAATAAGGCTTTTAAGAAGTCCAGAAATATTAAATAAAAGGAAAAGCCGTTATTAATATTATTAAACGATAAGTATAAAGCTTTTATTATTTTAAGAAATATAGATTTTAGATTATTATAAATTATAAATAGCGGGTTTATAATATATATTTATAATAATATTATAAGAAACGGCTTTATTAAAGAAATAGATTACGAAAATAATATTATCGTTATAAATATAAATAATAATAAAGTTAAAATATTAAGAAATATTACCTTTTACGTTAATAAACCTATTAAGGGAAAGGCTAAAATTACGTTTATAAAAATGGTTTATATTTTAAATTTTATAATAAACTATTTATTTAATAATATTCTTAAGTAAAAAGGTATATACTTTAAATAATAAAAACGTATACTTATCCATAAAGGATAACCTATAATATTATTTAATTTTACCGGTAATCTTTACGTTTTCGAAAATAATACTAAATAATAAGATATTAATAATACTTTTTTAATTAATAAAGTTATTTTAAAACGATTAATAAAGTTATTAATAAAGTTAAAAATAATAACGGAATAACATTAATTCCTTATTTATATTAATAATAATTCTATTTAATACCTTATAAGAATAGTTAAAAAAGTAAAGATATAAATAAAAAGAAGGTTTTAAAGATAAATAATTATAAAGTTTATACTTTATTAAAGGCTTATCGAATTATATTAAGGTTATTATATAAAATAAAGATTTTATTAATACCTTTTTTTTTTAAATTATTTACAATCTTATATAAATAAGTATTACAATAAATTATAATTGACAAGTATTATATATCGCTTATTCCGAGTATAATTTTTAAATAATATATATTTATAAGTATAAGTTAAAAGTAAATAATATCCTACGGAAAGTTATTAAAATAATTAAGACCCGATTCTATTATAACGTAACCTTCATTCGATTAAACGGTAAGATATTATTGGGATTTGAGTTTAATAGCTTTATCAATAAATTTAATTCTACTTTTAAGCCGTTAATATTAAATACCGTAATATGAAATAAATATTTAGAACGGAAAAATGGATTATTTATTATTAAAGTATAAGCGATAGGACTATAAGTAAATCTACCTTAATTCTTATGATTATAAATTATATAAACGGCCGATTTCCTTATAAATTAAATATTAATAAAAAAACATATATAAATTATATTATTTAAGAAAGTTATAAATTTAAAGTTAAACCTTTAATATTTAAAATAATATAATTATAAACCTTACTTATTTAATTGATTTATTTTAAGGAAAGAAAAGTTCGTATTAAAAGTATATATTAATTTCCTTATCAATTATTATAATATTGATATTTATAATATTTAAATACTTAATTAAAGAAAAATTATTTATACCCGAAACGTTTTTTTTAATAAAAAGGAATTCTATAAAATAAATGAAATCGATATAACTTAAATTAAAAATAAGTTATTCCTTAAGGTCTTATTAATAAATATTATATATTTTATAATAACGATTAATAATAAGGAAAATAAAGAAGATAAATAAAATGGAATTACCGGGATAAGACCTTTAAAAAAAATAAAGAATAATAATAATAATATTTTTCTTTATTAACTTTAACGTTTATTAATTATAACTTTATAAACGAGGATAACGTTAAAGGTAATAATAATAACGGTAATAGTTCCGGGGGAATAATAATAGCGATAATAAAGATAACGTTCTACCTGTTTTAATATTAACTTTAAAGTTTACCTAATATTTAAAAAGAAAGATAATAATAAATCGGACTTTAATATAAATAATATTATTAAAGGAAAAAGGATTAAACGAGGTATAAAGAAAGTAAACTATATTATAACTCTTAATTCAATTAAAAACGGTTTAAAGTTATTATATTACGTAATATTTATTGCCTTTTTATTATTATTTAAGTTCTATAAGAATAATAAGATCTTTTTTTTTATTTATTAAAATTAATAATTAAGGGTACGTTTTACCCTAATACTTTACCTTTTAAGCCGAAATATTATTATAATATATTAAAATATTTATATTCCGCGGACTTTAAGTTAATAACCGAAATAAAGCTTAATTTATTTAAGGTAAAAGGAATATAAAAAAAGGTCTTACTTAATTATATAGAAAAAGCGAATAAAGTATTTATTTTAATTATTTAAGTATTTAAGTATAAATTTAATAATAAAAGGTATTTTATAAAGTATAAAGCGAAGCTTTATATAAAAGGTAATTTATAAAAGATCAAATAAAATATATTTACCGCCACCTTAATAATACGAGTCTTAAGAGTACTTATAGTTATTATAATTATATTTAATTTAGAAATAAAGTAGTGGGACGCCGTTAATACGTTTACCAATAATAATATAAATAAACCTATATATATTAAATTATTAAATAAGTATAAAGATAAAGTCTTATTTCTCCTGCTTTAAGCTTTATATAAATTAAAATAATTATTAATATTATAATTCCGGAGTCTTTTATAAATATTAATAAACTTAAACTTAGAATAAATCCCGGAAGCTAAATATTTTTTTATTAACGATTATATAATGGTTTTCTTTTTTATATATAATATCGTTATTATTTATAATTAAGAGAATAATTAAAAAGTAAATAACTTTTAAAGTTAATTCTTTTAAAAATATAAGATAAGAAACTTAAATAAACTTAAATAATTCCTAAGTATAAAAATAATATAAAATAAATTAATTTATTAAATCCGTTTATATTTAAATAACTATATCGATAAGTTTATGGTTAAATTTAATATTATAATAATAAATTAAGTTCTTAAAGTATTTTTACGTAATACCGATATATTTATTAAGAATATTAATTAAGTAATACCTTAAGAGATTTATATATATTAATAGTTCATTGGCTTAATTAACTTTATTACCGTAATAATAAAAATAAATATAGTTTTTTAGCCTTAAGACTATTTAAGTTCCTTATAAACCCGTTATAATATTATTAAGAATTAACTATATAAGTATTATAATATTTTACTTATCAAAAGCATTATATAATCGTTTATAACGGGTATATTAAAGATCCCCATACCGTATTTATAGCTTTATTTAACGTATCCCTTATTAATAATACGGAGATACGGTATAGTTTATAAAGCTATATTTTTAAGTTCTTTAAGGGCTTAATTATATAAAAAATGCTAAAGTAAAAAACGGTAATAATAAGCTTTATTAAAGTTAAATCCTTTAATTTTATCCTTATAATAAAAGAGCTTATATAATAGAACCGTTTCTTTAAATTAATTATATTAAACTTATTATAGTTATTAAAGATTAAATATAATAATACTTAAATAATCCGTATAATTTAAGGGATAAACTTATAGTTTGTAATAAAACTCCGTTATATAAAGATATGTTATTATTAATTATAATAAAAATATTAAAAGAAAACGATTAATATTAAGTATATATTAATAATAAAGATATTAACGGACGGCCTTATAAAGTCCTTATTTTTATAAAAATATAAAGAATTCGTTAAATTTTTAAACCTTAAAGATAATAAACCCCGGGAAAACCTTATATCGTAATATGACTTAATAAAACCCCGGAAATATCGTTTTAAAAGATTTAACTCTTAAAAATTTATAATTATAAACCGGGTATACGATAATTTTTCCGGGTTCTTTTATTTTTACGATTTTTTCAATTTATATCTTTTTTTTAGCGTATATTTAATAATAATTATTTAATAATATTATATAAAATAATGCTTGGAGTTTTATTAAGTAAATATAAAGCTTTAAAATTAATTAATATATTAAAATTTTATTATTATTATTACTTTCCGGGTTACCGTTTTTTTTTAATTAAAACTTTAAAGTTCTTAAAAAACGTACTTTTATTATATAAATTTCTCGGTTTATTAATAAGCTTATTTATAATATAAAAAGTAACTATATAATAATATTTAGGACTTTTATTAAATAATAATCTTAAAAAGGTATATTAGCTTAAGTATAAATATAATAAAAATATTACGGATATAAAATATTATTAAGCCGTTATATAAACGGTATTAAGATACTCTTATAATACGTATATGTTTTATTACCTAACCGTATATCCTAGATTAATTAGGTATATCTTATAGTTTTCTTTTATAAATCCATCTTTATAGATTATACTTAATTCATACTACCCCATCATACTCATACGTCCATACGTATGATAAAAGGTTTCTAATTTTTTTTTTATTTACTCGGGACCGTTTAGAGTATTCGTGAGTTTTCTAACCTACTTATAAGTAATTTATGAACGGTTTAAGTGAATAATTTCCTTTTTTTTTTTTACTTACTCGATCCGAGTAGGTTACCGTTTTACTGATACCTTAACGTATATTATTAATTTAAAATTAAGATTATTTCATTAAAGTTGTGATGGTTTAATGGCCGATACCTCCAGCCTCGGCCTACCTTCCTTATCAGGTTTAGCTCCCGGGGGGGCTTAACGTATATACCTATTATACGTATATTACCTATATTATAGTTATCTTTATAGCTATTATTTATTTATTATTAAGACTTACTTATTCTAATACTCTAATATAGTAATAGTTATCCGTAATTATATTACGACGTTATAATAGTTAAATTATAAGAACCCGGGCTTTTTATCGTTAAGATTAACCGGGTTATTATTAAGTTTAAGCCACTCGGTAAGAAACTATAGAGTTTCTTGCTTTATTTATATTACCTTACTTTAAACGATAAGGAAATTATATTATCTTTATTAGCTAAGACGTCTCAATATTATTATTCAACTATTATTAAGAATATAAGCCGCTTAATAAAAAACTATAAAAACTCCTACCCTACTTACCTTACTACCTGATTTCCTTAATACTTATACTATAATAATTAAAATATTATTATATATATTATACCTTTCGACTAACCTTATAAAGACGTTAAGCTATTACTTGAATTAAGCCGTCCAATAAAGCCGTATAAAAAGCATACGTAATTTATATTTTAAAGTCGACTTTATAGATAAACCGATTAATAAACGGATACTTAATTATAATACTTAAAAAGCCCGTTATTTAATTTAATTTCTTTAATAAGATAAATAACGAGTTCCTTTTACCTTTTATTTCTTATTTATCCTTTTCCGTATTAATATTATAATTTATAAAATATAGAGTTTTACTTTATTAAAGTTAAAATTAATAATAAATAAATATAAAGGTTATATTACGGGTAAAGGATTTAAGAGAAAAGAGTATTTATAAAATTATAATAATAATGTCCTTATTAAATATCTTATATTAAGCCGTTTTTTAATTAAAAAGTATATAACTTAATTATTTATCGGAGAATCCGTTAATTAACTTAATTCTTATCGGTTTTTTCCTTAGTTTTTTTACGTTTATATTTGTTTAAATACGATTTTTTTCAATATATATCTTAAACGGTTTTTACTTCTTAATATAGATATTTATTTATAGTAATTATAACATATTTAAAACTTTATCTAGATAATTCTTACCTTAAAGATAATATTAATAATAATAAATACGGTAAGTAATTCGTAGGAGCTTACCGTCGTAAAAGGGGGGATCGTATAATGGTTTAATGGCCGATACCTCCAGCCTCGGCCTACCTTCCTTATCAGGCCTAGCTCCTAAGGGGGCTTAGCGTACATACCTACCATGCGTATACCACCTATATCATAGCTACCTTCATAGCTATTATTCATTCATTACTAGGACCTACCTACTCCAGTACCCTGACAAAAGTTTATTTAAGATTGAATTTATATATTTAAGAACTCCCTATATATAAATTTTTTATTTTCTTTTTTATTACTTATATTGACTTCTTAACCCTTAAAAATATTATAGAAATCTTAAAAATACGGAGAGAAATTATTATAAGTATGCTGACTTATAAGGGCTATTGGGTGGTGCACCTGGTAGATGGACCATAAATATTGCGGTGGCAATATATAAGCGAGACACTCGGGTTGTCTATCCCCGTTGTTAATTATAAGGGGTAAAATGGCTTAACATATATTAATAAAAGGCCTTTTCAATTAATATTTATACTTTAACTCTTTATGGTTATTCTTTCGATTAATATATATGCTTAAAATTTAATTTTAAATATAACTTTTATTATAAGAATAATTATTAACCCTTCTTATAACTATATATAAATAGAATTATTCTTAAATAAACCCCGGGAGCTTTAACTTTTACCGGAATTAATGAGTTTTATTATATGGATTAAAATAAAAACTAGAAAATAATAAGTTTCCTTAATTAATAATAGTTAATTATAAATAAAACGCTATAAAAAAAATAACTTAAATTCCTTTTAGAGAAATTAAAAATATAAAATTAAAATTAAAATTAAAATATAAATAAAAAAAAAATCTTAAGTTCTTATTATTTTAAATATTAAGAATATACTTTTAATTTCTTTTTTTTTATATAAAATAGCTTCTTTATTTACTTAACTTAATTTTTAAGAATTTATTTTATAAACTTTTTAATATTTTAAAATTCGAAGTTAATAATAATAATAATATAAATATAATAACCCTTACCCTTAAAGAACTCTTCCTTATATAAGTGAATTTACGTCTTATAAATATATTACTTAATAACCTTGTATAAAAAGAAAATACGATAACCATTAAAAATATTATAAATAAGTATTATTTATTTAGATAAGTATAAAAGGACCTTAATAAGGTTTTAAAAGTTTTTAATTAACTCCGAGTTAAATATAATAAAAATATTAAGCTTATTAAGGAAATTTTTTATATTAATTTTTTTAAAATTATTATTTAAATTGAAATTTAATAATTTTATATTAAAAGTATAAACCTTAATACTTTAATTATTAATAGTAATAACTAACTTAAAAATACCTCTGAAGTAATTAAAGTAATATATATAGATAATATACATTTACGGGAATAAGTATAAATTAATATACCCGGTAAAAATAATAAATATAAGAAACTTATATTAAAAATAAAAGATCCCTTTATTTTTACGGGTTAAATAAATAATGATATTTTATATAAAGATTAAAAAATTAATGTTTAAAACCGTTTTAAAGTTAAGTATAATTATTACTCTACGGATAATATTAAAATAATATATTTATATAATAATACGGGAGGAGAATTATTAAAGTATATTTATTTATAATAAAAAAAGATATTAAATAATTTATATTTTTACTTTAAGGATATTATAAATTATTTAAATATTATTTATAAAGAAATAAAACAATAAAGTAAAATCCGCCGTAAGTATTATATTCTTTATTAAGGTAATATTAATAAGTTCGGAAGCTTTAAATCTAATATACTTTAACTTATTAATATTCTTAAATATTATAATAATTAAGTAGAAAATAATTTATGCGATTAAAAAATACTACGACCTAAAAATATACTTTAAATAAACTTTTAAATTTATTATTCCGGTACGATAAAGATTATATATAATTAACTTCAGTACTTAAATAATAGTCAAATCGTAACTATCGAAAAGAAGAAGAAAATATTTATTTATTAATAAAATAAAACTAAAATTTTTTTTTTTTTAATAAAATTATAAAGGAAAAGAAGATTACGTATACAGTTAATTCCTTTAATAGAGATAATAGTAATGCTAAATGTTTTAAAAATAAATATTATTTCGAATTTTATTATTTTTTATTAATAATTTAATTATTTTTTAATAATTTATTTAAATAAAAATAAAATAAAAGTTAATAAAATCCAAGAAATGAATAACGGTTTAAAAACTAATTATCCTTATTATTGATATAATTAAATAGAAGAAGTTATAAATATTAATATTAGTTAACTTAATTAATAATTATTCTATAAAGAACGCTTTTATAATATTATATATTTTATTTATGAATAGAAAAAGTCAAACTTACATTACCCTAATAAATAAATATAGGAATTATAGTTATTTTTTTTATTAATATTTTTTTATATACTCTTTTTATAATAATTTCAATATTAATATAATACTTTTATTAAAGAAGAAAATTATAAACGGTTTTAATAATAATATATATCGGCCTATTTTTTATATAATTTACTTAATAATAAAAATAAATTCAAATACTCAATTTAACGGTTTCATACTTATTATTAAATAAAGTTTTTAATAAATTATTTTAAATAAACCTTATTTACGACGATTTTAAATTAATAATAAAGGAGCAAGTTTTATTTTAAAAAACGATTTCCTTCAGTCACTTATTATTTTTTTCCTGTTTCTATTATTAATTCCTAATAAATCGTATAAACTTATAGAAGAAAAACGTATTATATTAATCTTTATAAAAATCCTTTATAAATCTTAACCCGTTATTTCCCTACGAAGTTTATTAAAAAGCAATTAAAAGAGTAAAACCGCTTGAAACGATTATATTATAAAAGTTGTTTAAGGAGGTTAAAGGTTTTATTAATATCTTTTAAATTAAAGCTGTTTTATTTAAGTTTTTTATAAAAGATAAAGAAAATATTATTTTTTTTAACTTTAATAAAGGAATTAATTAATAAAATTAAAAACCTTAAACGATAATAGGGTTAAGAAAATATCCAATTGAATAAAACCAAAGTAAAGATTTTTGAAGATATTAAATGTAAATTACTTAAAGAATATTATAATTTCTCTAATATTTTTAATAATATAAAGGTAATATAATTATTATTCCACCGTAATACGGACTATAAGATTAAACTTATTTATAACTTTAAGGATTTATTGAAAAGTTAAATATATTTATGATTTTTACTTAAGCTTTAAATATATAAAGAATATTTTATTAAGAATTTAAAGAAAAATTATATAATTTTAAGTCAAAAATCTTTTTTTTACTTATTTTGTTTATGTTTAAAAAGGATAACGGTTTATAACGCTATATAAATTATAGAAAACTTAATATATTAATAAAGAAGGACCGATAGTTATTATTATTAATAAAAAAGATTTTTATATAAGTTATTTGCCTCAGTCCCTCAGCCGCTGCGGAGAAAGAGCCCGGCCCTAAGCCCCTTCGGGTTAGGGCCCGTATTTAAGCCCCTTCGGGTTAAATACTAATAAATGGGCCTTTCTTCTACGCGTTTAAGCTTAAAAGCCCGTATTTTTATTTAATCCGCCTTATTTTAATAACGTAACATAGAAATTTTTTTATTTTAAAAAAAATCTACTGCTATTTATATTTATGGTCCAATTCTATACTTATTATAATTACGATATTATATTAATTTACTTTTATATTTTATTTAAGATTTAAATATCTAATTACGATAAGTTTTTTTTTATTTCTTATCGTTACCTTATTTTCCTATAATATAACGTAAAAATTCCTAGAAAACTCGCGGAATCTTAATTTATAAAGAATAATAATAACCCTTTCTTAACTTAATTTTTTATTACGTGGTAAATATTTAGGCTTATAATAAATATTAAGATTAATTAAAACGGCCGTAAGTACCCTTATATATAATATTTTAATATTATTTAACGCCTTTAAGAGCTTAAAATTATTAATATAAAGTTGATAATGAGTTTAATATTATTTACGCGTATCGTTAATATAATTGAATAAAAGTTTAATTTTAAGTTAAAAACGGAATAAATATAAATATTAAAAAATCTTTTAAAAAATTAATTAAATACGATTATAATTATAAAAACGGGGTTTAAGAAAAGCATATTATTTTAAGCCGTATTTTTTATATATAAATTTATTAAGAGTATCTTAATTATTATACCCTTAAAAGCCTTAAAAAAAGAGCAATATTTAAAAATAGCTTTTATCGATAATTACCGACCTTTTATATTGAATAACAATAATAATAATATTAATAATCGGAGGTAAATACGTAAAGGATACTTTATTTACGGTATTACGATCTTATAAAATAAAGACGTTATATTAATAAATATTAATTTTTATTAATTTAAAGATCGCTTATTTTAAAGCTTTTAATAAGGAAGTTTTATAATATAAATTTTATACCTTTAGTTTTTACTTCTTAATTATTTATAAATTCCACTTAATATATAAATAAAAAGACTTCCGTCCGGAATATTATTAACTTAATATTTTACGTATACGCTTACCGGATAATATCCTATTCTTAAGCGTTTCTATAATATTAAATTCTTAAATATTATTTAATATTAAAGAGAAATACGGTTTTTTGGATAATATATGGGTTATCCGTATATTATTAAATAAATTAGAGATCTTTATTTAACTAAGTAAACTTTAAAATTTAAAGAACGGAATACTTAATTTATAATATTTTTTATTGAAAATAATTATAAGTTTATTGAAGACATTAAAGACCGTTTTTTTTATAAATAATATTAAGGATATTAAAAGGGCGTATAAGTTATTTAAGTTATAAATAATTAAGCTTTAATATCCGTTTATAACCGATAAAATTATAATTTTTTTTTTTTGAAATTTAATAACGTAAAATAAAGAAAATATTATTATATTATTCCAACGTATATTAAAGGATTATTTTTATTTATAAATAATTTTTATAAGAAACGTATATAATATCGGTATGGATAATTTTAATATTAAGCGGGTTTATTAATAATTATTAATTTTTTTAATGCCAAGACTATTTTAACGATTAAGTTACGTAATACGTAATAATAATAATTAAGCTCGATTTACCCTTTATTATTAAATATAATATTTTAAGCCGAAAACGGTAGAATAAATGAAAATAATAAGCTATTAATTATTAACGCTTTAAAAATAGAAAAAAATAAGGATATTAATAGGAAAAGAAATATATTTAATAAACTTTAAGACTTCTTAAATACGCTATTTAATAAGTATAAGGGAAGGATTAATTTAATTTATTTTAATAATAAGTATAAATTATTTAAGCTTAAGAGATTTTATTATTTAATATATAATTTAAATTTCTAAGTAATTATTTCGGCTTATAAAGAATTAAAATTAAGTATAAATAAAAATATATTAAAAGCGAAGTATTTACGGTTTAAGCTCGGTAAGTAAAAAGATTAACTAATAATAATATTCTTTTTATTTTCTTATTTTAAGTATTTTTTTCCCTTATTATATTGGATAAAATATTAAAAATTATCTTAATATATATATTAATAATTAAGGAAATAAATAACTTAAGCCGTTAAATAAAGAATATATAAAGTAAATAAATCCTATATAAGAAGCGGTTTTAAAAATTATTAATAAAAGTAATAATAATAATTTTATTTCCGGTAAAATATTTAAGATTTAAAAAGTTATAAACGATCGTAAACTTTAAAAAAAGAGATTTTATAATATTTAAGAATTACTTCTTATTAAATAATAGTCCCTTATAGAGGCTTTTAATGAATAACGTTAAAGCTAATTAATATCAGCAGGCTATTTAAAAAGGTTAAATTAAAAAAAACGGGGAAAAGTAAAGTTTAATAAAAGCTTATTAAATTCTTTATAATTTAAGGTTAAAAAATTATAATTAATAAAGGCCGGATTAAATCCTTAAAAGCTTTTATTTAATACGTATTCTTAAGAGCTTCGGGATAAACGCCCGGTTAATAATTAAAATAATAACGAGAACGGAACTTTAATAATATCCAGCTTAATATTATAAGATATTCTTATAATAAAAAGTATTATTAAAATCAATAAAGATATATAAATAAGAAACGGTTCTTTAACATAGAAACCCAAACCGAAACCTCGGATTAATTAACGTTAAATATTAAAGGAACTTAATTTACATATTCTTACTATTATTTTATATAAATTACTTAAGAATTAATTTAAAAGAGAATATTAAAGATTAATAAGCTTATTAAATTAATAAGCGTAATTCAAATAAATAAATATATAAAAGTATATTATTAAAAGAATTAAAGGTTAAGTAATAAAACCGCGCCGCGTAAGTTTAATATATAATTACCGGACGTCCGTATAGTATTTAAAAGGGTTTAGTAAATTATTTATTATATAAAATATTCGCCGGGATCGTTAAGTTCACCGGGTTTATAAGATTATTTACTATATTAATAAGAATAAGAGTATTAAAGATATTTAAAATATTAATAAGGATTTTATTAATATCGTTAATCTTATTAATTTAATATTATTTATTATATTTAGTATAATTATTATTTAATTTCTTTAAACTATTTAAATAAAAATAAACAATCGGATAGAGTAAATACCGGTTTATTTTAAATTAAATTAAGGATCGCGGTATAAAATAAATAGCTTAAGCTTAAATATTATTAACGGCGGATTTCAAAGGATAATAATCGGAATTCAAACGTTTAAAAAAGGACTTAATTACGGTTTTAATTTTATTAAAATAAAGGTTATTAAGTATTTAATTTTATAAAAGAATATTATTATATTTAAAGTAATACGACCGTTTATATTAAAAGGCTTTTAAGGAATTATTTAAAAACTTAAGGAAATAATTTATTATTAAGCTTATATCTTCCTTTTTACGTAAGTTAATTATATTATTAAGTAATATTACGTTTTAAAGTTTTTTTACCGTTATAAAAGAATTAATAATATATAATATATAAAAAAAAGCTTATACGTAATTTAACGTATCGTTTATTTATACTTAAAATATATTAGTTATCCGGTATAAAAAAAAATTAGAAGAAATTAATATTATTATACTTAACGGTAAAGCGTATTATTAAAAATAACTTTATTAATATATAAAAATAATAATAATTCTAGAACTCCTAATTATAAACGGGTTATTATAGATCTTCCTTAATTTTCGGTAATTAAAATTATATTTAATAAAAAATTTATTTAAAAACGGATTCCTATAAAGTTTAATAGTATAATTTAAGCTAAAATAAGATATTTTCCGGCCGTTAAATAACCGTATTTTATTTTTAATAAAGAAATTAAATTTAAAGACCTATAATTCTTAACCGGTAACTATATATAATTAAATCTTTAAGCGTTTTATAATTATTAAGTTACGTTACCTTAATTTTACTTTATACGTCCGTAATGTATTAAAAAGTTAAAGGATCCATTTAAATACCTCCGTTAAAATAAACTTTATAAATTAATTAAATATAATTATAAATAAAGTATTATAGTTTAATATCCGTTATTAATTAATCGAATCGTTTATATAGTTCTTTTAAGATATTATACCGTAATAATTTAACTACTTAAATCCTTTTTTATATCTTAAGATTATTAAAAACGAGGTAAAAGCCTTAATTAAAGAATACATTCTTTTTATTTATATTAAACTAAATATTTTAAATATTATTAAGGATATTAATATTATTTAAGGTTATATTTTTATCTTTTATAATTAATTTAGTTAAAAAAATATAATATTTTGAATAGTTTCCATCTATTAAGGGTTAATATAACGTAAAACCAGGGAAAGTTTTTAATATTATTCGCTTTACTATAAAGGCATTTAATAAAGGACTTAAAGTAATAAAGGCGGATTTAAAAATTAATTAATATCCGGAATAATAAGGTTATAATTAAATAATATTTATTTTTTAATTTTATTATTATATCCGATTTTACGGGCGATATTAAGCGGCGAAAGTGGGATTACCTAAGGTCGTTATATATCTTAAATTAAAAAATAATCCTTAAAGCTTTTACCCTTAAATATTAAGGCTATTATGATAAACTTAAAGTTTTAATTATTTTTAATTTATTTATTATGCTGCCCTTTAATAAATTCAAAGTTATTATATGTTATAATAGCTTTTAAATTATAACCGAATACTTAAATAGTTTTAATACCGTATAAAATAAAATCCTTTATTCTTTTTTAAATTATTATATAAAAAATAGAAAGCTTAAAATACTATAATATATTAAGAATATAACGTTAAGCTCCCCTTTAATAAAGATATAGTCCGAATATAATCTAAAAGTTATTTAATAACCTTGGTTAAAATATATAATAAAGGACGGCGAATAATATTATTTATTATAACCCAATAAGATAAATATAATACTTAACGTTCTTTTAAAGATTTCCGGCATAATAAATACTTTAGAATAAATTAAAATACTTAAGTATTAATAACTAAATAATAAATATCGTTCATTAAACGGAAGTTAATAAATTAAACTTATTATCGCCGTCCGGCGCTTATTATATCTTAAAAAATAAATATTAAATAATAACGTGGATCTTTTTTAATAACTTAAGTTTTAATTATATTAAGCTTTTTTTCTTAAATATATCTATCGCTTTTTTATATTTAATTATTTTTAAGAATCGATTATTATTTATTAAATCGGTAAAAATATAATTAAGGAATTAATATTAAGCTTTACGTATAGAATAAAGACGTTTACCCTTTATAAGTATAATTAAGAAATCTTTTATACTTTATTTAAGTTTTTAAATATAATTTAATATTTCTTTAAGTTTTTAATTATAAATATAATGTTTATATTGCCGCTTTTACGATTTCTTGAATAATTCTGATTAATAGCTTAATAAGGTTAAATTAACAAAAGGAAAGGAACGTTCTTTTAATAGCGAAAGCGTTAATAATAAAGAGTTATTATTAAAAAAAAGCCGATTTAAAAGATAAAGAAGAATAAATTTAATTAAACCGTAAATAGAAAAATAATAATAATAATCCCTCGGTGGAAAAATTATTAAAACGGTAATTTATAAATTACGGCAAAAAAAGCTTAATAAGTAAACTTAAAAATAAATCCGATAAAAATAAAGACGGCCGCTTTTTATCCGTTATTATAAATTAAGGCCCGTTATAAAAAAGTAAAAAGTATAACAAAAAAGATTAAAAGTCTTAAAATAAAAGCGGGGCTGTAATATATAAAATAAGGTTAAACTTATTTAAGAAAAACGTATAACCTTTAACGTTTAACCTTTTAATTAACAATTTTAATAAGATATATAATTTAAATATTAAAGTCGTACGGGATAAAATATATTATAATAAAATAATAATTTATTTCCGCTCGTACTTTTTATATTAAGTATTATCTAAATACTTTAATTATTTAATAAACTTTTTAACCGTTTTAATTTTTAATTCTTTTAATTATTAAATTATTTACGGGCTTATTATTGTTATTATATTTTCCAATAATTAATATAACCGGTATAAATAAATATCCTAATAAAATTTAAAATCTTATTTATAATTATTACTTTAATTATAACTATATTATTATTAACTCCGTAATTAATATTCTTAAAATTAAACTTTACGTATTTACGATTCTTTAAGTTAATAAAGTAATTAATTAAAAGGCTGTAGAATTTCTTTATTAATATTACGTTTTTTTCTATTAAACTTATTATTATATTCTTAAAATTAAACTTTACGTATTTACGATTCTTTAAGTTAATAAAGTAATTAATTAAAAGGCTATAGAATTTCTTTATTAATATTACGTTTTTTTCTATTAAACTTATTATTATATACTTCTATTTATTAATTATTATAAGATTACATTAAGAAATATTAATCTTATTAAGAATTTTATCCTTAAAGTTAATAATAGCTATAATTAATATGAAGAGCTTATTAGGCTTAAGTTAAATGAGCCGCTTTATTAATTAGGTATCGTAAATATGGATTATCTTAATATTTAGTTTATTTAATAATAATACCGTATCCTTTAAGGTTAAGGGAGGTCTATTAATTAATTATTTTGTTAGATTTTTGAAATCTTTAAGGGTAAAAGTTATAATATAACTTATATTATTTATAATATTACGTTAACCGGAGTTAACGGCTTTAATTACGTAAAAGACTACGTTTACCGGTTAACGCCCGTATTTATTAAATTTAAAATAATTAAATTTTAAATCTTAACTGTTAATAATAAGCTTTTAATAATAATTAAATATAACGGCGAATCTCAAATAAATAATCGAAAGTATTATACTTTAAAAACTTTTAAAAAATTCAGGGGGTTTTTTAGTTTAATTATTATGACGAAGGAGAAATTAATTACCCCGCTTTATTTATAGGTACGTTTTTAGTTAGATTAAGAATAACTATACGTAGATAAACTTAAGTTTTATTGGGAATATAAGCCGATTTTAGCCTTAATATATTATCCGGCGGAGTTTAATATAGTTATTTTATCGTAAAAATTATTTTTTATTATTAAAACTTATTTTATTAATCTTATTATTACGGTATAGAAAGCGCGGTTAATAATAAGTAAATTATATAAAGATTATACTTAAAGACCGTAACCTTTAAATTTTTATAAAATATATATTATAAAACTTAATTTAATTAAGAGGATAACTTTAATTCGTATTTTACGGTATTAAGAATAAAGGATAGAAAAAATTAAATTTTATTTCCCGGTTAATATTAATATATAAAATTAAAACTTTATAGTTATCCTACTTAAGGAATATATTAATATTTCTTATTATAAAGTAAAAGGAACGTTATTTATAATGAAATATAAACGAACTTTAAATTATTATTAAAGTAAAAGGATTAATTATTATTACTTATTACTTACTTTTATGCCCGTTTTATATATTATAAAAGCTTTTAATAGCAAAGAAAGCCTTCTTTATAGTTATTATACGCGGATAAATAGACTATACCGTCTGAAATATATTTAATTAATAATTATTAATTATTTATTATATAGTTATTATATTTGCTCGGAGGAATCTGTTAACTTCTATTTAAATAAGAGGATTATCTTTTATAACCTTATAAAGAAGGGTATTGGAAATAGGGTCTTTAAAAATAAGTTACATTAACGCCAGGAACTTATATAAGAGTTAATCGTATTTATTAATAAGACTTAAAGGTATAAAGTCCGGTATTGTTTACGTTAAATAATAATTACTTAAATAATTTTATTTCTCGGACTTTACGTTATTTAATGTTTTGCCGTCCTTTTAAACACCGATAAACTATAATAAAACTGTCCTTTTTAAGTTACCATTTTTATTCTTAATTAAACCGTATATAATTTCCGGCCTATTAATCATATATTTCCTTTAATAACCGATATTAATAAAAAATCGTTAAATTCTTTAACGTCCGTTTTTATTTATATATTTTTAATATTATAAACGTAATCGTTTAATATAAAAACGAATTTTTCTTTATTCTTAATTTTAACTTATTAAACTATAATAAACCGATAAAACCCGGATATAATCTTTATATAATTATAATTTATTTTATTATTAAATAAAACGGAACCTTAAATAATATTACCTTTATAATTATTCTTTAAATAAAAAGGAATATTTATATCGATATATCGGAATAAAATTATATCTTAAGGATAGGTATACTTTATATAGTAAGGATATATTATAAGTTTCAGGTTACGGTCGGGGCGAAAACAGGTATATAATATTTAATATATTATATTCTATTAAATAATTTACTAGGTAAAAGAGTAAATTATCGTTTATAATTAACCTTTGTTATTAATACCATTACGCTCCCTTTAATAATAATCGTATATCTCGAATTCTTTTAGGATAAAATTAATAATCTTAACTTTTATAAAGCCATTTATATTAACGCTTTTTTATAATTACGTAAAAAGATCATTAATAATTAAATTATTATCTTTTTCTTAAAGAGTATATAACCCAGGATTAATAATTATATTTATAATAATTTTAATTATATCATCGGAGATACTATATAGTAATAATTATTTAATAAGGGGAATTACGTAGATATTTAAACTATTAATTTCGATTCCGGGCCGAATATTAAGTTAAAATTATATAAAAAATTTATCTTGCGTTTAAAACTCTTTAAAGTTAACGTAATTCTATTAATAAGTTAAGAGTTAATAATATAGTTTTTAATATTTTATACTCTTTATTTATAAATTAAGGAAACTAACGATCCGGAAAAGATATTAATAATAGCCAATTAACTTACCTTTCGACTTCCGTTATTTTACCTTAATATATACCCTTAAGGTTTTAAAGATAATATCATATTTATTTATACCTATATTAAAAAAGTTTACGTAATTAAGCCGATTAATTATAAAACGAGGTATATTATGGTAATATATTTATTTCTGAGGTTTTTTAGATATAATAATGCTTTTTTCCGTTACCGTATCTTAAATAACTTTTTTTTACTTTATATTATTTAAAGAATTAATTAATTCCGATTCTTCTTAATTATTTTATTGCTTTTTAATATTTTACGGTATATTACTTTGATTATTCTATAAGTAACTATTAACCTCCAGAATATAATCCGTTAATTTATAATTAAGTATTTCTTAAGTATCCGGTTGAAAAAGATCCTTTAATTAAGTAAAAATAGCTGAATTTCTATTATTAAGAATATATTAATCCTTAATAATAATCTGTTATTTAAAGCTTTTCCCGGTCTTAAATTTCTATAGTCTTTCTAATATAACCTAAATGATTAATCATTTTACTTAAAGTAAATCTTTTTTTTAATATAAAGGTTAATAATATTAAGATATTTTCCGATATAATTTTAAAGGTTTAATCTATAACGTTAATAGTTTATTTTAATTAAATTATTTAAATTATTGCTTTTTTACTTTTTTATTTAAATTAGAAGGAATTAATAATATTCTTAATAATAAGCAATTATAATACTTATATAACGCTCTTTTCGTTGGTGAATTTAAACTTTTATAATTAATTTTATAATATAATTATTTAAGTTTTAATAATAATAATTTTATAAATTTCCTCTTTTTCCGAAGCGATATTAAAGATCTTTATAACGTTATTTAGTTACTTTTATATTAAGTTATACGTTTTAATTTACTTAATGATTTTATTAAAAATACTATTAATAACGTAATTATCGATATCGATTAAATTAATAAAGCTTATAAGAATTAAAGTTAAAGCGGTTATTATAATATTAAGGAAAATTTATTAAAGAAGAAAATTATTAAAGAAACTTTAAAATTATTCATAAAATATTTATTAAAGTGCTTTTTTTAATTTATTTACTTTTTTATAATATTATATATCCTAAATATTACTATATTTAAATTAACGTTATAATAATAAATACTTATTAAATATTAAAATTACGTTACATGGTTTTAATATCTAATAATATCTTTATTATAATAGAACCTTAAAATATAAATCGAGGATATTAATAATATTTAATTATCCGTAAACCTTTTTCCTTATATCTTATTATAAGTTAACTTAAGAATTAATAATTATATGAAGGCTTATTAATCTCCTTATATTTTAACCTTATTTTATAATATCTTAATTATTTAAAGGCTTAATAAACTTTTTATACCTTATAAATTTCTTATTAATAAGGACGTTATAAACTGATATAATATCGTTAATACTTATTATAATATTAAAGAAAAATCTTTATATTTAACGTATTTATTTCTTTATTATTATAAGAACGGTTACCGGTTTTCTCCTTCATATTAAACTTCCCTTTTATATTAAACTTTCCTTTATTATTAAACTTTCCTTTATTATTAATTTTACCTTTATTATTAAACTTTATTTTACCATTAAATTTTCCTTTATTAACAGACTTTCCTTTTATATCCGACGTTCTTTTCCCGTTAAGATTTTCCTTAATATCCTATAAGATTATTAAAGCCCGGTAAATTAAATAAAATAAAGATCTTTCTTTATAAGTTCTTTTATAGGATTATCTTTATGATAAAGGCACTTTTTAAGCTTATTATTAAGTTTTATATTTACCGTATTATAAATAACTTTAATCGTATAATTATTACGGTAACTAGGATAAAGCTAAACTTTAATATAATTACTAACATTCTACGTAAATATTTCTAGTAGTTTATCTTTATAGGATAAATAGTATATATATTAATTATAGCCCTTTTTACCATAAAGGAAATATAATCCCCTATATTATAAATAATATTATCCCGCTTAAGGTATTATTTTACCATTTTAATTAAGATTTCCTTAATATTAATATACTTTAATTACGATCCCGAAAGGATAACGCGTAACGTGAATTATATTATTCTTATTGAAATTATTAAGTTAATTATAAAGCTTAAAGGGTTAATAATAACGGCCGAGATATTAATATATAAAATCGTTTAATTTTACTTAAAAGTTTTAACTTTATTTATTAAATTAATATTCATATTAATATAAAGTAAAAAGCCATTAAAATTAACGTTATTTATATAATTACCTTTAATAAGTTTTCCGATAATAGGATTATTAAGGTCGTATATTACGTAGTAAAATATATAATATAACTTGGATTTTCCCGGTATCATAGATAATTTAATAAGTTAGCCTTTTTTATTACGGTAACCCTCTTATAAAGTATTTTCGTTATTTTCCTTTTAAAGGGGAATTTCAGTATATTCTGGAGGAATCCCGGTTATTTTTATACGATATTATTTATAAACCTACTTTACTTATTATTATTAACGTTCTTTTCCTTAATTAAATTATCGGGATAATTTTTAGATTTTAAGATGGTTATTATTTTTTTATTTTTCTTTATTATTAAGGGATCTTAAGATTAATCCTTTTAAAAATAATTTAAGTTTCTTATTTACTTTTTTTTCTTTTAACTTAAAGCGGCGAGTATTCTTAACGTTTATTATAATTATATAATATTAAGTATATAAAAAGTCTTATTAAAGAGAGTATATAGAGAGAAGGGGTAAATAAAAAAGGCAGAAGGACTTACCGGGCCCGTATAGGTTAATTAATTATAAAATATAAAAAAGTAAAAAAGGTAAAAATTAAATAAATATTTTTTTAATCGCTTAGTTTATATAATAAAAAATAGTTAAACGCGATTACCGCGTTATTTACTCTTTCTTACTTAACTTATATGCTTAAGCTATTAAGAATATTATACGGAATAAATAATAAAGTTAAAATATTATATAAAAAAGTGAATAAAAAAACTTATTTTACCTATAAGTAATTCGTTGGCTTATAATCGTAGATTATTAATTATTCTGATAAATAACATTTAAATAACCCGTTAAGTATAAAATATAAGCAATTATTATTATTATATTCCGGTGGATAAAAACCATATTATTATATATATATATAAGTAATTATAATACTTTCCGATATTAACGATTAAAACCGTTTAAAACACCTTTTTTGGCTAAATAATTGTTAATTCCGTATATTCTGCAGGACTTTTTATTTATTACGTAAATCTACTTTATATTCGGGGTTTTGCGTTTAAACGTATAGGCACCGCGGCCGCGATAACCCTGGCTTTAGCCGAAAAGGGT
>JAHGAU010000031.1:0-292500 GCA_019925105.1 Niebla homalea
GACGTAAGGACGTATAAGAGTGGATAATATATATATATATTATATATAATCTATTTAGGAAGCATGGTACTATCTGTATGAAATACCTGGGTGGTATAAGATATACGGCCAGGTAATAATATCTATACGCGCTATAATAGTATCTTAGTACCGTCGTATAACGGCTTAATAATACTTTATACAATATTATTATTATGCCTGCACCCAGGCTAATATACCCCCTTAAGATCGTAATATTATTATAGTAATAACATAGATCCTGGATACCTTTATTATAATTACCTTTTAATTACTAATATACCGCAATTATTATAAATAAAAGATGTGGCTTAAATTTAACGTTTAAGAAATTAAAAAATTAAGAAAAATCGGTAACCTTAAGAATAATAATAATAATAAGACTTTTATATTTTAAGCTATTCCGGAGTTTTATATATATCTTATTTAACTCCGGATATTAATTTAAATAATCTTATTAAGTAATTATTATTAAGTATACGCCGAGAAAAATTAAAATTAATAAAATCGTGAAAATAAATAAACCCGGAAAGATTATTATATACCCGGTTTATAATCGTAATTTTTAAAAAATTAAATCTTTTAAAAACGATGTTTCCGGGGTTTTATTGAATCGTATTATAATATAGGGTTTTAAGGTTTATTATCTTTAAGACTTAAAAGTCTTATAAATTCTTTATATTTTTATAACGGTAAAACTTTTATAAGGCCGTCCGTTAATATCTTTATTATAAGTATATATTTAATATTAATCGTTTTTTTTTAATATTTTTATCGTAATTAATAATAATATATATTTATATAACGGAGTTTTATAGTAAATTAAGAGTTTATCCCTTAAACTATACGGATTATTTAAGTATTATTATACTCGATCTTTAATAAATAAGATAGGTTTAATATAATTAACTTAAAGAAATAATTCTATTATATTAGCTTTTTTATTATAAAAATAAAGCCGAAAAGCTCGGCTTTAATAAAGCTTATTATTACCGTCTTTTACTTTATTATTTTTTAATTAATTAAGCCTTTAAAAAGCTTAAAAATATAACCTTATAAACTATATTATATTTTAAAATTATTAATAAATAACGCATTTAAGGATGCTATAAAAACGGTATATAAATTAATGATTTTCCCGTTATATATAATAGTATAATACTTAATATATATAAGGTATTATAATACTTTTATAACTGCTTTTAAGTATTATTTTAATAGATTTATAAGGAACTCAGATAACTTAAACGTTAAGTACATAATATCCGTCCTTATAATAACGGCCGTGAAGTTAATAGAACCGATAAATTATTAATATATATAAATCTCTTAAGGTAAAGCTTACCCGGTGTTTTTAGTGAAAAATTCGGTATTCCGTAAAGGTGCTTTAGGAGTATGACCTATTATAATATTGAATTTTACCGTAAGCTTATCGATATAATTATCTTAATATAAACGGATTTCTTAACTTAATTAATCTTATATTATCCTTATACCTAAAAACCACTTTATTTTACTTAGGTTTCTTATTTTATAAACCTTAAAGAATTTACTTTAAAAGTTATTTATTTTTTAATTATATTTATAATCGTAAATAACGACAATATTATTTATAAAGAAGAAGACTATTATATAATTATTAATAAAAAAATATTTAATTTCCGGGACTTATTTTAAGCCTAAGTCCGTTAAGGTTTTTAAAAGATTTTTAAATTATAAAGCCAGTGATTATTTAAGCCTATATAGAGTTTAAAGCAGGAAAAATAAGCCTTTATTCTTATATCCTTCTGGTATTTTAATATATATAAACTTGTTTATTTTGTTATTAATGAACGTATTAATGGCGTTTTATTATTTTATATTTAAATTAAATATAGTTATTATAACTATAAGTACCCTAAGAACCTTAATTATTAATATAACGGTAAATATATCTTAATCGGTTTTTTATAAATTACCCCTTATATAAAGTCTAGCTTTATATTTAATAAAATACCCTTTATTATTAAATTTATATTTGAATACTTAAGTAATAAGTATTAATATTTTATCCGCTTTTTCAGCATATTTAAATAGGACCTCTTCTTATATACCCTTCTCTTTAAGAGCTTTAAGCTTTATTTCGATTGTTAACTTAAAACCCGTAACGTATAGGTATTTAAGTATATAACGATAGTGTTTTAACTTAGTAAATAAGGTATTACAGTAGAATATATTTACTTTTAATAAAGAAGAAAATGACTTTTTATCTTTTTTATATAGCTTATAGGATAATAAAAACGTAATAAAGGCTATATAATATAATAGCTTTAATCTATTTATAGTTAAAATAAAAACTATAATATAGTTTACTTTCTTTATACCTTTTATAGCTCTTTTTCCTTTAATAATATTGCCTATATTAAAGTCGGATTTATTATTGTTTTTCTTTTTCTGCTTTAAAGTTAATAGAGCTGATAAAGTTAATAGAACTGGTAGAGCTGGTAAAGCTGATGGTGGATCTAATGGTGGAGTTGGTGGTTTATCACCGCCACCGTTATTGTTACTGTCTCCTTCATTTCCTCCGTTATTGTCCTTAGATACCGTATCGTAATTTATTAATACTAAAATCGGTAAGGATGGATAATCCTTTTATTATTCTTTTTCTTTTCCCTTTTATATAGGGTTAATAATATTATTTATGAATTCTTCTTTTTCTTCGTTATTTAATAATAACTTAATAATAATATAAAATATATTTATTTCTGGGATATTAATTAAATAAAAAAACGGTTCTTTTTTAAGTTAAGTTAAGTTAATCTTATTAATTTTATAAAACTTATTCTTTTTAAAGAAAATATCCCTTATATAAATTACTTTCTTTTAATTAAATATCTATATATTATAAATATTAATATTATTATAATTAATAAAGAAATTAATATATATTTTTATTATTAATTTCTCTTTCTTAAGGATTAATTTATTAAGTAAGTAAACTTTATAGTTATATTATTTAAGGTATTAAAGGTTTAACTTTAAATCGGTAACCTTCTTAAATAATATAATTTATAAATACTTTCTTATTAATATTTAATTTATAAGGAAACCGGCCATTTATACGATTTATAACTATAAAAATTAAGGAAGTTTTACTTATAGCCTTATAGCTTTTACTTTTATAATTAATAACTTATTTTTTTATTCTAAATAACCGTTTAATATAGCGGTATATAATATTAATAACTTAAAGGTAATATTAAATTTATTAATAAAGTTATTAAATTTAAATCCTAAAGATCTTTCTCCGTTTAATTAAATAAAGATTATATTATAATAATATCGTATTTTAATCGTTTTAATAATCTTCCGTAGGATATTTATTGCTTTAAACTTATATTTATAAATATATATTATTTAGAAATCATATTTAGAATAAACGATATATAATACCTATTAATCCCGGTTTATTATTATACTTATCTGTATAAGGTTATAAGTGATTTAAAAGAAAGGTTTTATTAATATTTCTACTTTATATAAGGATCTCGATATAATCCGATAAGCTTTTAATAAAATATAGTTCTTATAATTATTTATATTTAGGGCTTTAATATTATTAGTAATCTTTACCCTTTTAATTATTTATTAAAAAATATTATATTACTTTATTAATAATATATATAAGGAATTAATACTATTAACTTATAATTATTAATTTAACGATAGGTTTACCGGTTATAAATATCGCGTTAAGTTATTTAATATTATTTTTAAGTATATAATATTTATTAATCCTTTTAACTAATATTCTTATCTATCTATTACTATAAAGGTAATAACGTTTAATATTAAAATAAATATTTTTATCTATAAGGATAATATTAAATACGACGTTAATTATAAAGTTAAATATATACGTAACGTTATAAAGTGTAATAAAGTTATTACCTTTAAGGGTATTAATATTTATTTCGATTTTTTTATAAGTAATAACTTTAAGATTATTATTATTAGCGATAATAATATCGTTCTTTTTATCTGTCTTTTTAATAAACCGGTCTTTAATCGTTTTATTATACATATAAGAACTTAAATTATAATTTAAAATCTATAATAATTATAATATATAAGATTCTTATTTTATATTAAATATATTAAAGTTATTATTATTATTTTAACCCGGTATAGATAAATTATTTTATTTAAACTCGAAGTTTCTGGATTTCTTAAAAGCTTAATTAACTCTTTCTTTTATCTTAATATCCTTAAGCTTATTATTTATTCGTTTTTTAAGTATAGGATCGGATTTAAAGTTAATAAGTTAATTAAATCGGTTTATACGTAAATAATCGTATTCATTAAACCAGTATTTAATACCGTAAAGGTATTCTTCTAACTTAATGCTTTTACCCTTAAATATAAACTTATTATTTTTCTTAATATTATTTTAATTTTTATTAATAGTAAAAACTAAGTAAAACGGAATTAATTTCTTTATACTATTATACTATATATAATTTCGAAATTGCTCTTTAAAATTAATAAGAACTATTAAAAAATCAATTAAAAAATTAATTAAGTTATTTATATTAAACTCATAAAGCTATATTAATATAAAAGTTTATTTCTTAATTACGTTAATAAAATTATGGTATACCCGTTTCTTATTTAATATTTTAAGGATATTATTATTTTTAACTTTTATAAATATTTAAGTATATTTATCGAGTTATAATTTAATATTTTAATAAGAATTAGGTTTTATTATAATTTTATAATATTCTTTTTTTACCGTTAAAAAACAAGCGGAATCTAAAGGTATAAGCTTAATTTTAAGAATATATAAGTAGTTCTATAGGTAATAATTTACGTCCTTAAGGTAAACGAAGTTCACTTTATTAACTATTAAGTATATATAGTCGTTAATTTTAATGAAAAACGTATATTATTCTTTTTATTCTTATAATTTTAATTTTTATACCTATAAATTATTTTTATAAGTTATTAATATCCTTAAGTTAATAACTTCGTCCGTTATAAAGACGGGTTATATTGGTTTTAATAATTTATTTAAGCCTATTAATTTTATTATAAAAATAGGGTTAATAAGCTTTTAAACGTAATATTTAATAGCTTTACCTTTAATAATAATAAGCTATAAGTCTTAATCTTTTAAAATAATAAGCTTAATTTTATATAAGCTTATCTTAAAGCTATAAAGGAATAATGAACAATAAACTTATTATATTCTTTAATTCCTTCTTTATTTTTAATTTATATATAATATATTAACCTTAAAAACTTAATTTAAACTTTTTTAAATAATTAATTACGCCTTTAAATTAATTAATAAATAAGTAACTATAGTAATATATAATATTAGGCTTATAATTATTAAACGTAAAAACGTATAAAAGTAAATAATATATATATATATTATATATAATTTATCTAGGAAGCATAGTATTATCTATATAAAATACTTAAGTAATATAAGATATACGGCCAGGTAATAATATCTATACGCGTTATAATAGTATCTTGGCACCGTCGTATAACGGCTCAGTGACACTCCATGCAATACCACTACCATGCCTGCACCCAGGCTGACAGATATATATGAAATAAAATATTTTATCGTTAATATATTATTAATATTGATAAGGGTATTTTAAAAAAAAAGGGTTTACGGTTACTCCGAGTAATTATATTTTATTTTTATCTTTTTTGCTTTTTTTTTTAAGGAAAGGGTTAAATTAATGTGTAATCGTATAACGTTAATGGGGGTTCTTCTGGTCTCTTAAGTTATAGAAATTATGCCTTATTATAAGTTTATATTTCCCTTTTAAACTAAAATAGGTTTTAATTATTTATTCTGATCTTTTTTATTTTTTATATAAGAAAGCCTTAAGGAAAATACCGTTAAATTAAATAAGTCTTACGTCGGTAACTATTATAAGTTATTATTAATATTCCTGGTATATATACGATATAATTATTATTATAAGTATATTTATCTTTATTTTTTTTTATTTATTTTTTTAATTTATTCTTTAACTTTTCGATTCTTAATTACTTAATTGATAGCTTAAAATAAAGGGTTTATTACGTCCGGCTAACGTATTATATAGTTTACGGTTATTTCCTAGGAATTTTAAAGACCGGTTTAAACCTCCATAAATAATTTAAAACTTAATTACCGCTTAAATAACTTTTAATTTAATAATTTATATTTTAATAAAAATATTTTTTTAAGAAATATATATGATTACCTAAGCCTTATTAAAGAATCTTATTTTCATTATTTTTATCGTTAAGATATACGGTTTAATTTAGTTATTCCGATAATTATTAAGGAGTCTTATACGTTTATTAATATTAAGGTACCCGGTATTATTTACGGGTCTTAAAAGATCGTTTATCCGGTATAAAATGGTTTTTAAGATTAACTTTATATCTCCAGGGAATATATACGATATTTTAAATTAAATTAAAGAATCTTACTTATAATAAATAAGTTAATTATTCGGAATCGTTTTATAAGATTTACGGTTTAATTACTCGGAATAATTTAACGAGACTTATAATTTAATTAAGTTCGGTCGTTTATATTAGCTTAATAAGTTTTATATTTTAATTATTATAATCGTTAATTATTAAATAATAATTTTATATTATTTAGGGTAATTAATTTTTTCTATTTTTTTTTTTTTTCTTTAATTACTTTAGTTTCTTCCGTTTTAAGAAAGCGGCTTATATTAATATATAAATTATAATTTTCTTAACGATAATTTAAAATATCCGGTAATATATATAATTATTTCCTTATTAAGGTTTAAGCCCGTTATTAATATAAGGGGTATTATTATCCTTTTATAATTAAGATACTTTAAAAAAGTTATCGTTTTCCTTTATTTTTTGATTTTTAATAGTTAATAATTAATTAATAAATATTAATAATACTTTACCAATACGTATAAACGGGGTTTCCGTATTGATCAAGGGTAATAATAAGAATATCCGAATAAAGGTACTTAAAAGAAGGTTACTTAAATACCTTTATTTTTCTCGATTTTAATATTTATTTAATAAGTAAATAATAATCGGAAATATTCTATAAATATATATAAATTTATAGTTTATTACTCTTATTATATATATATAATATAGTAATAATAAAGGTCGGTTTTTTATAATATCTTCGTAATTTTTACTGCCGTTAATTAAGGAAAAGATACGGTAAGTTATTTACGATTAAATCGTATAATTAAACCGAATTCCTTAATATATATAAGCAGATAAAAGCCTTCTTAAAACCGTTAAAAAAGATAAAAAAGAAAGAAAGAATAAAAGTAATAAAATAATAAATAATAATAAAGTGCAATTAAAGATAAGCCGTAGCCCTTATATAAATTAATAAGGTATAAGTTCCTTATTATAATAATCCGTTATACTTTTTCTTTTTAAAGTATATATAAATCGATTCCACCTTTAATTAGCCCTTTTAATGTTTCTATTCCTCCATATATCCATCCGCAAGCTTGGTGTCTTCCATGCTCTCCCCCTTTGTTATGTGCAATGTGCGCATGCCAAGAGCTTATTGGGCACTAGCACCAAAAGGGTATAGTGGCTTGGCGTGCACACTTATAATACGCACCTTCATAGTTAGGTAGACGAGCATTATATATATTATACCCACATTTTACCTTAGTACTCTTAGTACCTAATAAATGGTAATAATAGCTTGCGGTTATCTACGTTTATCTATAGTTTAAGTATAACCTTTAGCATACTTATTATTAGGAGTAATTACGTTATAGCTCTTATAATAACCGCGTTAAACGGACCTTTTTAATTTTCAATTTATTAATCTTTTTAAAAGGTATTTTAACAATTTATTATCTTATTATTTTAATTATCGTTTTATATTAAAAGACGAGTAAGGCCGTATTACTCGTTTAAGAAAGATATTATAACCTTAATTATTAAAGTAGAAACTTTCATTAAAAATAATTAATAAACCCTTTATCTTAACCCTTACCGTAATTATTAATAAATTAAGTATAATTATTATAACTATAAATATAAAGTTTAATAAGAAGTTCGATAACCTTAAAAGTAAATTTACCGCCCTTAAAGCTCGCTTAAAATTATTTAAGTACCGCCGTAAAGACTCTATTTTAAAACTTTTTAATAAGTTTTAATTATTAAAAGATAAGTAAAAGGAGAAGGATAATATTAAACAATACCGTATTAAAAAGTCGGCTACTTTAACGATATTAATAACGTTTATACCTTTATTAATCGGCTTTAAATTATAAGCAATATCAAAGGTAATAAGGTTATTTAAGAGTATATTATTTTAAGCTTTATGAAACCTAACGGCTTAAATAAAACCTATAATTAATAGATATCTGAAATCACGAATAAAATTTATAATTATCTTATGAATATAAAATTAATAGATCCCCTGGTTTTTATACTTATAACTCGGTTCGGAACCCCGGAGTATTAGCTCCTTAAGCAACTTAATCACCTAAAATATATACGTAAAGACGCCACAGATTAAAAGTCCGTAACTGCGTTTATAGGCCGGGTAATAATTATAGTTAAACAATTAAGTAACATTTAATAATAAGCTTTTAAGCTCGTATTTATTTACTTTAAAGCGGCCTTATAGAGTACCCTTTAATTCCCTTATAATTAAGAAACCTTTATGGCTTATATATAGCTTCGGCAATTAATATAATATAAGCAATATCGTTATATAAGTAAATCGGTATTATCGACTTTATCCACGTCTTTTAGCTTATCGTTAATAAACCCCTTATTATAAGTAACGTCTATATATAATAGGCCTCGCTTTAAAAACAATAATAAATACCGTTTAGTAAGCGGCCCTACTCGTAAAGCACTCCCTATACCGGACCCCTTAAAGGTTTATTACCTCCGCCATAATAATAACGACAGTAACCCTACCCTCGAGTCCGACGACGAGACCAAGCCTTCACTACAAGACGAGCACGTCAGTATATATTAGGTGGATAACCAGGCTTACCTTTATAACGAAAAGGGTAATATATAGTCCTTTCGCAACCTATACTGGAACAATACCGTTACCACGGCCATTAAGAGCTCAGAACACTTACCCGGTTAAACCACGGACATCACGGATTTAAGCGATTCAGCTTATTTATAAAATACTTAAATCTACGACTATTTCCCGGGTGCAGAACGATAATTGCTCGGCTTATATTTTTTCGGTTTTTCAATATTCCTTTAACAACCAGCCTTAATGCTTAACCACTATTACCTCTCTTACTCCTTCAACCTCTTTAACGTTAAATACACTTATTCTCTAGCCCCGGAGCCGTTCTTAACAATAGAAACTTTAACCTTACCGTCGTAACGAGGGCGTCGCGATTTTCCTTTTTATAGTATATTTATTATATGCAATATACGTATATTAAGAGCTTATTAGGTATTAGTACCAAAAGGATATAATAGCTTGGCGCGTACACTCATAATACGTACCTTCATAGCTAGGTAGACGAGTATCATACATATTACACCCACATTTTACCTCAGTACTCTCAGTACCTGACATTCCACCTTTAATTAGCCCTTTTAATGTTTCTATTCCTCCATATATCCATCCGCAAGCTTGGTGTCTTCCATGCTCTCCCCCTTTCCACACTTTAATAAAATTAATGCTTTATATAACTTAATAGAATTAATATTTATTTATTTAAAGTTATTATAACCTCCCGTTTTAATTATTAACGTTTCTTATAACCCGTCCGGATATTAATCGCTATACGTTTTAACCGTAATTACCGCCCGTTTAATACCGTTATTAATTATTAACTTACCGTCCGCTATTAATAAATATTATTAATAAAAGCTTTGATTTTACTCTATTACTTTTTATAAAGGCGTAAATAAATTAACTTTAATATAATATTAAAGTATAAGCCCCTTTAAAATAATTAAAAGGTAAAGGGTATATTACGTATAATTAAAGATATTAAAGTACAGAAATATAAGAGTAAAGGGGCCGAAGGCCTTAATATACCCCGTCGGTAATACTCCTTGTGCCGGAGTAGGCCCGGTAGGGCCTGCACCTGGGCTACTATCACCCCTGAACCTTAATACTTTACTTCTATACTTTAATATCTTTAATTATACGTAATATACCCTTTACTTTCCAACCACCCTAAAGGGGCTTGCACTTTAATATAATACCCTTAAATATTAATATAATTTACGGGATTATTCAGGTTTCTTATATCCTTTAATTAATTATATTATTTATTTATAATAAGTATAAATTAACCCGTTTTTTTGATTATAGCTATACCCATAACTTTAACCAAAGCTTTCTTATTTACCATAATTTAAATTAAAATACCGTTTAAGTAAAAATATACGTATAGAAATCCCGGGATTATAAAAAATACCTTAATAGATAAAAGTAAGTAATATATAGAGGTAAAACGGGTAAGTAGGTATTGTAGGTAAATAAGTCTTAAAGTCCTTAGCTAAATTTATATTAACGCATAAGTATCCCGTGTCTGGACCATCGGGGTTCACCAAGAACTGTATAGTGGTAGCTAACAAACGCTCGCGAGAGATGCAGTTTTTGTTTTTTTTTTTGGCTTGCCAAGCATTTGCAACCATCTCAAACATGCCAAATTCCCTGCAGGCAAACTCTGTCTTCTTTCATAGATCCATCATTATGGATCATATTTAATTCATACCTACTCCCATTGCACTTACGCGTGTCCTATGGGCGTACCAAGTTGAAAATCAGACACTGAAACTCAGAGCAGGGATGATATCCAGGAAGCATTTTGCCGATGTGCAATGGTGGAATAGCTCAGACGTTTACGTTCTTTGCCGGTTTTGTAGTAAGGTTCACCGGCATTCATTCTCATCAAGCTATGACTACGACTATAGCCACAGGGTATCACATTGCGCCCCGAGAACTGAGTTCGACTCATACTATTTCAAATATCCTTTCTCGGAGAGTGCCGAATTTACAAAATACGAGGTCGACAAGATCAACAAATACTACGTGACTGTGGGTGCAAAACCGCCTTTCGTTAAGGACGAGGCGCTTAATAGGGCACTCACTACTTTAAAACTTGAGCGTGATTCTGTGATTACATTACCCAAGTGGGAAGATGGCCATGAAATCATCGTTGTTGATGATTCGGACCCAACATACAAGATGAAGAGGATAGATTTTATCATGAGCAGAATGCTCTGGGATGGGGATCTCGATCTCCTACGGGAGTACCTGGACACCTCTTCAGAGAGTGAACTCTTCATCCACGGCATCGATCAAGCTGGAAAAACTGCGCTTCTGTTTGTCGCCTGCGAAAGGTACCCAGAAATTGTGAGATTGCTACTGGAACGAGGAGCCGACCCTAATTTTGAGAAAGAGCAAGGTAGAACACCGCTCATGGAAGCCGCTTTATGGGGTCGCTACGGGAATGTCGGTCATCTTCTTGGCCATGGCGCAAACAAACAAATCACAGATAAAGATGGTATGAAAGCCATTGACCTTGCAGGTCCATCAGAAAGAAATGAAGAGGAGCGCTACTATAGATCTGGCGGGGAGAACCAGATCTACCGTGAAGTTACTCACATAGCGAACCGAGAACGAAAAATGATTGTCGCTTTGCTTACAGACGACGCTGGTAATGATAAACCTGATGACAGAAATGCGCGGCCTAAGGACACCTTTTTTCTGAAGACTTCCAATGGGGTCAAACTCTTGGCTCCGATCACCGAGTATGAGACGCCTAATGAATGGAAGACTATTGCACGCCTCCAGCGTAGGGATCCATACCCTCCAATAGACGCCATGAGTGGCTGGAGCCATGAAGGATCTGTAGCTATTGCATCAGGGAAAGATTGGACGCCAGAAGTCATGGAGATTGCTGGTGTTGTCGGGCATAGGCTTACGCCAGATCAGAGAGACCATGGCATGGTAGGGGGATTCAATGCTTGCCATGCAGAAAAGCAGCTTGTGGCTTATTTTATTAGTAAGCACGTCCTGCTTAAGACTGAGACCAGAGCTCCTAGAAAAGGTATTTAAGTCCCTCAACCAGTACTACTGTACTCAAGCCGATTCAGGGGAAGCCACCCTTAGTGGTGATTATGAGAAAGGGGGCGCACTTTATGAGCTTTCGACTATTGCACCTCCAGTTTCACTGAGACAGGCCAGCATTCTTGTTAGCTCCTCAGTATGTCGGGACTGCAGATGCTTTCTTGAAGCTGTCAACAAAGAGCTTAGACTGCAAATCGTTATAGATAAGCGTTGCTTGCAATGAAACCCTACATTAGCATCAAGGACTCTGTGAGGCTACAAGGGAGACATTCCCTTTGTTGGCACCGGTCTGGTAAGTTCTGATGATGCGATAGCTAAAGGGGGCATGAGTTGACGCGTCGTGTTGCAGATACCTTGTGTACATGATCCCCGCAGCTTTTGCGGGTGGTGAGGGGGATCGGGAGAGAAGGCCAAACCATTCGTGCAGGCCAGGTTGTTGTCAAGGTTGGAGGTAGCGTTAATAGACATGCCCATATGGGTGCTCGGTGCCTCTCCTCATAATAGAATAGAAAGTTTGAACAAGCAATTATTTCATGATTGAAATGTATCTATGAGAGACCGCTATCGATCGAGATGGTGAAAAGTAAGTTGCACAGAGATTTCTATAGTCCTTCCAAATTAATATCATTAACAAACCGGATTCTCATATAGATCTCATCAATCCAAATGCCTCAGGCCAGGTAGCATAAACGTTGAAAGACTATTCATAAGTGTGGTACTACCGAGTACATAAGCTACTAAAACGATGAAAGACCTACTGAAACGATGAAACAGATTCATTGCTTGTGATCAGGCTCTGCCAACCCGAGGTCAAAGCCTGAGTAATATTGCGAAGTGAGTGCAAGGACTCGGGGCAATATTTATCCGTAGGACGTCGATCAGAGACCGGATGCTGAGGTAAATTCAGCAATAACGGAACGCTGACATACCATCATTGGTCTATGTTGGCCCATACTCGAACCACCACGCGTGCACCCAGCTGACAGCCACTCTTTTATATACCATCATTCAATGAATTTAATATTTGGACAACGTGCTGACGCCTAAGCTGGAGATGTTCCTTAATACAAGCCTCCAAAATATTCAGCGATGGCCATGCATCTGGAAAGTTCGACGACCACGTAAAAGGAGAGGGAGATATATGGGTCGGAGAATACAATACCTTGGATGTACCCTATGCTTGCCGCTTCCTCTAAGGCGTTGACACATCATTGAGAAGGACGATGTTACCTCGCAGAACCATCTTCAAGGCCAACTGCCATATAACTTTGCTTAGACTGATCCAGTGTCTTCGTTGCTCGCCTCGGAGTACTAACACTTCAGCTCGATTGCGATTGCTAGGTCTTCAGCTCGGACCAAGTCAAAATGTTCTAGCCCTGCGATCCCCAAATAATGCCGTCGCCCTGATCTGACGTGCAACAACCTTGACTGATATAGGTCGCGTTACAGGCACAGTACAAAGACAGAGCAGTTCAACTTCCCGCCTGACTTTGTTACCGCCTTGGCTGGATGCGTCGCTGAAGCCTTGATCACACAGCCTAGGAGGACGACTGCGGCGGTATGGAGAAGATTGAGGACGTTCTGACCAGGCTTGACGTGGGCAAGAACACCGGAGCCGCAATCTGAGGAAGAAGAGCAGGCTTGATTAGCATCGCATGTAGGACAGGCCCCGCCATTGTTGTTGATCTGACAATCCTGCTGTTGGAAGGTTGAAGTGGAGCCGCTTCCAACCAGTGTGATACCTGTAGGTGCAGGTACTGACAGCGAAGTCTCGGTGCTATTCTGCTCAATGGTGAGCTCTGTCCGACGCCTCAGTAAAGGTCCATCGGTAATGCCTTGCAAGCCAGTATTGTTGCGGAGCGTTACCTGTATTGTCGTCAGAACCAGCAACCTTTGCCTGCTGTACCAAAGCATTCCACGCATGGAGTCGTTGCTATCGCACATCGTCCCCTTCATCCGGAGCAGTCGCATGCGGCAAAGCAGATAGTTTCGGGGAATGTGACTACTAGGGTCGGATGGAGTCCGGTCAGATAGTAAGCCGTAGTATACTGCGGCGCTTTTCGGATACTATTGATACTGAGCGTTCGCTGAGAGTCGCCATCCTGTTTAAGACAGATAGCACCAAGAATACCTTTGTCCTTTCCTCCGTACAGCGTATGGGCACAAAGAGTTGTGGGATCCTGAGGCGCATTTTCCACTCCATGCAGGTTAATAAAGCTGAAGTGCGTTGGGAGATTAACTCTCTAACGTATTATTGGCAGAGTCACTGGCAGAGTGACAGATAGGTGCATTATCACTCTTTCCGACCACTGCATAAAGATGTCAATCGCCAAGCATACACATCGAAGCTTGATGTGGTACCATACGTGCTAGAGATACAACGCCTTGAGTAGTATTCGGGGGAGCATAAAGTATATCCTGGGCGATGGTCGGCCTGAACCGTGGTGGTGGTCTGTCATCTGTCTTGTATTTTCCCAGCTGAAACGCGCTGTTGAATCCATAGAAATAAATTGGGTGATCGGTGGCATTCAAGTCACTAGTAGGCCGGGCAGTAGGCTGTCTAGTATCGAAACTAAGTTCGTAGGTCTGATTCACAGGGAGGGTATAATAGCGCCTCGCAAGAATTATCGGATCCTGACACGTGCATGTACACTTCGTGTAGCAGGCTTACATTGCGGAATACTGCTCTCGCCAGGCGGGCGAATGTGGAAAAGGTACCATGTTTGAAAGAAAATGTTCGTTGGCCAGATAGAAACCAACTCCTCCATAGTAGGTATGCTAAGGGCTCTCATCAGTCAATCTGGTTAGCTTGCGATATCCCAAGTCTCTCAACTCAAATAGTTCCTACCGTTGGGTCTTGATTAAAGCCGCATGAGGCTTGGCAGGTCCGTGATTTGTCGGCGCCAATCTGCCAGGTATATCGACAGATGCATCATTGTCTCCCCAGCAAGATAGATTGGAGATTGGTCGAGCTGTGAATGGCTGGTACTTGTTGTACGTTCTGTATTGATGTGAACTGCTTAGTCACTGGAGGTACTTGCAAGATTTCCTGCGCTCGAGTGGCCAGGATACGGAGGAGGGTAATGATTGAAGCGTAAATCATGATATCCGTATGCTGCATTGTGTCTTCTTCGGTCCGTACAAATGTCTATGGCGTTGTCTATATGGCCAAGGATGCTCTCAGTCGAGGCAGAAGAGCGGCAGCCATTGGACTGTTATGAGCTGCACGAAGACTTAGCGCTGCTAGATCAGCAAATACAAACCGCAGTCCAAGCCGCTTAGTCTTTTCATGGTGCCTGTTGCGGGTGCACTGACCACTGACTGTGCGAGCTGTTTATGCCATTGTTGCCATGCTTTCAGAAGCACGCATAAACTGCTAGGGGTATTTTTAGCCTGACAGAGAGATGATCACATCTGGCAAGGCGGCACATTTTGAGATGGAAATTGGAAAGACTGGTGATGTGAGGTCTGCTCTTGAAACGAGCCGTGCAGGCTATGCAAGTGAAACATCCGCCGTTGACTGAACTTGGAACTTTTGCGTTTCAGGAGGCGAGCTTAGCAGACAATGAGTCTTATCGTAGTTGGGTAATCACTCATCTTTGAAGTGCGGGCTTCAAGTGAATAGGTCTGTGTCCAAGAAACATTCCCTTGGAAACTGATAATTGCCAGCATGCCAAATTCAACCTCTTGGTGTTGAATCGAATCAATGGGCGAGAGAAATATGCGCACTCCCTACGATGGATTCGTTCGGTATCTTCGCATTTTTCGCAGATTGAGATTGTGATAGTACCAACTCTGCCGAAGCTCTAGGGTTTCCGAAAGAGTATGCAGCTATACTTGTTGCAGTTAGCGCGGTATCCCCTATGCCGAAGATTCTCCGACGCGACAAATCAATCGCGTCAGTCCCTTCTCTGACATTCTGCCAATCGACCCAGACCCATCGTCTTAAACCAAGACCAATAGCTATGTCAAAATTATCACTGAGCACATCAAAGCCAGCTTTCTGACCATCATAGCTATTGATGACACGACAATGACCGACTCTGATGACTTCGATGACATCGATGATGCAGATATCTTGGAGGCCGAATTGAAGCCAATCAATGGAGCTGACAATCTGAAGCGAGCGACTCCGTCTGACTTTGGCGACCCAGGGCAGCGTAAACGCCCCAAAGATGATGGGCAGAATAGCGATGATGATGCCGATGCTCGTTTTGCAGGCTCCCAGGCAAGGACCATCTTGCAAAATATCTGGGGCTTCCGCGAGTTCAGACTGAAACAAGAGGCCGCCATTATCCGACTCATTCGCGGAGGAAGCTCTTGCGTCATCTTTCCTACTGGTGGCGGGAAGAGTCTGGTATATCAAGTCCCTGCCCTTGCTTTTGACGGCTTCGACACACATTGTGGGCGACCAGCTGGTGGTGGCATGACATTAGTCGTGAGTCCGTTGATCGCGCTCATGAAGGATCAAGTGGATGCACTTCGACGTAACAATGTCGCGGCCGCAGCCCTGGACTCTTCACAGAGTCGTGAGTCATGGCTCGAAACAAGTGAGAAGATCAGGACGGATCAGCTGAAGATCCTGTACGTCGCGCCTGAACGCCTGAACAATGAAGCTTTTGTGCAGATGATTAGACACGTCAAGATCCGGCTCGTCGCCATTGACGAAGCGCATTGCGTTTCTGAATGGGGGCACTCGTTCCGGCCGGATTATTTGAAGGTCGCACGCTTCACTCAAGAGATCAAGGCAGAGCGCACGCTTTGCTTGACAGCTACAGCAACTTTGAAGGTTGCTGAGGATATCTGCGCAGCGTTCGACATATCCAGTGAAGGGGTCTTCCGAACGACCAGCTACAGGCCCAATCTACACTTGCTGGCACAGTCATTCAAAAGAGCGAATGAGAAGATCCCTGCATTGAAGAGATTCCTCGCCGCAAAGCCCGGTCCATCCATTGTCTATGTTCATACACATGACGAAACTGACTTTGTGGCCAAGGCTCTGAAGTCGGCCGGTTTCAATGCCTTTAGCTATCACGCAGGCATGAGTAACGATCTCCGCACCAGCACCCAAGAAGCTTTCATGCTGTCAGACAACGCCATCGTCTGCGCAACGATCGCGTTCGGCATGGGCATTGACAAGTCGAACATCCGCAACGTGGTTCACTATGCGATCCCAAAGAGCTTGGAAGGCTACAGCCAGGAGATTGGCCGAGCTGGCCGAGATGGCCTGGAAAGCACGTGCATGATCTACTTGTGCGCAGCGGATGTGTTCACGATTGAGCAGTGGGCAAGAGCCGACGTGCCGAGTCTGCGAAGCGTGTTGGGATTGGTAGGGCAGATATTCCGCGACGACGAAAATGCTCGGGAAGGCGACACCATTGAAAGAAATCTGAACGAGGACGGCAAAGTATGGGATATTCGAGTCAGTATGATAACAAGAACACACTTGGGCAGAATGCTGACGGTGCCCTAGCGCGCGACAATCGATCTGCTTTATGCTCAGCTCGATCTGCGTTTTGAGTACATCAGAGCTATCACGCCAAGATACTCCGACTACAAATACATCAAAGCTCCAGCATTTGAGCGTTTGACCGCGGACAGCTCTCTTACTACGAAGCACCTCAAGGAGCAGAGCAAAAGTGCTTACAAATGGACAAACGTAAACATTGACGCTGCAGCTGCGCAGGGGCGGTTTCCGCGTGCCGATGCCGTACGAAGACTACAACAATGGAACGACTCGGGCGCGATAGAACTTAAACAGGGTGGTGTCATCAATTGTTTTCGAGTGCTACAGGACTTCCCAAAGGACGACCGCGTTTACAGGACCGTTGCTGGCATCGTTCTGAAACAATTCGAAGAGAAGGAGGCTCAGGATATGGCACGTGTCCGCAGCGTCATCGATCTCGTCACCACCAAGGGTTGCCTGGCACGGGAGCTGGCGCAGCACTTTGGAGATGAAGCCTCTCTTCCGGCGGAGGGATGCAGTAGCTGCAGTTTTTGCCAGACAAAGCAGGCAGTTAAGTATTGGCCAAGTACTGCAGAGAGTGAGGGAAAACAAAAGGGAATAGACGATGAAAAGATCAAGGCCGTTTTAGCTGCGACTAAGGTCCGGGACGATGCAAGATTCCTCGCCAAGGTAGCTTATGGTATCACCAGTCCCAGGATCACGGCAGAGAAGATGTCCAAACATGCTGTCTTTGGCTGTTTGGCTGATGCCGATTTTGAGGTATGGTTCATCCCGCAAAACACGTTCAGACGTACATCTTGACTCCGTCCCCCGTACTGAAATGCAATCCAGGGGCTTGTTATACGATTCGCGAAAGTGTGCAAGTGATAGAGGCAACGAGATTCTCGGTCAAAAACACAGATCTCTAGCCTAGCATGAACAACTATTAGCTGATATAATACTTTGAGGGTACATATGGAAAAGGGTAATCCTGCGGCCATCTGAGCGTCTATGGAACGATTCCATCCCATTTGAAAAGCATAGTGAACACACAGAATCCCAAATTATGCGATGGCATAAGTGGCAACATTCAGATCGTAGGAGAGACAATCCCCGGAATTCATGTCATACAAGCCCTGATTAGGGACGAGGCAGATGATGTGACATTGCCAGAAATGATCTCATCTAATGACGCCAGAAATGATCTCATCTAATGATTGCATCCAGTCAGCAGTTGCATCTTTCGATCTATGTATGTATGCGATAGCTCTACCTATCATAGGTCTACAATGGTCCGGTCCGACGGCCTTCGCCGTCGCTGAAATCAACCTGGCGCGCCACGGAAAAGCAAGTCTCGGCTTTTCTTCCCTTCTTTACAAAATGCCAGCGCACAAGGCCATGCTGAGGGAGGGACCCCGCACCGTCTCAGCCCCACTTCGTACTTAAAGCTGGCCGACGACGATGGAATGGCAATCTGACAAAGTCAAAGGAGTATGTTGACACATCGCGAACCAGGATTGGCGTCCGTTTCTCGGTGAGGCTGCTCCAAATATGCCATACTACCCTGGACTATCGTGGTTGACGTCTCAAGAGTGACCCCACCGTGAAAATCAGGCTCCTACGCGATCGATACCTGTGCGATACATGTGCCTCTTCCATGATACAAGGCAGAGAGACAGGCTCAGGCTCTCTCTGACAGACCTAGCGTGAGTGCGAGCAGACGGAGGCTTGCCGAACGCTTGCTTGGCCTTTTGACCCTGCCATTATCGTGAAGTCACTATTTGCTATCAGCACTGTAACGTCAGTCTCGCGCAATGCCGCCGTACCAATATCAGCCCCTCAACAAAGGTCTCAAAGAGCTGCGACTTTTGACTTTACAGCCGGGCGACTTCTCGTCAGAATTGCGAATTTCACTTCAGACAGTGCCATTTACACCAGAGGACCTGCCTATTTACGAAGCGCTATCCTACGTATGGGGTTCAACAGAGAATCCAGTTGACATCGGAGTCGGCGCCTCCGGTAATGACACAATTAGCATCACGCAAAATCTAGCGGTCGCCCTGCCATACCTTCGATATGCGGACAGGGTCCGAAGACTTTGGATCGATGCTATCTGCATCAATCAAAAGGATCTCGATGAGCGCAGCAGCCAAGTGAAGATGATGGGTGACATTTTCCGCTTAGCAGACCGCGTCATCATCTGGCTAGGTACTGAGAGAGACAATAGCACTCATATTTTGAAGATTCTGCGACAACTGGATTCGCAGATCCACATTGACTACGACAGTAGGGCGATGTCGCCTGCGTCCGCAGAGTCCGACCCGCGATGGAGTGACCCGAACAAACCCCTCCCGCTTTCTGAGAAGGAGCTGAATGATCTAGAGTCTTTACTCCATCGTTCCTGGTTCTCACGCCTTTGGGTATGGCAGGAGGCTCAACTGGCCAACAAGAATGCTATTATGATGTGTGGCTCATATTACATCCCCTGGCAGCCTTTCAATCACGCTATTATCTGCGTGGGCTTGACAAGAGCGAACGGCAGTCTCCCGTCGGCAGACTACGGTAGATTGCGAGCTCGAAGTTTCGATATCATGAACATGAGCGAACCCCAGCATTTCATACCATTCGGTGATAACATCCTCCGATTTGCCTCTTGTGGATGTTCTGACCCCAAGGACCGCATCTACGCTGTCCTAAGCCTGTTTGATAAAGGAAATGGTCTGATGATTGAGCCCGATTATAAGAAAAAGACGGGGCAAGTCTACCAAGATGTAGTGCTTCGCTACGTCGAGCAACGTGGAGACCTCGATGTGCTACGATATTGTCAGATTGATGAGTCCGTTGATATGCCAACCTGGGTACCAAATTGGGACGTCGCTAATCCAATAAAGTCACTGTGGGGCAACGGACGAGCATGTGGTGTAAGCAAGGCTATTGCAGCCTACAAGGGAGGTGGGACTTTAATGGTTACAGGAGTCATTTCTGCAACGATCATAAAGGCCCAGGAAATAGTCCTACAAGACAACCATTACGAGACCGTGATTGAAGAAATACGAAGGATCGCCCCTCCAAGAGTTGAGGATAGTATATATGTCTCAGGTGGCAGTCAGATTGATGCCTTTGTCAGCACTCTTTGTGCCAGCACATTCTACCATACGACACGACCACCTCTTGCGCAGTGGCCTAAATTCAACACGAGTTGGGAGCTCGTAGTGGCTGTACTTGGCAACAAGGATCTGGATCCAGCCTGTGCACCAGCTACCGATAAATCGAGCTACCTAGAGGGTGTCATAACATATAGTAAGGGCAGATCATTCATTATTACCAAAGAGGGCCACATGGGCCTTGCTCCCAAGACAGCTAGACCAGGCGACCAGATATGTGTTCTTCTCGGTTGCGAAATGCCCTTGGTACTTCGTCCGACTTCAGATGGTCAATACAAAGCCGTCGGAGAATGTTATGTACATGGATTACACGGAGGAGAAGCTTTCCTTGGTCCGCTTCCTGAACATTATCAGTCCGTGCTCATATGGGATCAAGGCTACCTTCCTGCTTTTGTCAATGACCAGACGGGAAAGGTGGAATACGAAGACCCACGGCTGGAGAAGGCTGACTGGGGAATGGGTGAAAATGCTCGGGTTCGTCTTCGCAACGGTACAGAAACTTTAAGGCTGACGCCGAACATGTTGAGACGACGAGGAATCAACGTACAGAGCATTGATCTCATCTGAACAAACTTATATAATTTAACATCTGGACGAATACAACTAGACCACCCATTCATAGTCCGGTAGCTTATGCTTATCGGAGCTGGCAAAGGCGCCGGCAAAGCATCTCTGCATAAGTTGTGGAATCCCTGTCCACGCGACAATGACAAAAACAGTAGAAGCAAAAGCGAAAAGATGATTTCGCACCCATACGCCCCATACTGTCTGCGGCGCCATGATTGTAGTAACGAGTGGTGGGACTGTCTGCAAGTCCTCGATGATTGGCTTCATTCGCTCCTGGTAACTCTGAAGTGCTGCCGCAAGATCGCTCTTCTGCCTGCAGATCTCTCCTGCTAGGATGTATGCGCCAGCAATGGCAAGAGATGTGCCTCCACCTGTGAAGCCCGGGGCGTAACCAGCGTCGCCAACCATCACAAAGCGGCCTTTGTATAGCGCTGGAGTTTTGACCTGTAGCACCTCACTGCCATAAAAGTCTTCGGTCTCCATCATGCTTTTCAGGATCTCCTCCGTCTTCCAGCCGATCCCTTTGAACTGCTGAGCGACGAATTGTTTGAGTGCCTTGTCTCCCTGCTTCAACGCCTCACGGAAGGGCAGTGTAGCATCAGTACCATCACGAGGATGGAGTCGCATCAGAGCAATTCTTGTTACACCTGCTGGGTCTGGTCCAATACCGACGAAACGACCCCCTGGGGCGGTATGTGCCTGGGCCAATTTGCTCCCCTTGAGAAGGTCCTCTTGGATCGAGAAGTAAGCAGCCCAGCAATTGAACGATTGGACGTGATCTCGGACACCGCAGCCAAGACCCATGGCTCTTGTTCTCGATGTCGCACCGTCGCAGGCGACGACAAGATCGTACTCAGATGTCGGAGAGCCGTTGGCAAACTCGACAGTAATTGGGCCGTCGTCTTTGCCATTCTGCTGCATCGACGCAATTTGCTCACCAAAGATATACCTTGTGTTTTCATGGTCCTTGGTCAAGTCATACAGGATTTTAGCGAGGTCGCCACGGAAGATCTCGTACTCGGAAACGAGTGATTGCTGATCCGGATCGCCAGTCGCTGTGATGGTCCCGTACGGTCGACCATCCTCGCGCACGAAGCTCATTCCTTCCAACTCTGTCGTCTTCGCTCGTACAGCAGCCTCCATTCCGGGTGTCCTCCGCATCACGGTGACGCCAATTGTGCGAATGTCAATACCCTGCCCATTCGTGCGCAGTTGCGGGAAGCGCTCGATGACGGTGACATCTGCGCCGGCTTTGGCGAGCCAGTAGGCTGCTGTAGGGCCTGCGACCGATGCGCCCACAACGAGAACCTTTAATTTGGACATTGAGTATGGAGAACTTATGACTCGAACCCTATCAGGCTCTGAGTGATTGTGCTGAAGGCAGATGTGATGGGGCCACTCATTGAAGGGTACTGCTGAGCCTTGACATCAGCCATGAGAGGACGACGAATATCAATGGTATGAACAGAAGACGAAAACGAGATTGGCATTCAAACAAGCCCCGATCCAAACTTCAGGGCTGTCCAAACCAAAATCCGAAATCTTGTTGGTGTGACAAACTTGCGAGAGCCTTCCGGGATGTTTCAGGGGTAACTTTTAGTGGGTAGAACGGGCGGGCGGACCTCGGGATACCCTAAAAGTCCGGGGTAGGGACAACACCGAGTAGCGTTCCGGAGCTGCTGCAGGTCCCAACCAGGTCAAAACGAATACGGATTATGATCCCCCACTCATTTGTGAATCCAATTATCGCGATCATTCTTGGCGCAGTATCTTGCACCCCGGACTTCGGACTGTGGCTTTTGAATATGATATCCTCCGAGACTCAAAGCAGTATATAAATCTTGAACATCATCCCAGTGCTGAAGCTTTCACAAATTGCAGAACAGAGAGCGAGCAGTAGAAAATATCGCTTCATTCACAACTTCTTCTCAATTCGAACCATAAAACACCCATTGCCATGTCACCACTCCGCGTCCTCATCAGTGGAGCCTCCGTGGCTGGACCAGCTCTCGCCTACTGGCTCGTGCGTGCAGGATGCAAAGTGACCGTCGTCGAGCGAGCACCAAGCCTACGAAGGTCCGGTCAAGGTCTGGATGTCCGCGATTCCGCTCGAGATGTCATCAAGCGCATGGGCATCTTCGATCGCCTGCTGGAGAAAAGCTCACATGAGGAAGGCGTCGAGATCGTCGACAAGAACAACAATCCCTTTGCGCGCTTCGTCGCCGACAATACGTCTGGCAAGGGCGACAGCTTCACCTGCGACATCGAGATTCTCAGAGGGGACCTGGCCAAGATTCTGGTTGATCTCACAAAGGACGACGTCTCTTACATCTTTGGAGATATGGTGGAAAGCCTGGAGGAGACAGGCAAGGAAATTGGTGTGAATTTCGCCAATGGCACACCCAGAACAGTATTCGATCTGGTCGTCGCGGCAGATGGTCTCGGGTCAAAGATTCGGGGCATGACTTTTGGAAAAGAGGAGTCGCATGTCAGATCACTGGACGCATACATTGGATACTTTTCGGTTCCAAGCAACGACAGCGACACAATGTACTCGAAATGTCACTGGCTCAAAGGGGGTCGCTACATGGTGATGCGACCAGACAACTTGGGCAGAAGACTGGCCTTTCTGGGTCTCACATGCTACCACAAATCGGACAAACGACTTGCTCAACTCGAAAAGGTCTCAAAACAAGGAGTCTCAGCGCAGAGGAGTCTGATCCAAGAGCTCTTCAAGGACGCCGACTGGGAGCTGCCCCGAATAATGAAGGGGATGCAAGACTCGGACGAAAACGACTTCTACTTACAACACATCGCACAGGTCAGGCTGGAGCGCTGGTCAAAGGGTCGTGTAGCTCTGGTCGGCGACGCAGCCTATGCACCCTCACCATTCACTGGCATGGGCACATCACTCTCCTTCATTGGCGCATACGTTCTTGCGGGCGAGATCTCAAAACAGCCACAGAATGTCCCCGCGGCGCTGGAGTCTTACGAAAAGGTCCTGCGCCCATACGTTGAGGGTGTTCAACATTTGCCGCCCGGCGTACCCTGGATCTTCACTCCTCAATCGTCGCTAGGCATCAAGGTATTCGAGACCTGTGCTTGGGCCGCAGGAAAGCTCTACGATACGAAGGTAGTCACCTGGATCTCGAAGGCTATTGAGTATTTTCAGCACGGGGATGATCCATTCAAGTTGCCAGATTACGAAGCTTTCAAGCAGCAGGAGGAGAATCAGCAAGCTGGTTGATTCGATAGCGCGATATGGCTTTCCCTCCACTCTTTTATGCTAGGGAATGGGAATATCTTCCCGCGTGTAAATTCTGTGTTTGAGCATTTGCGCGTAATTCGGGAGTGCAATTTCAATAGGTGCAGAGATTTTGCGCAATCGCCCTCAAGAAGGAGTTCACAGTCGTACGCGTTATACTATTCAAGGAGTTCGACAGTGAGGAGGCACTTATGAGTATTTTACATAGATAGAATCTTGGCAATATAAAAAAAAATAGGAAGGTGCTGCAAGCCGTGGAACTTTGACTCACATAGAAGCACCTCTGTTCCTTCTCAGGCGGAAATACTGTTGCTTGATGGCGCATTGACTCCACGAGCACCCTGGCTTTGTGCACGTCCCACACCGTGCGCATATTTGGAACTCTCTAAACGCACAGCCTGGCCAGATGCGCCGAACCATTGGGGATGCGCTATCACGCAAAATAAACGGTCAGATCGAGCCTCGACAAGACATTCGTGCCAGAGAGCTAGACTGATGTACATTCGTGCCCAGAGTCTGGGCAGCCCCAAGGTTTGACGTCTGACGCGACAAGCGCACAGTCAATTACAGACAATTCTGTTAAATAGCTCACAGACTGATATGACTCCATGAGAAATCCTCGCGACACTTCTTCAACTTTCAGCATCGACCATGCAATATCAACCCAGCCTTGCAATTATGATCGCCGTCCTGGCTTGCAGAAGCCTTGCCACTCCGCCTTCCCAGACGACTTCAGAGCCACTTCCCTTCAGAATAACCTGCCTCGACGGCGATGGCTCGCGAGACCTCGGCTGGCGTGCAGAGTGTTACCAGCTCCTCGAATACTTCAGTCACGATCCATCAGTGCCGAATTTCATATCTGTAAGTGCTGGTAATCAACCATACTATTACCACGGGCCGCCTGCCAGGTGGCTGGCCCAGTGCGAACTACAGATCCAGCTGAGGCCTGGTGCTATTTTCGATCTCGAGGCTCGAAGTGATGTGGCTGAGGCTGCTAGAATAATTTTATCTTCGTGTATGTACCCGGGGATGCCCGTTGAGGAACCAACCCTCGGAGGCTTCGCGGCACCGCTGGGGGGAGGGCGCAATTTGAGAGTGGAGGTCAACAAGGTCGCGCCACCTCGGGTCGCAACAAGTAACAATCCGAAGCCCGGGCGGGTTGCAACCACATAGTGTGACAAATCGGGAACGGAGAATTGAGAATGGAGTATTGAGAAAGAAGCACTCACATGCCAGTTCAATGCAGCAGGAGTCAAATGGGGTCGATCCAGCGTATGATAAATGTATCGACCTCTAAGGGTATCGTGGCATCTGTTAAAGCAACGATGAAAACATTGCAGATTGACGCCCGGTATATCTTGCTCACTAGAATCACATGTTGATACCCAAAGCACGCTCTTTCTTTTCAAGCGGCGCGCTTGGACGTATCGATAGCTGGGACAATCAGTGAAAATTCGACAAGCGGCGGATTCAGCTGCGTCATGCCTTGACCAACAAGCCCGTCAGACTTCCATCGGAGATAAAAGTCGCACTGGGAGGGTGGTTCGAAACATTTTTCTTGCGCTCCAGCTTTGGCGCCATTCTGCTTGTTGCGCGTCACCGTGAAAGAGCCTTTGGCCGAAAGCTGGACCTCCTCTGCTTGTGTAGCAATTAGGCGTCCACGGTAGCTATTGGGGCTCGAACGTAGTGGTTGACTCCTTCAAGCTTCGTGTCAATACCGAGATTGACTCGCCAAAGCTCTAAACAGTTGACTGGAGAAATTGGACTCAAGCTGCGAATGCATAGCCTCCAAGCATTGTGTATAGCTCCCATGGGTCTTTCCCGACCGCGGCATCGAGCCAATCTGCTACTTCTTTGGCGTTGCGAACGCTGAACTTAGAGGACACGAAGCGAAGCTGTTCAATCGACCATGACCTCATCCCGCTGGAGGAACTCGTGTACATGCCGACGACGTACAAAGGCCAGAGGAGTGTGTAGAACCGCAGCTTCTGTGATAAAGAGATGTCTTCGGTGGTTTCCTTTGGAAGTATTGTATACTGCGGTATACTTGCACATATCTGCCGGCCCATGGAGTCGATGACTTCGGTGACAGTATTCGGGACAGTTTCATCACGTAAGACCTCGGCAGGAGTGTGGTCGCGGATGATAACGTTGAGAAGGATTCTCTGCGCACACCAGACGTTCCAGACCTGGGTTATGAAATGGTCTCGATGCACCTCGTAATGTGTTTCGAGCACTCTCGGTGATCTCTCAGGGATGGTCACAAGTACTGGCTGAAAGCGAACCCGTAGCCTCTCTGCCAGATCGGCGAATTCCTGGTCGACTTTACATGCTTGCATAAGGATGTCAGCAGCTGACAGATGCCCACTTTTCATGGCTGCGCGAAGGTCGGCGTATTTGACGACCAGACCGGACATGCTCCATTTCGGATCATTCTTATCCAGAAAGGGCTCTAGATCGGCGCGTAGCTGTCGTAGTTCCAGAGGCACAGGTGAGCAAGTAGCAACGGAGCTGATCAGAAGGTTGAGGCTCAAGCGGACAGAGAGCCGGCGACCGTTGTATTGCCTTAGCTGCTGCGCCTTTCTCAGCTTCACCAGGGCCAAGGCTCCGTTGACATGGCTCATCCAAGACTCGGTTGGGCTGGTGTCAGTGCCCGAAATCTTCTCGAAGAGATCGCATAAAAGTACTGCTGAGAGAGTGGAATCGCTCGCGGCAGACCGTGGACATGTCAACGATTTGCCCAGTAGAGGCAAAGCCTTGGCGTACTTTCCGCGTGCGAGGATCATAGCCTCAGGGGAGTTGAAAAGGAATGAGAAGAAGGCAAGACTGACAGCATCAAGACTTGGTGCCAGCAGTTCTCCAACAGTGGGTCGCTTGAAGAGGAAGGCCAGAACATCATATGTCTTCGAGAAGCCTGTGACGTAAAGAGCTAAGAAGGAACTTCTTGCCTTGTCATTGATGGAGATGACCGGTGCCAGGTTGAAAGCATAGATGTCACGGTTCTGAGCTCTGTTTTTGGTGACATGCGTCTGGTCGCGTATTTGCAACTTGTCGGTATCCCGATATCCAATGCAAGTCAAGTGAGCCCGAAGACATTGGCTGCAGGAATCTTTCTTCAGATCGCACTAGGAAAGGATTAGACAGCTTGAAGCCCCTTTCACGCGTATCCTGCTTCGCCGCACCCACCCGCAACTTTCGTCGCCTGCATGGCAGACAGTCTTTGGACGGCACGCCATTGAATACCATGATTACTACTGCAGGAAGCACAACTAGACCGCTGCCGCAACCATCAAGTTGTAAGGCGTGACCCCTCCTCCTGCATCATACATAGCTATACGAGCGCTATGTTATCAGTTTCCGCCGAGCTGACGCTGATCGTGATTGTACAGAGACGTGAAGAAAATCTCGGGAAGGGAGGAAAAGCGCTAGCCTGTTGCGGTAGGTCTTCCGGTGACGTCATCTGTTGATTTTGGGTATGGGCTCAGCGGCCGCGGGCTTGGACCCAATAATATAAATCTCTCTACCATTTAATACGAGGGGCTGACAAGTGTAGGTGATCACCAGTCGCATGGATTCTCCATCTCGCCATTCTCAAAAGCGTAGGCCTTCCGTATTACGTAACATGCAAGCCTTATGAGATGATTGTAAATTCACTGGAAGCTGCTGCATAAAGAGCGTGACATCCCCCCCTCGCGCGCCTTCTCTGCTTGTTGTGCCATCGCTCGAATTGATCTGCTACGGACAAGACTTCCAATACCAGGCCTGCGTACAGATTAGTAGTCTCTGGAAACGTGGACCAAACCTCTCAAGATGCCTTTCCAATACAAGACAGTCCTCATGATTGGAGCTACCTCTGGCATTGGTCTAGCAATGAGTGGGCGCCTTGTCCAAGAAGGCTCCAAGGTCATTGTAGTCGGTCGCAGAGAGGAGAACCTGAATGCTTTCGTTTCTCAGCACGGGAAAAGCAATGCCGCAGCCATCAAATTCGACATCTGCGACAGCGCTGGCGTGGACGACTTTGTCAGGGAGTGAGTGACCTTATCCTTCTCACCCTCCGTTTGCCCAAACTCAGTACAGCAGTCGCAAGGATACGGGGCTGACGCAGTGCAAAGAGCCATTACGAAGTATCCAGACATCGACTGTGTCTTCTTGAACGCTGGGGCCCAGCACCCTGTCAACCTCACCGAGCCGACCAATGAGACCCTTGCAAAGTTCCACGCTGAGATGAACGTGAACTTCACCAGCTTCGTCGATCTCAGCTTGAAGTTTCTGCCCTTCCTAAACGCGAAAGAAGAGCCCACCAGTCTGATCTTGTGAGCTATTCCTCAACTTGCCCTACCACGCCCGCTACCTCGTGCAGGATTCGCTCGAGTGCTGACGATATTATCTAGTACCGGCACTCATCTCGCCCTCGTCCCCGCCATGACGCTTACAGCTTACTCTGCCTCCAAGGCCGCGCTGAACTCCTTCGTCATGTCACTGCGTGCTCAACTTCACGCCTCCACGGTCAAAGTCGTCGAGATCTGGCCACCTCTTGTCCAGACCGAGCTTCACGACTATGCCGGCCCCAAAGGCCGCACCATGGGGATGCCAGTCGACCAGTTCGTGGATGCGGCATACAATGGGCTTGTTACTGGGAAGGAGATGGTGACTGTTGGATCAGTTGGACCGCCGGGCATGGTTTCAGAAGCGTACTTCGAGAAAATGATTAGCGATCGTGCAGCCGCGTTCGAGCAGCTGAGCCATGCGATGAGGGGAGAGAAGTGGGAGACAGTGGGCTAAGCCAGAACGATGGTCTTGGGCAGGCATCATAGACAATCAACAGGTACGTTCGGGAGAAATCGTGAAGACCTTAATGTGTCATGTCTCTTGCTGGGAGGCACTACCACCCTCTCGCGTCCCAACTGCATGAGTGAAGCACTGAGCCCCTAGATTGTTCTCTTGCCCAGGCTCAATGCTGATACAATATCGCATGTCATGATTCCAACGTCGTCAAATCATCGATCTCCCCTGGGTTTTTGTAAAACGTAGCCCCATACTCCTTCATGACCTGACACCTCTCATTCATATCCACTGCCAAATGTATTTTCCCAAAATCCCTTGGAATGTCCCTCTCAGTCTCATACCGCAACATCCACACGCCCTGCCCATCTTGCGGCCATCCAAAGACCAATCGTGTCGCCTCCACCTCTGTCCGCTGCCGGACACCAAGCAAGGTATCAATGTATTCCTGCTCGTCATTCCACCATGTGGCCCCCAGCCTACGCATCTGTTCACAGAATTGGTTTTCTTCCAGTTCATTTTCTGACCGTCGCGAAGGCGCGGAGCGATTCAGCCCCAGGAAGCGCATATCCACTACATCCACCTCTTTGATCAGGACGCCGCCCTCGGATGGGTACGCAAAGGCGGTGCAGCCTTGTCGGCCAAACTCGGTACGTTTGCAGGTGTCAGGAGCAGGATCTTGGGGGCACGACCCGCGAGAGTCTTCGATCATGACTTCTGGTTCGGAGGATGTGGGGGAAGGTTGAGCTCGAGGAGCAAAGATGGAGGTGAGCCAGCTCATTGATTGAAAGGCTAAGTAACTTGGTCGAGGGGGTACGGAATAGAAGTTCCACGCACTCGGAAAGTCTCCAAGCAGTAGGAGAGTAGCGCAACCCTATTTGAGGCTGACGTAGGGACTTGGACAGTGGTTAATAGTCTTTTCACTAGCACGGCATATCATATAACGTCACATAAGGGGCCTTGACATAGCAACTGCTTCATCACATTGAGCTTTGAAGTCCTACCACGCCTCAAGCCTTTCAACATGGTCGCGACGTCCAGAGCTTTGAGGATTCGAGGACCTGACAAAACCTATCGTCCGTCCTGCCTTATCTGACATAAGGGTGGGTCGAGACCCTAGTGAAGCTCTTAAGGTTGACCCAACGTATTGTTATGTTTCAAGGCTTACGAGCTGCGGGACACAAAAATGAATATCAACTTGCGGCTAAGCAGGCTTGGAAATTAAAAAGACGTGATTGGCCGCGTGTGGCAGCTGGACGCTAGAGCCTTTTCACGGCAGAACTTCGGCATTCAAGTACCGCAAGGTTTGAAATGAAGATGACCAATACCAACAAGCTCGAGATAATAGACGGCTCTTCATTGGTAGATACCGTGTCTTTCTTTGCTTAGACCGCACTTCGGTACTCGGTGCATCCCCCAACCTACATACCCAATTGTGGAGACAGAGTTGGCACTCACGGTCGTCGAATACCTTCAGCCAATTGGTACGACATAGACGTAACTCTACTTCGGACAAGTCCCGCGGTCATCTGCAGCAAGTACATTGCGCATTGTATTCCTCCTCATCAATTTCTCAGACGTCTTGTATCGAATACGGTGATGCTAACTCCGCCTTTTCGCAGGGCACATGGTGTTATGGCTACAATGGTTCCAAGATATTCCAAGTGCCAAGGGAAAGATTGACGGCGCATACTGAGCCTCGTGGTCCATGGCCAATACCGATCAGGTCTAACAGAACATCGATTGGAATAACGCAGCAGCTTTAAACTTCCTAGGCGCACCAGGTCTCAATTAAGGACAAACAACCCCAGATCCAAGCTGTGTTCGCGAACATAGCGACCATCATCTATTTATAATGAATTCACTGTTCCAACACAAATTAAGGTTCGATGCGATGATCCTTTTAAACGCTGCCAGAATCGACCAGATCAACACCCGTGCATACCAAAGTGAGCCTATTCGATTATGCAAAGTAGGCACTGCTAAGCCAGACTAGACCCGATGACCCTAACACAAAGCGCAAATCAACGCCCTTCACGTATGCCCGAAACTTTGATGCTGATGACACCTCTTATCCCATGATCAATTTCCGTCAAGGCTTTCGCGTAAGTGAATCTCATGTTATTGGATCTTTGTCAATGTCTTGGACGTCTTCTGTGGTATGAAGCACTGTCGAGCCTTTTTTGCACCTCGAAAACGCACTGCTAATCCAGCGTTTTACCTAGGATCGAAGAAGCTTAGCAGACGCAATTACATACGGAAAAGGTCAAAATAGTCCCTGTAATCTGCAACCCTCTAACTATGATAATCGAGCGCAGACATTCTTTGTGAGTACCTCAGAGCAACCAGCTTCCAACGTCCCCTCTGAACTCACCTAGCATGAGCTGCTCCATCAATCCGCCGACCCCGCATCCTCGAATCCTCGATTGACAGATCTCAAAATCGATGTCAAACTGGGCAGCTCAGGCTTACTCACCCCTTGGTACGAAGCTTCTTGCTAGATGGCAAACCAAACCAGGACTTGGCTCAACGGGATATTATGTCCAGCGGAACGCTGACAACCTAGCCTACTACGCTCTGGCCAATACGTGATGACCAAGAACGGCAATCTCTACCCCCATCTCCCCATCGTGACCAACGAGCTCGACGGCCCCCCATATTCCCCTCCACCTCAATTCATCGCCGAGTTTGTCACCGACGCAAACAATTTCTACTTCAACACCTCAGCCGATATCAACTCACTTTCCACAGATTGGTCCCTTGACCTCGGCAACGAAATTCCGGGTTGTCCCGACGACGAGAATCCCAGTGCAGCCAGCGATGCCGGCGCCGACAACAGCCTTGACGGCTTTGTCGCAGCCTCAGCCTACCCAGACGATTACAACAAGCAAGTCTCATCCTGGATTGCTGACCTTGGCGGTAACTCGGCCCCAACATCCACCTCAGCGCCACCACAGCCCGTCTCCTCGACCCCGGGGCCAGCGTCACCGACAAGAATCTCTACGCTGTCGTCAACCTCAAAAAGGGCGACGGCAACGACATCAGTGACACCGACGTCGACCTGACCAAGAACCACATCGGCGACCCTATCAACGTAGGCGGGAGTTTGTCGTTCAATAGCAAGCTCCCCAACCTTCTGGTGATAACGGGAGAACATGAGAACGATTACATATAGTTCACGTACGGGGTGCTCAGCTGGCAGAGCAAGACACTAAATGGTGGGGGGAGGTGCAAAGTGGGTGGGTGGGACCCGAGGGATGGGCCAGTGTGCAGTCTGAGGTTTGGGAACCAGAATGCGGAGAATAATATGGATTGTTTCTTTCCATGCTAGTCTGTTACGCTGGTCCCTCTGGCTAAGAGGGGTTCTTCTGATGGTGCCGAAGGGGTTTTACGCATAGAAGAATCCATCGGGTATTTCTCTTTGCATTTGAATATAAACGTGCAATGACTAGCATGTGAGAAGAGTGTTGTAACAGCGGCGTGCGTATCCTGAATTTTACGGACATCAATTGTTCATTACGAAATGCCAGTAGCAACGTTCTCACTCATTCCATACTTACGCAGTCACCGGAAGACGATATCCTTCTCAGGGTCACAAGCCTTGCCAGCTTCAATATCGGACATGACCTTAGGAGTGAAGCGTTTCGGCAAATTCGAAATGTGGTTATGAACACTCCGCGCTTGTAAAATACCCTTACTTCCCTGCAGCTATATTCTAAAAACTCACTCGCAGAGAGTGCTATCAATGTCTTGGCTTGGGTAGTATAGATTATTGCCAAAGACTGCATCATCCGAACTCTCAAGGCCATGTCAAAGTGGAGCACCCAGAGTCTCAAGTCCCCCTTGGTGAGATATCGCGGCTCTTGAACGCTCCGTGGCTGCTCAACCCTTTCAGGTGCCAACAGTAGTCGGCGCTCACCGCGTCTGCACTATCGCTCGCAGGGATCATCTTGGCATCCTGACAATCAATCTGGGCTTGCCAGTGGATCGTTCTCAAAGCTACTACCATCTCCCTGGCCAGTGTCATAACTCCTGAGCCAAAGTGGTCATGCAGCATGTTCAACCACATAGGGAAATTTTGGAGGGTGTGACATGGAGTTTGCGCTTATTGGGCCGACTCTCTATCGAGTAAAAATATTTTCTTTGTTTGAGTTCTCTTTCGCCGCGTTTTGGACCTCAGCTTCCTCGTCAAAGTACAACCCAATGAGCTTTCTCGATCCTTACGCGATACAAAAGGGTTCGATGGGGTTCGAAAGCGGCGCTTACAGCCGGATGGGTAACATGGGTATTTTTGTTGATGGTTGGTAGCTTAATACTCCACGCAGTCTGAATTGAAGAAGTAAGTGCCAGTCGCATGGTACCAGATAGGAAGATTTGGGAAGAGTCTTTGCAATATCTACCGCATATTTCCAAATGCTTTATGGGCTTTGTCGGTAAAGTAAAAGCCGTTCCATATTAACATTTGGATCTTTCTTGATTGTAATACCATTCCCGATGTCGAATTTACTGTGCCTGCTATGCCTTTGCCGATCATCTTTTACGTGTGAAGATCTTTGGAGGGACCTCAAGCGCAAATCACTCCTTCAGACAAATTAATCATATATACGGCTGTATGTGGGCAACGCTAGAGCCCAGGCAAAGGCTTCAGGCAAGTTTGGGAGAAATTTCTCAAGCCAGGGTAAAACCATGCAGAGTGCATCAAAGTAGAAGTTAGGAGTAAGTCTGATGATTCTGCAGGACTACTGAAATGTTAGCTGCATTCTAAACATAGAAGACAGTATGAGAACTTGATACCTACGGTACTGAGTCGGTCGTGATCTTCTCTTGGAGGGCCTTAATCTGTGGAAAGCTAACCGCGGCAAAGTCGTTACACACTGCGTCATCGTGCATCTGCATGTCAGACTTGCGAAGCTTGCGCTGGCAACATCAGGCAGCACTACAACCATAGAATATATATGAAATGCGGCTGGTGGCACTACCTTCTGCAATCACTACAGTTAGACTCGCGCATCTACCACGATGAGATTCCACGCATCGCGTTTGTTCTGGCTTTTACAAGTCGCTTGCTTTTGCTGCCTAGCAGCACCAGAGCAGAAGCCAATTGGCGTCATCGAGCAGACTCTGCATACCGAAGATTTCAATGACCTGGTCACAAGGCTGCTCTGGCAATGGCATACTCCTGGCGTAGCAATCTCCGTCATCAGCGAGAGAGCTGTGTTTGGCCGCGTAGGGTCCCACCTTTCGTCAAGTAGTCACGTTGCTGTTCTATGTTCAGTCAACACCTGAAATATTGACGTGATTACATTCATTAGGGTTTCGGCTTCGAAAAATTGCCATTCGAGCGCATGACACCATTTTCGTTGCTCTACACCGGCTCGACGACGAAGCAATTCACAGCAGCTGCTGCATCTCTACTGATCGATGATACAGCCAATACATCTGATCCATTGACCTGGCAGACTTCTATGATATCTCAGATACGAGATGATTTTGTGCTTGAAGATGAATACATGACGAATCACATCACCCTCGAGGATGCCCTCTCCCATCGAACCGGTCTTCCTCGCCATGACACTGCCTGGGCTGGCTACAACGCCTCCGTTCCAGATATTGTACGAAAGTTGCGACATCTTCCGCCCACTGCCGAGCCACGCACTAGATACCAATACAACAACATGATGTTCATTGCAGTTTCCCATTTCATCGAGCGGGTCACTCAAACCAAGCTCGGCGCATTCTTGAAAGCCAGGATCTATGACCCACTGGGGATGAAAAATACCTTCTTCTCCCTCTCTGAAGCCAAAACCGCCGCCTTGACAGGCCGTGTATCACTGGCCAATGGTTATGCATGGAACAACTTGACCCAAACTCATGAACGTCTCGCCCACATGGACTTCCCAGGCGTATCCGGTGCTGGAGCCACCATCTCTACGGTAATGGACTACGGCATCTGGATCCGTTCTCTGATCAACAAGGCCGCTCCCCTTTCGCCTGCTGGACATGAGGCGTTGCGATACCCTCGCATCACAAAACCTTCTCCTGTGGGGCCCAAGGCCGGCTTTGAAGACTTCGGGATGTACGGTCTAGGTTTGGCGATCAGCCATTACCGCGGTGAACTCCTTGTCTCGCACACCGGCGGGGTACCCGGTTTCGCAACCCATATGGCGTTCATGCCGGAAAGGAAATGGGGTGCTGCAGTTATGGCGAACACCATCGAAGGAGGGGCGAGACTGAACAACATTTTGATGTACAGATTGATCGATGATGCGCTGGGAGTCCCGGATGCAGAGCGTTTTGATTGGGAACAGAGTGAGATTGATGGTTTGGATAAGCAGATGCAAGCGCTGGAAAACGCACGGAGCATTGCGTATCCAGACTGTCCTGATCCACCACTCCCATTGAGTCTGCCACTGGCGGAGTTTACGGGATTGTATATGCATCGTGCATATCCTACCATTAATATCACCCTTGGTACATGCCCTGTTGGCGAGAAGCATCAGAATATTACTTTCGGATCGGAATGCCTGCAGAGCACATCTCTTCGCCCACTCAATTCTCAAGTAGTCTACGCATACATGGAGCATGTGACGAGCGAATTCTTCCTTGTGCGTACGCGGATGTATACAGACGAAGTGCCTCGGCCAGGAAAATACAGCCCTTGGCTTGACGAAGCTACGAAAGCCGAGTTCAAAATTGGTGAAGATGGCACTGTGTCGGACTTGGGGGTCTTGCTCGAGCCAGAGATGGGTGAGGAGAAGATTTGGTTCAAGAGAGCATAGCGAAGAGAATGATAGTGTACTTCTGGGTGTCATTGTAGGATCATTGCAGACCGCAGTAACACGATGGTCTGATGGAAATCCCTCCAATACGCAAAGATACCGTCGAAGACATCATTGTAAGTCGTAGCCAGAGCTGCTCAACCGCAGCCTCTATAGCCATTACAACCTGATTAGTACCACCACAAACTATCTGCGAGAGTGCTTGACAGTGTATTGCGAGACAAACCACGAGTCGCAACTCACAGCTGATTGGCGAATGGTAGCGATTATTCAGGAAAGCGAAATCCCAAAGATCTTTCCTTGCCAACGTATTCCCGCAGGACCCGCGATCTGTTCCCCCATGTCCCCCTGAAAAGACCTTGCTCTATTCAAGAGGATCGACCCAGATGGTTGGGAGAGGCCATGTGCACGCCAATGAACGTCATAGTAGGCCGAAATCAGTCTATTGGTTCATGTTCGAAGGTACCCTGCTTCAGAATAATAGTCCAACGAGGTCCGGAGCCTGAATCAGTAGCTACATCCTACCATCCCTGGTAGGTTAGGCCTGTCCTGCTTGTTCACGGCTTGGTATAGCAGTGACGTCCACCTCGAGAGCTGCAGAGGCGTTGACTGTTCGGAATGACCGATCTCTCGCGTCATGCAGTCTCATCTCGTCCCTTCAATTCTTGCTGGCATGTCCACTGCATCTCTTCGTCCGCTGGGAGACCATTCAGCCAGCAACCTTCACATCAGAGCCTTCAATGTTCTCAAGTAACGATAATGAGCGACGAGGAAACGTTATCTTCCTGGTAGTTCCTCTTTGCATACCTGTGGTCTCCATGAACACCAGTGCGTGAGCCTCCACCCCATGTTGTCCACGGCGTAACTTTTTACACTTCGGCGTTTGCTCACTGATGCTTATCGAGCCTCACCTTCAGATGAGTGTGTTGATGCCCTGATAAGTGTCTTATGACCATGGCTCGATTCTGTCAGAGACGTCGGAGTCGGGAATCTCCGCTACCGACATTGGGAGGCGAGGTTGTGGAATCCGGAACATGATCTAATCAATGACTGGCCGTTTACCAAGCCCAGAGAAGACGCACGTATCAGGAAATCCCCTATATCTTGCCCTCTTCAGAAGCCAGAAGGTGTATTAGGGTTCTGAGCGGCTCTGAAGAGCGTAGTGATCGTAGAGCCATCACTCTTGGTGGATGGTAGACAGCTTCGCAAAGAAAAACAAAGAGTGGCCGTTATGGTGATACATGGTGAAAACAGCGCATGGCTTAGCTCTATCGTGATGTTCTGATCTGTCTACCAGGTCGAGGTCCGAGCATTTGTAAGGCATCATGTACAGCTCAATACTCCCAACGACCCCTAATAATTCAAGACAATGTGGTCTCGAATAACGCTGAACTCCACCGTAAAATGCTTGAGGATGCCACCCAAGACGCTATGCTATGATCACTCCGTAAATTCGCCGAGAAAGCTCACACCTCTTCAATCAGAGACCCGATCACCAACCATCAGAGCTGAGCTGCTTCACGCCCGCAGATGCGGAGCCCCCAACATGCGGTCTTCCCCCATCCGCACTCATGAACATCGAGGAGACGCCTGTGCAGAAGAAGAAGGAAAAGGAAAAGGCGAGCCACTGCAAAGTCTGAAGGACAACGCCCGGTTCGATGACGAGGAAGTTGGCGATGAAGGGTTGGGAGCCATTCTGCATGGTGTTGGTTCCCGAAGCCGCAGTGTTGCGAAGGTTGGCCGCGGTTTGAGTAGTTGAGAGAGCAGCGGCAAAGGCGAGGGCTGTTGAGGTCCAAGCGCCAATAAGCAGAAGGCGCTTCAGGATGAGCTTTTGGCGGGGCGCGTTGGGCTTTGGTTGGGCCTTCTTCTGATGGAGTTGGAGCAGGATGAGCACAAGGAGGTCCAAGAGGAAGGTAAGGCCGGCTGCGATGAGGACCCAGTAAATGGTCTTGCTCTGGATGGTCAGGGCGGTGTGGATAAGGGCTTTACTGGCCGTGTCGGTGAGTATGCTGGAGCTCGTGGTGTTGGAGTTGTCCGCGATGCTGGCGGTTACGTGCTCCACGTTGGCGCCGATGGAAGCGACGCAGGTCAAATGCTGAGACAGACTCACACAGAGACCTGCCTGTATTAGTCATTATACTTGTGGGAAGCTCGTGCAGCTGATCTTTCATACCGAAATAGCCTACATGAACCTCGAAGCCGGATTTGGGGCCAGCTTTGTTGGCGCTGTCGCTCAGTGAGACGATGAAGATATTCGGAATGCCGGGTGAATCAGAGACGGATCCAACGATTGCGAGCACTTTACATGAACTGTCAGCAGAGGGGCAGGACAGCGATGTTTGACAGCACGTCGTGGCAGTGTGTCAGGAAGGAAGCAACTGCGATCAAAGTGAGGCGCGTGAAGGGTGGACCTCCCTTGGCGCAAGGAACGTTGGTAGGAAAATGAGTTGCTTTGCAGTGCTGACTGACCATAGAACATGAGAATTGGGATACTTAAGACATAAGTGACCATTCGAAAGTGGACGCTGGCTGCGCTCTATTAGTGCTGTTAGTTCGATATTGAGCGGTACCATACGTGTCTTGCTTCGGGTGAAGAGGCCCATGGTGAAAGCTGTGATATGTGTGGGATTGTTGCTTTGCGGTTCTTGATATTGCACGCGGCAGGTGGAATACAGCGAGCGTAAAAGAAGAGTGATGTCAAAGGTGCTTGACGAATGCTATTTGGAGCACGGGAAGGTATGTTCTGAGGGTAGTCGGATCTTTGCGGCGATTTTATGGTAGCAGGCAGGCTGAAAGACAGCTCGTGGTCACAAGATGGTAACGTTGTGGGATTTTCCGACAATGAAGTATCGTCTGCATCCAAAGGGCTTCAGGTCTTTTTATGGTATTCGGGATTACCCTGTCAGTAACGACCAAACGCAAGACAAATATCGGAGCAGACAAGCAAGACCTTCGAGTCAGTGAGCGTACATGTTACTAAAGTAGGCTCGCTGTTGAGGAATTTGTTTCATCCATCAGGTAATGACCTGTTCAGAGGAACAGAACGGCAAACGCCCTCTTCCCAATCGTTTGTGGATAAAGAGCAGCTTGTGATGCGATTGTCCTGAGAAGGAATTCTTTTTCGAATAGACTCTCCATCACTATGATACTCAACCGCTCCAAATCTGGTGAAGCTCGCCGATCACGAAACATGTCGGCCATCCGAATATGCTTAGTCCAAGATCAAGAGGCCAAGAGCTCGTGGGATTGCAAATATCGAGGCGGAGAGCCAGGCTTTTTACCGCCGTTGCGGGCGGCAATACTCGTCATCCATGCCCCAAAGAACTTTGGCAGGGAATGCAAGCTGATCAATGGGAACGTGTTGTTCGAACCATAGGCTCCGTGCCGTGTGCCGTTGTCCATATCTCTCGCACGCTACTAAGCATCCCGCAACCCCTGACATAGGGAGATGAAAAGGAGGTATTCAGGATGATCCAAGAGTCGAGTGGGGCAGTGTTGGATAAAAAGTTGATCACGAGATCCGTTGTAAGCCTGTGAGAGGTCAGCTTCTGTCTTGCGAGGTCTGGTTCATGCAATGTGATGGAGTGATCTTGTCAAAGTTTGTGGGGTGGCTGTCGGAAATATCACGACTGCATAGGACGGAGTGCGCCAGACCATTCTCGGTATAGAAGATATTAAAATCATATCTGATTTGATGGGAAGGACCCAGTCCCGAAGATCCCCCGCGCCTCAATCCTCGGTCCAGCCCCTCCCCTCGGGTCCCAAAATTGGACTTAATCCCGTCCAAAATTTGGTGGTCACTATAACATTTTTTTTTGGCCACCCCCAAGCCCCTTAAGATTTAGCTCGTTTGATTAGAGGCGCCAAGGGCGCATCTCTTCGTCCGCAGTTTCCAATTTTTGTTCGAACATCGGTTTTAAACAGTGCATCAAAATTACCGCTTAATCATCCCATCTGTCGAGATATGTACGACTTCAGGAACCTCATGCAGGAGTCCATGGATGGCCGGATTTTGACCTTCTTTGATGAATCTGTCTGGCAACTAACAAAGTTCGTCTGCGCGAAGCCATGGATCGGAAGCGAGACCAAAGGTGACCCGGAATTCGAGCCGAGTGAAGTCCATGCGGTCTATGAAGCAGAGCAGCTGAAAGGAGATCGACCGGGACTTTTTGCTATCATCAAAATTCGCGTGGAGTCCGTAGTCTTCCTGCAAATTTTCAAACACTTACTAACGCTCAGGGTGTATTAGAGTTCCTCTCAATCATGAAGAGCTCGATCCACCCGAGGAACGTGCCAAGTATGCTACCGACGGGCCATTCAATAGCTATACCGAGCGTGAATGTGACAGCCTTGAAGCCTTGACTGCAGCTCATTGTACCGTCACACCAGAACTATACCTCACCCATTCAGATTATCAAGACGATTCTATATTACGTGGCAAGAACGGAGTCACATATTGGATGCCAACAGGATACATTGTCTACATCGTTATGCAGAAGCTACCAGCCGCCCCGCTGAACGCCAATGATTATTGGAACAAGTTCAGCCTGGAGAAGCGAACGAGAATCCGCACATCATTTCAGCAAGGCTGCTTGTAATCTACTCATTCCACCTTGTGGTTGAGCCACTAACATTACGAAGCGAGCTGTGGCGACTTGGGTACCGATCCCGCGACGTAAAAATTGAGAACCTGATGTGGGACGATGAGACAGCGAAATGGTAATGTTGGCTGCGACATGCTGTAGCAGTCACCGACTGACATCCTCCGGTCGACTCAGTTACTTCATTGATCTCGAGGCAATGGCCTACGACACTCGGTGTCTCACACTGCCAGACGAACCCTGGCTGGATAGCGAATTCGTTGTGTGGGGTTTGGCGCGTCGTTCGCCGAAGCGTTCGCTCATTCTATGATTGGCGTTGCCCACTTGATTTTACCTAGAGTTTGAGGCGTAGCTGTTGGCAATGTTAAGAGTGCATAAAACGGAGTGCGCTACTACGGAAGTAGTCTGGTCTGATTTGATCATTTCCATTCCCTGGGCGCGTACAGGCTACAGCCCCCGGCGATCCCCGTTTCTGCTTTTACCAATTAGGATTAGCGGATGGGATTGGATGTCTTAGGAACGTTCCTCGCCTTCCCATCTTCCGTCTTCTACCTTCCAACAATCACACTCTTTCGAAATTACCCCAAGGCTTGTTCCGTCTCTCTCTATAAATCGCGCATTTTCAATCTCGGATCACGATACAGACGAACAATGGCAATGGATGATTTCAGCAACCTCTTGCGGGACTCAATGGATGACCGTATCTTAAACATCGATAGCGGCTCGGTCTGGCGATTAACTAAGATGCTATCCGCCAAGTGGTGGCAGGGTTGGGAGACCAAGGGGCATCCAGATTTCGCGCCCTGTGAGGTCCATACTGTATACGAAGCAGAGCAGCTGCAAGGAACCAATCCAGGACTAATCGCCATAATCAAAGTCCGAGTTGAGCAAGTGACCTCACATGCGAGACTTGGTGTATCCAGCTGATCGTGTTGCTATGTTAGGGTCCCTCCGAACCACTGGGATCTTGAGCCTCCTGAAGATAGGGCCGAGTATGCATCTGGTGGACCAGTCAACCCCGCTACCGAATGCGAATGCACCTGCTTGGAGAATTTGACCGAAGCTGAATGCAGCGTAACGCCAAAATTGATGTTCATACAGGAGGACTACCAAGATGATTCAATACTACGTACGAAAGAAGGGTCATCCTATTGGATGCCTGGGGGTTACGTAGTCTACATCGTCATGGAAAAGCTGCCGGCAATCCCATTGAACCATCTCAATTATTGGGGATTCAATGCCCAAGAGCGCAAGGCACTGAGAGCCTCTTTCAGGCGGGGTCGAAAGTATAATAATACGCCACCTTCATGCTCTCTACTTACCGTTCCCAGTGAATTGTTGCTATTGGGCTATGATTCCATGGACCCGAGATTGGAGAACCTGATGTGGGATCCGAGAAATAGGAAATGGTGAACTTCGATCCAACCAACTTCCTGGCATGGGCTGATCTGACGTCGGACACATACAGCTACTTTATCGATCTGGAATTGATGGCGTATGATGAGAATTTCGCTGCCAAAACCCAACGGCCTTGGCATAATTGCATATACGGCATATGGGGTTTGAGCCGGGACGGAAGGGATGTGTCGGACTAATAGAGTTCAAATAGGGCGTCGAGCAGATTTGAGGCCATATTGTATTACTGTACTCGTATAGTCATGAGAAACTAGGTTTGACCGAGTCCTTACGTTGTGCAAAACTCGCAATAGCCTTCGGCTGCCGCCCATAATAAAGCTCTTCTGTCTAATAAAAACGTCCGATCGTAGGAATCTGAGCTCGCCATAACTAACGAAAACCCATCTGCCAGGCGCTTACAAAAATAGACCCGAACGGCTCGAACGTGTGGGCTCGACAATCATCGTTCTTAGGAAAGCGCGTGGCGGACGTCTCGGATTTAGTTCGAAACATGATTTAAGGCCTCGAAATAGCCAGACCGAACATCCTTGTAGTCCGCTCTGTGGATATTAGACCACATATCCATTAAATATATACGCGCTTCGAGTTCCTCACATGCGTCCACCCAAAATCTACTGTGTTTCAGGAATGACTGGCATTATGAACTCAGTTGCTCAGCGTCAAGCAGTCGTGGAAGGAGCGATAAGGTCCAATCGTCAGCAGACGCCCAGGTTATCCCTTACATTATCGTTAATTCACTTCTGTGAACCGGGGACAGGAACTTCACTAACCGGATCACGACGAATTACCTTGCCGCACCCACGATCACATCGCTCTCCAGTGCACATAAGTAGCGCATCAGCCATTCGTTTTCTCGACCACCCCTCAATCAGTACTCTCCCACAAACACTCCTCTCCTCACAGAAAAACATTGTCAAGCAATCCAGACCAGATTCCATCTAGCGTCGTTTGAACTCGCAAGCCTCTGTTCCACCCAACCGACTCATACAACAATCCTTCTACAGTCGTCACCATTCACCGTGTTCAGTCACATCCTGCGGTTGAGATGGCGAACCAAGGCACTACAAACCAGGTCGCTGGAAACCCGGTCACCATTGGCGCCACCCTGGATTGTAAGCAACTCACAACAGATCGTATCCCCGACCTTGTCATACTCCCCCAAAGAACGGCATACGCAAGCAACTCGAGCCAGAGATTCCTTCCACAAATGCTGGAGTGGGAAACGTTTGAAGAGGAGGTTCGCGACACTTTCAGACATATGTTGGCGCGGCCTGATTTCCAAGGTGATACAATGAGCTTCAATCAGCCAGATTGCTACACAAACGAGCAGGTCTCGTGCGGCAACGAGATAGGTGTGGTGGGCCGCTTCCAGCAGCATATCGGCCACGTAATGACGATGGTCCTCCAACACATGAGGTCGGAGATGGGAAATAAATCCCTTCGATTCGGGGACTGGCGCCCACCTGGACCTGGCGGACCTGCTTTCTACCCTGACTTGGCAATCTATAATGATGTTGGTCAAGGATTCCCCGCCCACGTTTTGGTGATCGGCGAAGCCAAAACGCCGTGGACAGTAAATCTGCAAAGCGCGCGCGCTGGTTATGTGTCTGGGGACCTCCCTTACGGTTACGAGCGCATCGTGGGTACGTGCCGATACTAAATGAAATGCGAATAGGTCTTCAGACTAACGAATGCGACATGCTACAGGACAAGTGGCGAACTACATGAAAGTCCACGGCAAGCAATATGGCTTCATAACCACCTACCTATTCACCATTTTTTTCAAGCAAGCGCCAGCACCGAGCGGCAACGGTACTGTCCTGTACCACTCTCATGCCATCAGTCACCAGACTCCATCGCACCGCGGTGGGAACGTCTCTGTACGGGAATGCATGCTCTTCATTGCACGCGTCTCGAGTGAGAATTCAGACTATGCCAATTATGAGACGAGATGGACAGAACCAATTCACACGGGCCCCAAAAGCACGGGCCCCAAAAGCACGGGCGCTGCGGGCCCCGGTGATGGACGCTCTCGTGGAGGACAAGGTGGCGGTGAGACTTCGCCCTTCCATGAGCACTCGGCCCCTCTCTCCCTTTAACTTGCTACAAAGCTCACTCCGCAGCTGGCCACTCTTTTACCCCCCGACTAACGCCAATTCGTATAGGTAAATTTTCGGGAGGCCCGCCATCCGGCAGCGGTATGCAGCAAGGTAAATCTCGCGGGGGAGGGTTCAGCCAGAGGCAACAATTGCAGAACTTCCAAGACCCGACTGATACAGTTGCCCCAATCGGGGTGAAATGGTCGAACAAGGACAATTGGTTTTACGCCAAGAATCCAAACGAGGAACCCCGACGGGTGGATGGCTACAAATTCCTCGGGGATAGGCTCGAGGTGAAGATCGATGGTATTAACAAGCCACTGTGCGCAATCATCAGGTCGTGATGAGCCTGTCATCGGCGTCGGGGCAGAGCTGAAGTCCTGTGTATAGTACGATCGGAATGTGTTTTACTGTCTGTATTGTTAACTGATTCAATGGGCCATATGTTTCGCAGAGCAAATATCCCATCGCCATCGCGCAGCCTTTTGCAGCAACCTGTAATCTCTGAATAATCGCGATGAATAAAGGGGATTCTTGTTGACAACGTGACCCCCCAATCGGAAAGACCTAATAACCGCACAGTACAGATAATACCCACCTTGTACTACGTTCTGCCAAATAAAGCGCCCTCTCAGAGCACGTTATCTTCTATTCCCGGGGCCTCATCCAACGAGGCTGTGACCCTTAAATACACGCTAAAAGCGCAACTCTAAATGCGACTCGAAAGGTAGACTTATGCGCATTTAATATCCCGATAGGGTATTATACATATTGTTCGGTTGGTAGGTCCTCTTCTACGCGCTGTAAAGCCAAGGGACCCTCGATTCTTCCAAATGACCACAGCTATTGAGGGAGAGCTTTGACGGCTATGAACTTGGTATAAAGCTGTCCGTCGACGTCTCCTCTGAAGTTCACAAAGTAAAAGCCACTCTCAAAAACAAATGCAATACAGGACTGTGTACGTTGCAAATTTTGATGTTGTTCAATGGGGGCTCCCCAGGAGCAAAAAAGAGTGCATGGCACTGCACGCAGTTCCTCCTTTTCCCGGACAGATTGATTTCCTCCCAATCATTACTATACCCTTATAACTTCCCGATTAAGACCTCGGATGAAAAGGTTTTTTGAGTATCAAGTTAACTCATTAAGCTATTCTGAATAGCTTTCATACCAGAAATCTTTCTTTTGAGAACCTATCACTCATCATTCTAACAGGTATCGCGAGATTGCCCACGTTGAAATCTTGTTTGCTCTCTTGCTCCTTGCTATTGTTACCACCCCAACTCCAATGCTGCCGGGGATTGATAGCCGTCCATTGGAAGGTCAAACCTTTTACCACCCCACATCATCTGCGCCTCTCATGGACCAAAAGCTCACGAAAAGCATCCTTCTTTCTCCTATATTCCTTATGAGTCCGCCCACCTCCATATGCATTGAAGTGAGTGAGTGGTCGATGTTGATTCTCGAGCATGCCCCTGCCTTCACGCCCAATTTGAATTGAGAGCGCGTTGTGCTGCTGATTCGTTTTCTAAATGAACGCTAAGAGGTGGTTTTTTGGTCCATAGTGAAAAGATAGGAAACGCGGATTGTGGGATCCTCAAGTGCTATCTCACGGCAAAGGAATTGAAGCTTTTGCGATGATGAATACAACGCTGTGAACGGTCGAGATTTCTTTTTTGCTCCGAGGGCAATGATGATCAATGCAATTTGTCATGTTCGACTATGTACACACGATTACGTGTCCAACACTATATGTCAATTCTCGACGCTCATGATACACATAACATCCTGCCTCTGTTTCCCTTGTTTCAACTCTTCAAGACCCATTCACCGCCTCTTCACCCTCCCTCCCAGCACCAACACTCCATACGCGAGCACCCGATACACCGTCCCAATCACCAGCAGACTCAACAAATCCTTGGCAAACGCATCGAGCGCGAATCCCGTCGCGCGGGCCGCATGGTGGGTATCGTACAGGAACCCCCAGGGCTCGACGTTCCTCCCAAAGTAAATCTCCGCCAGCCAGACCCCGGGGCTGGACCGCCACAGCCAACCGACGTGCCAACCGTCCGCTTTCTTCAGGGGCGGGGCGGCACCGCTAAGGACGCCGACGATGAGGGAAGCCATAACTGCCAAAAGGGGTCCATCTTCCTGGCGGGCGAGCATGGAGACCACGGATGCGAGGCCGTAGATGCAGTAGAAATACAAGAGGTTGCCGATGAAGGAGGCTAAGTATGGGATGACGGGTGTGGCCAGCAAAATGAACATGGTGGTGAAGTGGAAACAGCCAAACACCATGCGGGGGAGGGTGGAGACGATCTTGGCGATGTAGTAGGCGAAGACGTTGTGGCCCGAATCGGCCTCCCGGCGGTGGATAAGGTATTCCTCGCCGAAGACGCGAACACCTGGCGAAGAGGAAATGAGGCCAATGGAGATGCAGACGAGAAGGGACATTTGCGGGACGGATTGGTAGTCAATTGCGGATGAGAGAAGTTCGTAGTCGTTGAGGAAGAAACCATGGAAATTGACGCCCTTCTGGCCGTTCTGGGCGAGGCCGATGAGGAAACCGCCAAAGGCAGAGACGCCCATCTCAAACCAGAAGGAGGATTTGGTGCGGTATTGTTGGAGTAGAGCGCGATTGAGACAATGATGGATCTGAAGGGGCCATGGGGCGCCGCGATGCTTGATTGTGACGCGAAGGGAAGCCATCTCGGTGGTGGAAGCTTGGACTTCTAGCTTAGGCTGATTTTGGGCTGTGATGGCTTCCCAGTTGTTGATTAGGGCATCCTTGCTGACATCACCTGCTCTCTTGTATGGACGACCATTCCCTGTAATGATATCGGTTACGACATCACCTGCATTAGCGTACTTGGGGAAGTCGAAGCCCAAATTCTCAAAGTAATCCTGCACTTCGGACTCCTTGCCCTGATAGATCAAGCGACCGTTGCCTAGTAAGATGAGCGAGTCGATCATTTCGAAAATCTCGATGCGCGGCTGATGAATAATGACGATGATGGAGATGCCTAAATGGGACAAGGCCTTTAGCATCTTCATGATAGACGAGGCAGCGGTTGCGTCTAGACCAGATGTCGGTTCGTCTAGGAATAGCGCCATAGGCGCAGCCGCTAATTCGATGCCGATCGATACGCGCTTACGCTGGCCACCTGATATGATTGGCTTAGCAACGCTGCCAACTCGAGAGTCGCGCACATGCGAGAGCTCCAGGCAGTCAACGACTGCATCTGCATGTTTCTGGATATCCTTGTCGGACCAATTCGATGGTAGTCGCACGCGGGCAGAATGCAAAATGTTTTCCCTGACCGTCAACTCAGGCAAGACAATGTCGTCTTGTGGAACGTAGCCGATGATCTTCTTATACTGCTTGATCTTGCCTGCAACTCCATTAACGCGTACAAAGCCTCCTGTGTTGCTGGATCGGCCCATTAGCACATTGACGAAAGTGGATTTGCCAGCGCCAGAGCCACCCATCACGCCCACGAGGGAGCCGCTGGGTATACTGCCGGAGATGTGAGAGAGGATAGGCTTGGTAGTGCCGCGTGGATGAAAGCTGAGCTCCGAGAAGCCAAAGCTCAAACCAAAGTTAGAGGTCTGCACAGCTCGCTTCATGCTATCGACAAATGCTCGTAGCTCAGCGCTGGAGTCAAGGTCAATGCCACCTTCCATGCCGCTGTCGTAAAGATACTGCTCGTCAAGTGCGGCTTGGAAGCCAGTTGGAGCGCGTTGAATGGGTGTGATTCTTGCCTCGAGTGGAGCCATTTCGACATCATCATCCCCTAGATTCTTATACCCTGCACTTTTGTCCGTCACGTTTATGCGCTTCGGTAGGTATGATTGGTGGCTTCGTCTGCTCAGCGCTGCTCTACCATAAAAGCGGAGGAAGAGGAGAAGAAGTATTGCGAGTGAGTCGACTAGAATAAGAATCCCGAATGGCACCAGGATAGTCTCATTTTGCGCCTTTTCGGGACAGTGGCTCCCCGCGCTGCATTTGATGGGTTTCTGAGAGCCGGGTGGGCAATAGGAACCTTTGGGACAGACAATCTCTTGGGGCGGATACGAATTGTGAGGGCAGTAGAAGCCGGGTGTGCACATGGTAGGCTCGAAGGGACCCATGCCCTGTATTTGGCCGTTGAAAAGGCCCGGAAAGGCGCAGCTCGCGCCGCCGAGTCTAGCTTTTTCACACGGCTCGATCGGAGTGCAGTATTGAGGCAGAGTGTTAATAGTGTTGTTCCGACCTGTACTTGAGTCAGCAAGATTGTGCTTCCTGACCGGCTCCATCATCTAAGACCACTCACAGAAGAAGCCCTGATGGCATCCTTCATCCAACCATGAGGTCTCATTCTGAAGCCTGATTGGAATAGCTCCAGGCAAATAGCAAGGTGCGGCATCGACCGGTGTCTGATTGGCCGCCAACGCATCCCCCGCTCTGTAGTATGATGTTGAGAAGGACGTCTGATTGACACCCGTACATGCTTGATCCTGCAGAGACAACGGATCCGGATTCACCGTCCCAAGATCGACCAGACCGCCGTTTCCTTGCGAGATGAAAGTGATATCCGTCTTTGGGGGATCACTCCCATCTTCAACCGGTAGACTTTTGCTGTCTAACATATCATGGTCTGGCGCGTACCATTTACCACCATTGCCGACGTAGATATCATCAGTGACATTGCCTTGGCATCGCCATTGCATTTTGGTTTGGTCATTGTCTGGTGGGGGCGCCCTCAAGGCGCAGATGCAAGCGCCAGTGTCGAGGAAGACGGGGCCTTGTGATGGGAATTGGGGGAGAAAAGGATCTTGTATGGAGCCCTGAGAGCCATGTGGGAGGGCGAGAGCGGCGGGCTTCACGTAGCTGGCAGAGGAGGCGGTAGAAGGAGAGGGCGTGGAGGAGGGGACTGAACGTTTGTTCTTCGTCGTATCATCATCGTTGGTGGACGAGTCGTCATTTCCCGCATCACTGTCAGACTGGATGTCGGAAGGTTCAGTGTCGGTAGAGGAGGAATCAGTGGTGTCGTTGCTGCTATCCGTATGATCATTAGCGTCAGAGTCAGTCAACGATTGATCTTCATCCTGATCCGACATGATCGTCAGTAACTTTCGTGATCTTATCCACGGTGGTTCCAACGGGGAAGTGATCACGGCCGTCAGGTTCGCGAAGAGGGATGGGGTCTCACTTTCTATCAACGGCTCATAACACTTTGCTGCTGCTGCGGCTGAAGCTAGGACAGCGCGTGGTAAGACCTAGTCGCTGGGGTTCCTACGGTCTAATCTTAGTCAGGCAATCGGAATAGGTTGGACAGCAGACAATTGAGAGGCTAGCCTGGATTCTGGCACCTCATACAAAAGGATTGAAGCTTGAAGCAAAAATGAATTTCAGCCCTCTCGCAGCGACGCGTTGATTGGCCCAATTGACGTTCTGCTGCTGACTAACCAGCTTCGCCTCTCCAAATTTCCGCCTCAACTAATCTATTTTACTGTTGGTGATTTACTCCGCCTACTCTCTCACTCCGGACGGGATCTTTATTACCTCCGCACAAGCACTCGTGGTGAACTGGCAGTCATGTCAGCGAATGATGAAAGTAAAAGGCTCAAGTCTGCCATATCTGTTCAGGATTCCTTCTTAAGTGCCACAGCCGACGTGACAGGTCGATCGTGCTGGGACATACTGCACGGACTCAAGGAGAGAGGAAGTCTCTTTGCAATGTTTAACCCAGGATCGACAAAAGATGAAACTACAGCGGCTTCGGGTCCTCATCGTTTAAATATGCGTCATTCCAAATCCGTAAATTCCTCACGGAAATAATGCAGATGCTCGAAGCCATTATGCCCCGAAAACAGCGTGGTCGTCCAAAAGATACAAGTTTTCCAAGGAGCCGTCGGTCCAAGGCATATACAGAGATGACTTGACTCGAAGATTGGATTCGCGCTTAATCAATTTTCACAGATCGCGCATCACACAGATCATCTGCAGCTCCAGATGAGCCTTCACCAATATCATTGATGCCAGCCCTTTCAACGGCACCGGAGACTTTGCTGTCTGATTTGATATCTGTATCCACATAATCCGCAGTGCTGTCAGATGACTTCTGTTGGCCACTGGTCACTGCAGCGGACTTCTTGAAAGTAGGGATGGGGGGACGGATATGAGACCTGAGCTCTGCTCGCACCGCTGCTCTTGTTGTCGGAGAGCCCTTGGCCTTCGTATGTCGTACTGTCGTTGACCCCAGGCTTTTGCGTGTTGAACTCTTCATCCTTGAAGAACTTGATATTGCCATGGAACAGACGATCGAAGGGAATGTCGATCTCCGTGGCGTCGAAGATGCTCCGCATGTGGGCGACGCTTCTCTGCGGCATCCCTGTGTTCATAGTGGTACGATCATTGAAGGTGTTGGGAGCCTGGCCGTCTTGGGGAATGGTGACGCGAGGCACCTTGGTAATCGGGCTGCCATCGACTTGTTTCTGGATCGATCGCGCAAAGACGAGTATGTGAACAGCGAGGAGTAAAACAGTGGCCTTCATGGTGGACAACGGTCAAATATGCCGTTTGTTTTTCGCCAGCCGTACGATTGATTCAACTTGAATGGATTGGATTGGATTAGATTGGATTTTGATATTGCAGCAAAGCACCAGGCCTCGGCTTTTCTATTGGAACAAGATCTCACGACGAGATGGGTATGAACGGGCACAGGAGCACAGAGGAAGCCAGAAGAAGCAACGCCGCCCTCACAGAGCGCTTAGCAGAGCAGGTAGGAAGAGAGCGAAGAAGATACACAAAGTGGAAAGCAAAGGTGAGATATATCAGAGAAGGGAACTGTCCATCCCTCTTCAATGGCATCCATCGAGCAAATACTATGCAGGTGTCCCGCTGTCCTTGTCTCGTGTCAATTATCGAATCCATGCGGGACTCTTCTATGATTTACATGGCAGCAGCCAGTTGATTCAAAGGGTGAGGCGCGGATCTCCACCACCTGCCGGTCAAACTATGGGCTCCAAGGTATATTTGCTGACAACCAAGCATGCCGCCTATACGGCCCGCAAATCATATGCAAAACCCAAACAAAAAGAAGCATTGTGCAAAAGAAGGAACTTGAGGATCTCGCGTGGTGGGGACGGACTGTAGGGAGGTCTGTGAGCGTTTCATTCCAGCGGCAATTTACGGGATATTAGGGGGGTGAAACATTTAATACCAACCAAAGTCGATCATCAAATGGAACAATATCAGTACGATTCACGGACAAGCATCCTCAAAGCTTCTGTTATTGTTATGGTCTTTTCTGGGGGTTTTGCAAGATTTTCGTGGAGGAGGGGAGAGTGTGAGGACTGTCCTTTCCCAGCAACTGGAAATGATGAATTCGGGCAGCGAATCCCAAGGATTAGTCTCGAGCTGATTGTACATACATCTTCAGCCTCGTGAATATTTCCAAAGACTAATACCATCACGACCCACCACCCCTCTCCATCGCAATCAAAGACTCGCCTTCCCCCGACTCTCAAACGGCAACACCAGCGCCAACACCCCCGCCGCAATGAACAGCGCCCCACTGACATACACCGGCGCCGCCGTCTCGAGATTGGCGTATATGGCCACAATCGGCGCCATGATGCCAAACACGCGGTTCGCCGTCGCCGTCAGCGCATTCCCGGTGCCCCTATCCTTTGTGGGGAAGATCTCGGGCGTGTAAGCGTAGAGGACGGCATACATGACATTACTCATGAAGTTGTAGGCGCAGTTCCATCCCAGCAGGCTATCAGATGTCACCGCTGTTGTGGACGCGAAGAGGAAAACACCGGTGAGGGCGGTGGACAAGGCGAGCGCGCCCTTGCGGCCGAAACGGGGAACTTCGACAAGTAAGCCACCGAGGAGAGCGCCGGGGACGCCGAGGACGGAAATGATGAGGCTGTTACGGTAGGTGATGTAGGTGGAGCCGTCGCCGAAATCTGCGCCACGGGTTTGTTGGATGTAGGGCAGGAAGGCATTGTACAAGGGAAATCCCAACCCGATGAAAGCCCAGATGGTCATAATGCAGGTCGTCGACCATGCCAATTTGGGAGTGGCGAAGAGGGAGCGGACGTGTGTGAGATTGACTCTCTCGAGACGACGTTTGAGAACGGCGGCGGCATCGGTGCCTTGGGATTCATCAGCACGATTATGGATTTGTAGGTCGGCGAGGGTGAGCGGAGTGGTGGTGTGGTTCCGGCGAGCGACTTCATGGACAACGGCGACGGCGTCTTCGTCCTTGCCGCGACCCATGAGGAATTTAGGCGATTCATACAAATGGAAGAGGAAGAAGCGGCAAGACCACATGATGAAGGAGAGGCCGCCCATGGCGATCATGAAATACCGCCAGCCGAAGTTCTCCGACTTAGTGCAGGTCGTGGCCGTGGAGGAGCAGGTGTGGTAGCCAAGTAAGGGCCAGGCGACGAGGTTGGCGAGCAATTGGGCAAAGGCCCAGAAGACGGAGAGGATTGTGAGGAGGTATTGGTGCGAACCTGGGAGAAATTCGAGGAAGATGGCGCTGTCGACGGGGAGGTTGCCGCCCACGCCCACACTCCAGAAGGCTGCGAAAATGCCGATGGCGGCAAAGTTGGGGGAGCCGGCTGCAATAAGCCCGAAGACGGCGGTGATGCCGATGGTGAGATTGAATGCTAGGCGTCGACCGAATATGTCACCTTGGTTCACTTATCAGCATTGACATAAGTGATCATCGATGGACTTACACCCAAACCCCCAAAAGATGGCCCCAGCGAGCAATCCAATATTCTGGGCCAGCGACAGCAAGGGTGGTTTGCTCGGGGAGAACTCGCTCGTGATGGCTGGCAGGATCAAGGAGGTGACAATGGGCCACAGATTGTCGCTGGCCCAACCAAACCCCCCCACGATGAGGAAGAGCTGCCATTGATACTTGCCCATGCCAATGGCTTGAACGGCGGTATTCAACGTCTGCGCTTTTCCCTCATATACCGGATCGAGGCCTTCCTTGAGCAATGTGGGGACGGCCTCGAAGGATGCGACACTGCCATTACGGCCTTCATCGCTGTCTGCTGACGGGTCGTGTTTCTTGGATTCCATGATGCTCGATGCCGGTAAGTAATATATCGATAAGAATGATTAGTAGCAATAAAGAGATCTTCAGACTACAACATTCACAGACTCAAGTGATTCTGCGTCTCGCGCCGAGTAGCTGCTTCTTCGCACCAGGAGACATGTTTCCTTTCTTTTCGGTGTAAGTTGCTGTCGCATGGGCGGGGAAGGAGGGAGCGGGGCATCTATATTTATGGGGATCGGGCGGGATGTTTTGTGATAACTAAAGTATGGCGCGATAGCATCCTGCCGATGGCGTTATCTCCACCAATCTCTAAAAGGTTTCCCTCCGGCGTCCACGTTTCGGTGGATCACGAACTGCAGCAGGTGGATTAGGCGAGCCACGCTTCTGCGTGAGTGGACGGACATTGATGACAGGTAATGCTGTCAGCAGCCGCTAAAATTCCGTGTAGGCGGCCCTGTCAATTTGGGGGTTTAGCGTGGCGTGGGGAGACTGGAGAGATTGTCGGCGTCGGCTCTAGGCTAGGCCCGCCCCTGCATAATCTTCGCCCGTACCTCCTTTGGCCGTTGAAAAGTTGATGTTAGAGACCTTAACCATTGGTGTCGACAATGAGACCATTTTGTCCAAGTATCTGCATGGAAAGAAAGGAGGGGGGAATGGAGGGGAAACGAGTGAATCTCTATGGGTTCATGTTGGAAGTGGCGACATTGCAAGACCCTCGTTTCGATAAATGGATCACGAATCTAGTGTGAATATCGAAGCAAGAGGTTCTTTGATTTTGAGGCGACGCCTTATCATAACACCCACGCTCGTACGCAACTTGCGGAAAAGGTGTGTACAGGGAAAGGCTGCTTGAAAAAACAAACCAAAGGCAAGAGCATGACCGTCATCAACCTCACCAACTCGGACTTTCATTCCCAAACGGAATCCGATCCACCCGCGCCCCTGTCCCACTTGACGACCTGCTGGAGTCACTGCCACACCCATCACTGCTGCTGAACCCGGTCTTCCACCGCTTCGCCCTCGACCGTCTCCCCGGCCAACCCCTCAACTTCCCCTCCAACAACCCGACCATCCCGAATTGCTCCATCTTCCTCGCCGCCACCACCGCCTGCCGCAGCACCTCCGCACGATTGTCGATCCAACACCGCTCGACCAACCAGGCCAGCACCTTGAACCGCTGCCCGCGTATCGCAGCAAGCAGCACCCGCAGATCCACCACCGCGCCCGCTCTGACGATCTTCTCAATCAGCCAGAGGGGTTGGTGTTCTTCTATCGCTATGGCAAGCGCACCTTCATCGTCCGCGCCACCTGTAGCCGGGTCGGCGTTGTGGTCGAGTAGGAAGGCCGGGATGAGCGGATTGCCTCCCTGGCAGGCCATCATGAGACTGGTGGTGTATTGAGGGAAATAGTCGAAGCGCGCAATGGATGGGTCGTGGTGATGGAGCAGTTTGAACGTCGCGATATTGGGGTGCGCAAATGCTGTCGCCAAGATGAATTCAGATGCCACGTCCGCGCAGGGGTATGTCGCCAGCAAGAGAGCGAGGGTGGGTGCTTGGGAGTGCTCGACGGCTTGGTGGATCATGGCTGAGGTGGGCGGCGGGCCCGCGGTGGGGACAGGTACGATCTTATTGTGGTAGGAGAGCCATTGGGGTTCGACGGGGAAGTCTCCCGCGCGGACACCGATTTGTTGGAAGAGGTGTTTGAGTTTGAGGATGTTGCCCGATGCGCAGGCTTGGAGGATGGATTTCTGCCGGCGATGGCCTGCCGAGGTGGGGTATCTCTCATGTGATGATGACGAGTATGGGGCTGAAGAGTGGTGAGCCATCTTGTTGATCCTCAGATCGCTGATGAGATCAGTCTGTGAGCGGCGATGTCAAGAGATTGCAAAAGATTACAGGACCGCGTAGGTGCATCGAAGGGATATGGTATGCCTTATGAAAGGTCTCAGTCCCACACGGCAGAAAAGCCAGATCTTCAAATCCGTTGATAAAGCTTGCGCCATTCCAATATGTCCTCCATCACACTGCATACGAAAGGCAAGGCTTGGAGGTGATGGGAATCCTATGTCTCAGGCTCCTCAGCAGCGCCCTGGCAGTAGGGCAGATCCGTCCTGCCGAACCGAATTACGCAATGCATCCGTGGAGCCATGGAGGGCAGAACATGGGCGTTTCTCGCATGGTCCATGGGAGCACTGCCACAGCCTCGTCCACCAAGATCGACACTCAGGGTCTTCCGGCTAAGAAAAGAATCCTTCGCCCTCTCCTGATTGGTCGGCTGTGGGTGTTTCAGGATGAATCTTGGCAAAGGTTGGCGGCTAGATAAGGCCATCTTGCATCTGGCGACTACTTGACTTTGCGTAATGGAGGATCGCAGATTTGAAACAGTGATGGAGATGAGCTGCATTGTTGTATAACATCACACAGACCGGCTCCCTTCGGGCGAGTCGATTGTCATGTTTGGCGGATATCAAACATCTGTCCTTATCGTAGTTCGCTCATGCCTCAATCCTCCAACTCCATGTCTTTGTTGGAATCCCTCACACCACGATAGAACGACAGATTGGCTGCTGGTCTCGATCCTCTGCTCAGAACTGCCAATCAACGCGTAATCCGAACAGCGATGTAACGAAAATCCTTTCCAATGCAGAAGCGCAAATGTATCCCCAAGGCTAGACGCCTCCCCTCTCTCTCATATACTGCTGCTCCATCCACCTCCATCCATTCTAGCTTCGCCTTCCTCTCCCCATGCAAGTCCGGCCACCCTCCCTCTCTCTTCGGAGAACTGAAACCTCGCGAAACGCAAGGCTCGTCCGCGGCGTAGACGATCCTCTTACCTGGCCCCCCTTTCATTTCACCGCCAGCCACGTCCCCGCAGCTCGCCGCTCCTGCATATTTCTCTCGCTCATCGCTGCTGCTGCTGCTGCTGCTGCGAAGAACCTCTTGGTTGGGCCACTGTTTTCCGCCGTCACGTTTCGGGCCTCTCGTGCCTTCTTGGGCCAGGCTGCTTGTTTGTTTTTTGTTCCCTCGAGAGGCTGGGGGAGCGCCCTACATCAAAGAATTTCCCACATCACGAAAAAGCCTCGAAATTTCTCATCGGATGATCCTCCGACGACGGATGTCAGATAATCCTCGACGCATGCAAGAAGACAGAGGATGAAGAAGAAGAAGTAATCCGCAAGTATATCCCCCAGCCATGCAATCAATGATAATGATGGGATTAATACCCCCTACCCCCTCCCCCGATGTATCCATATCCAGAACATCCATCCATCGGCGATATGGGTATTGGAAGGAATTCCGTGCGGGAGTGATTGCCTCGTGGGCATGGGCTGTATAGCATGCTCGGCTGGTAAGGGGAGAGGGGGGGAAGAAGATGTCGAGGTTAGGAGCATCCAGATAAACCCCTTTTTTTTTATAAAGAACGAAACGGGACTGGTGGGAGAATCATGGATGTGAATTGGGTGTTTCCCCCGTTCTTGGCTTTGGTCCTTGCATGCTGTCTCAATCTCAGACTGGACTCTCCCGCACACAAATCATTCTTTAACAAGAGGATAGATAGAAAGCACAGGATAGCAGATTCAGATTACGTCTAGCGAACATGCGACGGTGCTCCCTCCCCCTACCCTTCTCGCCTTCATGCAGGCTCTCCAAGCCATCACCCTCGTTAAAACCCCCACCGCGGTACCAACACCCCAAGGCAGGCAATGACTGCCCTCCCCCAGTTTTCTCGCCCACCCTGGGTCCAAACCCCCAACTCAATAGCATCACTTCCTCCCCAAGATCCCTGCCGAAGGGCCTAATCGCGCACACCCTGATAAGGTTGATTGTGATGAACAGGAGTTCATCGCTCTCATAACCCTAGCTGGCAGGTTCACCCACTCCGGGGTCGAGGGAATGCCGGTAGCGGTGGGGCCAGGCATTTGCGCAAGGCTTGAGGGAGATGAGTTCAACTTTGCTGCGATTCGCAGCGCCCATTACCGTGTCGAAAACTTTAGGTCCCTTGAGGTATCCTCGATATCAGAGGTCAATACTCAGCGCATGACGGTGACGGCGCTATATCTGTATGTTATGTCTTTCTGGAGCTGTTTGATAGAATGGGCAAAGATACAGTAGAGCCCATGAGATAATGAGGAAAAGTTCGCTATCAATGCGGCAGGAGTCGCGAAGCATGCCAAGATAAAGCAAGAAGCGAGCGGAATGGGGAGCAAATTAGATGGACACAAGTTAGGAAGTCGGAGCCGCGCCCTGCGCATCCTCCATCTTGACGTCCTCTTTTGCCACTTCTGCTGGCGGCGATGGCTCTGGCTCATCGACTGCAGGCGATTTCGAGCTCGCCTTCACTTCCACCTCCACTTCCGCGGAATCTTCCGACATTATCCGCTTCTCTTCATGCATCTTTTTGCTCGGTGATACGGGCGATGATTCATCCACCTCTTCGAGCGACCTCTTTCGGGCCTCCTTCTTGGAAGGCGACGGAGTCTCGTCCACATCTTCCTGTTTGGCCAGGATTTCCGAGGCCTCGCCAATATATTCGGTGTCGATATCGACCTCGACCTCCTTCATCCACTGCTTCAGAACGTCCATGGGTGGGAATGCCCCCCCACTTTTCCCACCCCTCAATTCGGAGCTACGACTACTTTTGCCCCTCCCCTTGGGTTTGGCGACAAAGTGCTTCCTCCGTAAGTGGGCAGCGGCGTTGTAGTCGGCACTGTAAGCTTTACCCTTCTGGCAACTCTCACAATCGGCCAGGAAATTCTCATTGTCGGATTTGTCCACGCAGACCCACATCTTGCGTTTCTCGACGTGCTCTCGCTCGGTATGTCGCTTGAGCTCGTGTTCGGAGCGGAAGCCTTGTGGGCGAGTGTTGCATTGCGGGCATGTAAGTGCTCGATGGGGTCGCTGCATGTTGGGGTCGGTGGCTGTTCTCCGTATTGCTGCTGGTGATGCTTTGGCTGAATGCTCTCCTGAATTGAATCCAGACGCTGGGGAGGTGTGAGTCTTGGGGAGTAGTTTGTCGACCTGCACCTTTGGCAATTTCTGATTGTCCCGGTGAGCAGGATGAGTGGCGATATGCACCAAGGGAATGCTGGGTTGGCGGGGAGCGATGTTTGGTCGGACGGAATCCTCGGAGAACATGCGTTTCCTCTCCATTCGACCATGCTGTTCGTATAAGGCAAGGTTGTTTCGAACATTTCGTCTCTGTCCGGCTTTATGGAAAGCGGACTTTACCGTGCAGATGATGAGAGCCTTCTTCCATTTGGGAAAGTGCTTTACTTTCCTCTTGGCCGGACGTGGTTGAATGGAAGCTGGATTGGGAAAGGTATTGGTAAATGTGCTTACGGGGCCAGTCGTGCGTTGCTGCACCGGGCTTTGACCTTGAAGGCGAGCGTGAGGGTGTTCGGCAATGCGAGCAGCAGCAGCAGCATTGAAATGAGGTGTCGAGGCCAGACCCATTGGTTGAAGGGGTGCCAGCTGTGTTCGATATCGAAAGGATGGATCGACCCTTTGCTCTACACCTCCTGGCCCCTGTGGAACAGCGACTATCTGCTCGAGGTTGAGATCAATGACTTGCTTATGCAGGAGAATATATTCCCAGGAGAAGCGATTGGCAGGCCCCAGCATTCGGACATTGCGCTCAAAGATACAAGGTCTACCGGAATCAGCGCAAAGGATACAGCTTTCATCCTCCCTCTTCATCATGCATGGTCGTTGTCTCTGTTGACAAGCTCCGCATTTCTGAGAATGTTGGAATTCGATGAGATCATCACGCACAATCACGTATTGATTCACCATCTGTTCTGCCATCAGTAAGTACTCTCTTGTTCAAGATGGGAACACGAGTGGCGATGACGATGACGATGACAATGACAATGACAATGCTACAAAAGACAAGGCTGAGATCAGGAGGAAGCTTGGAAGAAGAGAGTAGTGTTGGTAGTAAAATGCAACGTCAACAAGGAGGGCGAAGACGGTGGCCGAGGGGGGCGGGAAAATTCCTCGAGGCGAACTGAAGGGTGCGAGGAGGGTGGGCAACTTGGCAAGGCAAAAGAGGCAATTTCCTTCAATTTCCCTTGTCGACTCCACTTTTTGTCTCAAACGCGTTAAGTCCATTAAATGCTGAGCTGTCGGGCATTGTCCGCATTGGAACGTGACCAATCAGAAGCAGAGGAGTCAGCCCCTCCAACCATGTCTTTCGCAGCATTGCAGCAGCCCCGGGCTGCTGGCCTGCTGCCCCGACACCTTAGTTTAGCCCGTAAGGCCCCGCCGTTCACCGGTGGTGTCGGTTGCTGACAGTGCTTGAGGCCTTACCCCCGAGGCCCCAACACCCTACAGCCTGGCCTTTTTTCCGTTTCAGCGGTACTTCGCCTCGGTGCTTTGTTCTCCACGTTGCCAAAAATAAGAATGATTACATATCAATTACGATGCGGATGGCCTCGCATCTGACCGACCATTGGAGGCTTAAAGCTTTGCCTTCTTATCTCGGCCTACATAATTGCACAGTACAACATACCTTATGCATAATCCATTCGAGGGTTGCTGGGTTTGCAAGTAATTGATTGGCCGGTCATGGCCCAACCCCCCACCGTGCAGCAATAACCCTAACCTACTGCGTCACTGCCCAATGTCAGCATTGCTACCTTTCGAGAAAGGTACCTGGTCGCCCTGACACGACAGCCCACATTGCCAAGGTTCACCAGCTTGACCAGGTCACAGCATGTTGAGACTCAAGGGAAGATTACAGGGCACTATCCGCCACCCTACGTATTGACCCATCACAGTTAACAGTCATTGAAAAGACGCCTGGGTCCGCCAATGACACGTGTCGCATTGTGCCGAAATGGAAGCTCCGACATGTCACCAAGTACCTAATCTTATTGTACTCGGTACGATATCTGATTGCTAATGAAGACTTCTGCCGACCATCTCATTGTCATCCACAGTCGCCACGGGAGAGAGACAACATGATTCCAGAGTGATTCCATTTCGACTTTCGTTCATGCTACAAAACTCGATTCAGGAGCGCCCATACAAGGTACCAAATACCAGATAGCCAGTCATAACAACCACCTCCTTCCCCCTTCCAGAGTATTCCGACCCTACCCATCAAATAAAGCCCTTCCCACTCCCCCTCCTCACCTCCTCATCGAAATACCCTCCCATCTCCCTCTCCGCCCACCCCCTAGCCTCCTTGCCGATCTCACTCAACGGCCGGAACGCCGCCGCTTGCTGCTTACTCACATATCCCATCTCGGCCTTCATACTCTGATGCGCGGTCCCATTTCCTTGCTCCGAATATCTCATCGACCCCAGCGCCCCATGCTGATGCCTGTTCTGCACCACCTTCCCCGCCGTGAGTGCAACTTTCGGAGGCGGCATCGGCGGAGCCGGGGGGAGCGGTTTGCCTTCGATATCGTAGCTGTTGCCGTACCGCTGCACCCGCGGCTGCGGCGCCGGGTGAACGGTGGGGAATTGCTGGTAGGAAGTGGTGTAATTATTGCGGTTGATGGAATGGTACGCCCGCTGCGGGTCGATAGAGGCGGAGATGCGCTCACGTTGGGCAAAGGGGGTGAGTTGCGGAGCCGAGATCTGGGATTTGCGCGGCTGTGGCTTCGGCTGTTTCTTAGACGAGGAGGAGGATGGTATGGATAATTTGGACGATTTGAGCGTGCGTTTTTGGATGGCCTGGGAGGGGTTGGTGCCGAGCTGTTGGTGGGCTTTGGGGTTGATGGCGATGATGTGCGGATGTTGCTGGGAGGCGGCAGAATTGGAGGGGAGTTGAGAGTTGTTCTTCTCGAAGAGGGAGCGATTGTCGGCGTCGCGGTGGCGTCGGACTTGGGATGGCTTTTTGGAGTTGGTTTTCCGGTGGAAGAGCGAGAAGAAACCCATGATTGTCCGATCCGTTCAAAAGGGGAAACAAGATACTTGCCGGATGTATCTTCCAGCTCTGTTTTGCGAATGAAATGGAGTAGTTGGAAGAGATGAAGGCATCGGGATGGCTGTGAATGTTATACTAAAGTGTATAGCAGACGCCGACGTTGTTTGTGATCAAGTGACAAGCGCATCTTTGTGAGCGATGGTCAAGGGTCATTCGAGACGCTTTGTGAGAGGCATCGTGCCGGAGACACAACATCAAAGAGGTGCAGTCAGACAAAGGCGATCCTTTGAGCCTCGAGCAGCATTGCACATCATTCACAGGTCTCACAAGACCTTGACCGTGGTGCAGTAAGGGGATGAAAGAAGAGACAAAGAAAACTTACAACTCCCGTCAAGGCCAACGAAAGGGGGGGTTTCTGCTGTTCGACGTTGTACGCGTGCTGTTGTCGCATGACTCTGTACATGTAGATATCAGGATGAGAAAAAGGCCAGCCGTACCTCTGTAAGGTCGAGATGCAACAGACTTTCCAGAAGATAGTGACGATGTCAGGTGGGATGAATTGCAGGACGGTTAAAGAAAATCGCTGCTGAATATAGTTGATATGTCGTGATTCCTCCACGTTATCTTCAAACGATGTTGTTCTATACGCAGAGCGTTTCTTGAATGGTGTCATTGCAGCCTCTCCTCGACTCAGACCTACCATACCCTCGTCCGAGTATAGGTCTGTGTTGATTGGGCTGCAGCCTCATTTTGGTGCCTTTTCGAAAATCCTGCCTCCCTTATCCATACTACAAATCCACTCCCACCATAGAGACGCGACTAGACATGCCAGGATAATCAACAGCGTGTAGGATCCGGCCATCTTCCTTGCAAGCGACAGCACAATCGCAACGCTGCAAGTCAACAGTCGCGGCAGGAATCTAATATACCTATTGTCGACCTTCATCGTCCCGGGCCTATCAAGGTTCCGCGAAAGGAGGGCAAGAATGATCTGACAGATGACAACGACAGCCAATGAAATTCCCACCGGCTGAGAACATGAAATCTTGAAGCTGCCGTTCCTTGGTTTCGTGTGGTTGTGATGCGGGGGTTAGCTTGTTGGTGAGTTCATGATGGTTGCTTTCGTCCGGGAGCGCATTCACGTATGTGTATTGGCGATGATGAAGAGGATGGAGACCCCAAGAATGAGAGTTGAATGGAACATGACGACATGAGTGCTACAGCAGGTGTTAGTAGAGTTGATATTGAAGGAGGTGAAGCATGGATGAGGGGAGAAGGCACGTTAACCATGCCTCGGCCCTCCACCACTGCCGCTTGACTGGATGTACGAATCTGCGAGCATGATCTCGATTGAAGTACAGCGCCCTGAGTGAGTAATAGATGCAGAGAGCGAGAATGCGGTGCCACAGTGCTCACTCAAGCCACGACCCAAAGGATTGCCGCGGATCAAGTTCAGTACATTTTCACCCAAGATGATGATGCAAAAGTCCCGAATCCGCTCTACCCAGTGATCTTTGATCGTCCGGTCTGGCGCGTTCCTCACAGAAGAAGTGATCAAAGTAAGGTGTAGGCAGCAGGGCCTGGATCGCGAATCCGCCAGCGACCGCGACAAAGATCATGGCTGCTTTACCCGGATATTCCAACGAGAAGGATCCGATCCAGAGGGCAATGACTGGCCCGGCAACAGCGATCCGGACCATCAGAGGTCCGCGCAAGGAGTGTATGAAAAGAGCACAGACAGCTTCAATGGCGATGAGGGTGGCCCGAGCGATCAGGTAGATGGACAGGGCAATGTTATCCTGAGGTTCATCTTGGGTGAAGATATAGCCAGCGTTGTTGCCATAAAGCATGGCCAGGATAAGGATCCAGAGGATGAACAAGCTTTCGATCATGTCATTGGTAGCATATTTGCTCATGAATCCCAGCAGAAACTTCCATAGGCGCCATGCGATCAGGAAAAGGATGATGAAGTTGCCTAGGGCTTGGCCAATCGAGGCATCGGATTCGGGACTGTAAGCTTCTTCCGAGAAGGTCTCGGGTAAATGACCAATGATGCCGACCCAGATCAGGTCAATGAAGAGCTCGAAGCGACGTTTCTCCACGATTGGGTTGTAGATGGGGACGCTTTGCGAGGCAGTTGACACGGTACTTTCGTTGCTGATTACGTGATGAGTGGGTAGACTGTCATTGAGCTGGAAGAATGGTCCTTCTGAAGGGGGCTCGGCGATGCGCGGACGCTTGAACAGTGCATGTCGCTCGTTGTGGGTCTCTTCGGCGTCGACGAGGGTGGTGGTCCTATGGGGCAGTTATCCGACTGCCATTATAGTGATGTTGGATTTTCAGCGCTCGTCATTCATGGAAAAGACGTAGCATCAAGCGAACTCCCGCACCGACTTCTTTCTAATTGCACGCTCTGAACGCTCCAAACAACGACGTGAAGGTTCAATAAAGCAAAAGCCGGCAATGATGAAGTAGAGCAGAAGAGGAGAGGGACAGAGATGATGATGTATATCTTGGCCAACTCCACTCTCCAGACTCAGAAAACATGGAACGCGACCAGTAGGGAACAGGAGATTAACATTTGCACCGAAGCTTTGACCATCATATTGGGCTGGCGCCATGGAGGATGATGTGGTATTGGTACGTGGCAGATCGCCAGATCAGAGGACGTCGGACGATGTTAGACGATGTTTGGTTTAGCTGCCGTGCGCCGTTGTCAACCTCAGACCCTCAGCATCGCAGTATCTTCCAGGTAAGGCTAGTTGCACGAGCATCACTTGTTTTCATTGGTATAATGTGAGACTCGAGGCGAGATATATGGACAGGTGGTCCTTTGATCCATTGGAAGCTGACTGGTGTTGTTCCTCACCTCATAACTGCTCGAGCACCTCAGCTTCAATGCAGTGAGACTTATATTGTTGTTCGTTATTATCCTGGAGCTTTACGAGCTGACATTCAGTAGAAATGAGAAAAAAAGAAAAGAGGAAAGACCGAGGGACCGAGGCGGACGACCCCTCGGACATTATGACGAGATTGCATTCTCGGGGCGGCTCCTCAAATTCGCCGAAAGCCTTGGCATATTCGACTTCTCGATTCATCACCAAATCTGGGGATCCCAAATCTGGGGATACCAAATCTTCCATCTCAAACACCGACATGCGACTGCAACTACGTGTTTGGCTTCATCAGACTTCACTTCAAAAGTACTGGACTAATAAGGCTTTGCTTCCTTAGTTCAGTCCGCGTACTTGATTGGCTCAGTAACAGTCAATAAGAGACGACATCGTCCATAGCTTGTGGTTCAAGAGCCAACATTCCACATAAAGTCGCCTTTGTTCTTGCAGTGCCATCACCTGCGACGTGAAGACACCTCATGCAGAGAGCGTGCCGCTCCGCCGACCGGCATCTGACATTCTCACATAGCCAGGCACTATTGCAGAGTACCAGAGGGGAACAAGCCCTAGATTTTCTTGAATATCAGCAGAACGCACCCCGTCCCCACCACGAGGTCCTCCCTCCCTAATACCTTCCGTATATCATTCATCGCCCTGACTACAACATCGTCATCCGTCCCTACAAGCTCAGGATGCGCCTTCCGCCACCTGAACACCATACTGGTTGTTCCCAAACTCTTCCCCAGCTCCTCCAGCCTAAGATGTTTGTCACCCAGGAAAAATTCCTTGTCCGACCCCAATTGGCCATCAACGTTCTTTTCCGTTCTTGAGAAAGAGCCGTCTTGATCTGAAAAGCCCGGCACTGGCGGGGAAAGATTCCAAGGAAGTGTCATATCGGAATACCCAATCCGGCACGACCGATTGCCGTCAGCGTCGAACGGTGCGAGGTCCTCTTTCTCCAGCCGGTCGAAGATGGCCTGTACAGCTGAAGAATTGGGCGTTGAAGGGTCTAGCCATCCCCTTATCACGTCAGCCATTTGCTAAAGAGTCAGCAGCGATTAAATTGCAATAGGATGCAGAAACAAGAATAAGAGCGAGGATCATAAACACACGTACGACAAAATGAGTGCTGCTGGCACCAAAGAGCCACTGTCCCATTCTTCCTCAACGCTTTGCCCGCTGCTGGCCAGAATTTGGTCATGTCGAACCAATGCGCCTACTCAAGGATCAGACGGTGAACGATTTCTCCCTCTAGGAATACTCGCAGAACCAGAAGTAAAGAAAAGTTTCACGTACTGCCATTCCTGCCGTGATCACATCCACCTCGCCCTCTCTGCCTTGCAGTACCACGTCCTCAGCCATTCCATTCTCCCACACAATCTTCCCCCCCGACTTGGTTTCAGACCCAACATCCTTACTCAGCTGCCTCGCCATCTCGATCATACCCTCGCTTGGATCAATCCCCCATGCACGATCAAAGTGCTTGGCCAATGGGCGAGTCGCGTTACCAGGACCACATCCTAGATCCACCAGATCCCCAAATCGACTTCCTGTCGGATCGTGAGAACGCAAGATCAGGTCATACAGCCTATCATGATACAAGGTACGGCCAGCGACGTAGGCTTGCGCCTGCGTCGCCGTGTATGCTTTGAATACCTTTTCTTCCGCCATGCTATCTGTGATGACTTCCTTTCGAGATGTTGAAAGACCAGTAATTCAACCGCAGGATTCAGTTCAACGCGTGTCTCCAAAAGCCGTATGAGTCACGACTCAGCTCGGGTTTTTCCTGGTGGGCGGCAACTTGAGCCGGTAAATCGCTCAATGTAGAGTCAATTACTGCATCCAATTGGGTAGGCGATTATTGCATACACTACTACTGTGTTTTGTACGTTCTGTAAGACCATATGCCTTGCCGCGCTTCCACCACTTCTTCTTCGTCTTGCGCTCTCGAATCAAGCTACTCAATAACATTCTCTTGTGTACCCTCCTCATTAACCCTCCCAATTCCTTCTTCCTCTTCGCCCCACTCTTCCACTACCGTCTCCCCCGTTTGCTCATCATTATCGACGCGCCTAACAGTGGGCCCATCCTCCACCTGCATCCTCCCTACCACGGATCTTTGCGCCTCACTCACAAGGGGACCCCCTCCTCAACCACTGTGCTTCCCGTGATACCCGTCATCTCGATACTGCCGCCGCCGCCGCCATCCTCGGTAGTAGTCAGCATCAACCCCCTTATCATATGGATCCTTCCTCCTCGTGCCCCCCTCGCTTGGGGCGAAAAGCGTTGAGAACGCGATGATCCGCCGTCGCAATCTCCTTTTCCCTCTTCATCCTCATGGTTCCCCATTGACCCGGGTGTTTGGGTGGCAGACGAGCCGAGTGGGAAGGGCGCCCTGCAGGGGAAGCCAGCCGCGAGACCTTCGACAGCAAGGGGGGGGGTTTCAACACGGGGAGCGAGGTCAGCACGACGGGCGCTGGTGAGGTGACGACTTCTTCTTCTTCTTCTTCTGCTGCTGCTGCGGCTTGGAAAGCGCACTTCATGTCGTGGCGACACGGTGGATAGATCTATAAGAGCAACTACCTACGATGTAAAGCAGTTTCGTGGTGTAGACGCGCCGTGATTTTGCTTTCCTGCGAGTCCCTTGCCTTGCCTTGCCTTCCCTTCCCCTCCCCTTACCTGTCCTGCCCTTCGCTCTTATCCTCCTGTTCCAGGCTGTTTCTCGGCGAATGGGACCATGGTTCGGTTTGGAGGAAAGGGGGGGGGATGCTGACTGACTCCCTGACTGACTGCCTTTTGGGGGAAAGGAGAGGGGGGTTGGCCCAGTTGGGTCGAGATTGGGACGGTGGATGGCGAGGGCACTGTCGTGTTTGATTGATTGATTGTCATCATGGAGGCCATCTCATTCTCAATAATGGGATGGGATGGATAGATATTGGATTCCCGGATTGAAAGAGTAAATGCTGGGAACGGAGACGAGGAAAGGTGGTAAACAAAAACGGCTTGATGATGTTGGTACACGTAAGTAAGTCAGATCGACCGACTTTCTCCGAAAGAAAAATGCACTCGAAACGCCTGAAGCTATGTCCCTCACCCTGATCAGTACACTTTCCTCCTCTCCTTCCCCCTGCCTCCCGCCACCACATCAACAACAACATGATCCACCTCATTCCCGTCCTCATCCTCCTCCTCCTCCTCCTCCACGGGCGCAGGTGTCTTCCTCCTCTCGGTCCTCCGCCTCGGCCGCCTCACGCGGGATCGACTGATGTTACTCGCGCTATCATCGGGCGCCAATTCACTGTGCCCATCCGCCCCGTCACCACCACCCCACTCACTCCCCGTCGCATCGCCATCGTCATCGGTGCCGCTCTCGCCTTCGACGGCCCAGACGCCGCAGCTCGCGGGGGTGCCCATGCGCGCATCCAACATGCTGACATTCGCGTGGGCCATGCTGCCCCGACGGCGCTGTGAGGCTTGAGCGAGGCCGGCACCGCGCTCGCGCAGGGCCGAGCGCACCACCTCGGCTTTCTGGTGCAGGGCTTCGAAGGCGTCCTCGAGCGCTTCCATGCCGAGATAGATCTCGCGCTCGACTTCTGCCAAGGTGGCGATCTCGGTTTCTTCGTCCAACGCGACGGGGGCGCCGACGGAGGCTGGGGAGAAGCTGGGCGAGGATTGTTGTTGTGGCTGTTGTTGGCTTTGCCGTTGGAGACGTGTGACGAAAGGAGTGGGGCCGCGAGAGGGAGGAGTGTAGGGTGCAGTGGAACCACCGGCAGCAGCGGTCGAGGGGCGGTTGATGTAGTGGTTTGCGGGAGTGGGGCCACGGGATATGGTATGGTTGGCAAAGCCAGGTGCGGCAGAGGTGGGGCGGCTGGGGTGAGTGGTGATGGTGTTTGGATTGGGGGATTCTTCGGCGCCGGAGCGCAGGAAACCGTCGAAGCGGCCAGAGGTGAGGATGTCCCATTCGTGATCGTTGACGGCAGCGAGAGTGGCGAGGGTGTTGTGGAGCTGAGGGTTGGAAAGGAGGTAGATGGCGGATTCTGGATCTCGTGGTGGCGTAGGAAGTCGGTAGAGACGTTGAATGGCGAGACCGGTCTTTTGGAGGAGGGAGGTAGGGTCTGGGATCAGTAGTGGCGTCGCTCTGCCATCTGCAGTAGGCGCAGCCGAGGCCGGACGAGTTGGTGCGACACCAAGGAGGGATTTGAGGATAGGGCGTTGGTCGGGTTCGAGGCGAGTGAGCATGGCGAAGGTCAGGGTTTCGTCGTCAACGTCCTGAGGAGGTGAGGTAGGGTTCTCGGGCTGAGTTTCGAGCCAACGATCAACGGTCTGTTTCGTCTTCCGCGACTGACGGATGTAATGGGCACGAAACTCTTCAGGGACATCGATATCGAGCTTCTGCATCGGTGCGACCTGCTCCGTCCGTGACAAGCCTGACCCAAAGCTATTGAAGACGAAGGGAGGCCATTGGGGCAGCTCCTGTCGACCACACACGTATTCCAAAATCTCACCCCAGCTGACCCCCTGTTTCTCTTCCGTCTCTTGTCCGGATGTAGGCGAGGACTCGCATATCGAGCAAGTACACGACTCTGAGGATATGTCCCTTGCAAATACCGCCTCCAGTCGATCAAGCAAGCGTCGTGCTACTGATCGATATCCAGTAGCCACCGCAATGGATCCATTGCGAGAGATGACTTTCATATAATCGTCCAAGACATTATATAAGGGGGAGAAGAATCTGTCTACTGCCGTCCCCGGTTGCGCCGTGGCTGTTGGTACAATTGAAGGCTGTGCTCCCAATATACCTCTCGGGACTTCTTGAGTGAGCCCACCATTCCTAATCAAATAGTCGACTCTAGGTGCAATCATCTCGGGGGGCGGAGGCGGAGGAGGAGGAGGTGGCATGGATGAATCCTCGAAAATGTCTGATTTGCCTCCAACTGAAAAGGCTGGCGTCTCCTTTCTGCTTGGTGGAAAATGTGGCTCAGAGGCGGTGGGAGTCTTGGGTTCTGAATCGGCATCGAGGGTGGAGGAGGAAAGTCGGTCAGCCTGAGGTGTGAATGGACGTAGGGTGTTTGGTTGATGTGGTGCGACGGATGTTGCGTCTGAGTCTGTAGATTCTGTAGGGGCCTCACTCTTTGCGCCAGGTGAATGGAGTGAAGAGGAAGAAATCTTACGAAAGCTTCTGTTTGATGCTGGATTGGATGCGGTGTCGTCTGTAACCTCGATGGTGACAGGCCTTGGTCTCAACCTGGATGGCGTGCCGGGCTTGGAGTTCCTGGCTGATGACGGCCCTGATCGACCTTCTTCCCTCGGACCTTCGCGTTGATGATTCCGGGATCTTGAAGACTCGGACTTTTCCAACTTGGGGACATCTCTTGAGCTTGAACTACGAGTCAGTCTTCTCTTGAGCTGCTCTGCCGCCTTCTGTAGATCCGTCTTCCTGCGCTCCACCTTGGGCTCCCGCTCTCGGTCTCGATCTCGCTCTCGCTCACGCTCCCGTTCTCGCTCTCGCTCTCGTTCCCGCTCTCGTTCCTGCTCAAGCTCTCGCTCCTCCATCTTTGCCTTGTCTTCCATGGTAGTTTCCGGTGGGCTTGGAGGTGCGACGCCGGTGCTCTTTCTTCGCTCCCTCGATCTGTCATCCCGCTCTTTGTTGCCTTGCTCAATATCGGTAGGATCAGGCGTATAGTAGCTGCTGACCCGTGGCCTGGCAACATTGTCTCGGCTTCCGACCGCCTCTTTGCTATGCGCCTTGGAGAATGAAGGGTAGGGGAGGCTAGTCTTGCTCGCTAGAGGTGAGTCTGACGGGGTGTTGCGGTCCGACCTTGTCTCTGGCACTGATGCTCTGCGCTTGGTCGCGGGCGACAGAGTGGTGCTACTATGCTGAGGGGGTGTAGATGCCTTGTCTTTCTTGGTCTTGTGAGTCGAGCGTGAGGACTTGTGACGGCGCTTTTGCTTGGGGCGCGGTGAGTCCTGATCCTTTTCCTCATCCCTCTCCTCTTTGGCTATCTTGGTAGGCATTTTGACTGGAAGGTGAAGGGGTCTGAAGGGTTTCAGACGGTAGATGGGTGAAGCTCTAGAGATGATTCACGGGCCGGCTATTCGACACTTGCTGGGTGCAGTCGCATTGGTTCGAATAGGCTTTGTTGTTCATGTAGAGTCTATAAGCGAGAGGAGTTTGGTCCGTCCAGCTGCTCGAATATGCTGCTTGCTTCCTCTTTGCCTATCCAAGCCGTTTGGGCATTGGTGCATTAGCCTGGGCGGGCCGTAGGGACTCGGGACTTTTCGCACGATCTAGCAGGTCTCTACAGGTACCTCAGGCTTCGGGCGCACATAGGTGAAGGGTAGGCAGTCATGAAATGAAGATGGACAGGGATGGAGCTGTAGGATGCCCAGCTTGTGAGACTGGAATCCTGGCGCTAAGAATAGAGTGGAAGTTATTGCAGATTCGTATTACTGGTCTGCCGTAATCATGTTTTCTTGGCAACAGTCAATCATTAATATTGTCACGAAAGCAGTACAAAAGGTGTGGCATTATTCCCTTTCTGCCAATGCTTACATGATAGGGTATGGACTCATCACTTGAAATGCCCAAAATCAACACCAAATTGTACAGCAACATCTCGAATACTGATGGCACAATGAATCGCTTCCCTTTTTATCTTTTGCATAAGTTATCCCTTCCTTAATCTTCGCTTTACAGTTTGTGACTGCACAAATCAAACGTCCTTCTCCTCCTACCATGATTCTCCATCCACACTAGTCAGGCTCTGAGCAGAGCTATGTACATTCAACCAAGGCAATGACCCTTACTCTACCAGCCATTCGCTCGCTTCATTTTCTTCTCCGAAACGGTCGATGGCCCTGTTGTAGAAGCCGAAGTCGTCACTGACGTTGTGTCGGTAGCATCAGTGCTTGTTGGATCGGTGTAGGTAGGATCCGTGCTGCCTGCAGTGTCACCAGTGCTATCACCAGTGCTATCTCCAGTTGTATCGCCAGTGGTATCTTCAGTGATTTCAGTATTGGTCGTCGGAGACTTCTGCGTGACTGGTGTGATCTTACCCGTCGTTGATTGCTGGCTGTACTTCTCCACCATGGAGCATAGATTGGCGAAGTCTTGGGGCGAACTTTGGGCCATGTGCGTGCTAAAGGAAGGGAGCAGGAGTCAGTAAAGCATTACTGAGCGGCTCGCATATGAATGAAGAATGAAGAATAACGAGTCAAGGTACGAGAAGGGCAAAATGGAAGTTGTGAACCTACTGCCACGACTGCCGCTTCTCCACCTGTCGTTTTTCCGTTGCTCCTGTTGGCGATGTCAAGGAAGCGCTGGACGTGGGTGTTAAACCAGTGGGTAAGGTCGATCCAATGGCACCAGTTGAATCAGTGGCATCGGTCGAGTCCGTGGTCTCGCCCGTGTCACTAGGATTGGTGTTGGTGGTCGACAACTTCTGGCTTAATGGCATCAACGATGGATTCGAAGAAGGAGAGCCCAGGCTGGCAGAGGCACAGGCTGCAAGAAGCCCACCGCCGTCCATCAACTTGTAGTTGCTATTGTCACTGGTGGTGCCGCTGGTTGTGCTCTTTTGGGATGTTTTGCCCTGAGTATTGCCGGAGGTATCACCCAGACTACCCGTACTGGTGGTGGCGGTGCTGCTGGGCAAGGTGGCGCCGGTACCGCTGGTCAAGGGGTCGGCCTGACGACGTTGGAACATGCGTGAGGGTGCCTCCGCGCCATCCACGACTGGATGAGAAAGAATGGAGGGGATGAAAGGGAGCGCTAAGACAACGAGGGTAGAGAGATGCATCGTCGTTGCTGGGTAACTTTGACTGTTAGGAACGCAGCGAGGAAAGTGATTTGAGGGTCTTAGCACTCGGGGAGAAATAGAAAAAATGAGACTTCTTTCTTGGCTTAACTAGAGAGAATGATAGACAGGACACAGCAGGAAAGAGCTTTCGCTTCCATATATACCAGCCAAGTCTGAGATTGCTAGCACAAGACACGTCATGCTTCGCAACAGCAAAGGAGAAAGAGGACGCCGCACCCCAGGCCAATGTCCGAGCTCCTATACTGAACAAGCTTTATTAGAGAAGGATTGGTGAAACCAACGCCCATTGCTATGTCCACTAGGTTCTTCGGCAGCATCAGTACTGATCGAGAAGGGCGAGGAGGCTCAATCAACAGAGCCGGCCAAGGTGAAGAAAAGGTGTGGTCGACTTTGAAGGGCGACGCAGGCATGGAGGCTGCCATGTTTACTTCACCGGGCAGAAGATTGACACTAGGGTCGGCATGTTGGATGGAATATAGGCCGACTATAGGAAAGTAAAGGGTTAAATGATGGAGCACGTTTCGCAATTGGAGCTTGGGAGTAGAAGTAGGAGGCGGCGAGGGTGAAGTATGTGAGTGGGTCAGGGGAAGAGGCTCTTGCGATGGAGGTTGTGCCTCATGATCGTCAAGGCCGGATTTCAAGCCAGATTCAGGATGATCTCCTAGAATCCATAAGTGCAGTAACTTCTCACTGATTTCGACACACGATCAAATGTTCAATAGTTCTGTTTTCTGCTTATCAATAGGGGATCTGGCATACCCTTCCATTGGAAATCTGTGGAAATGGGAGGCTGGAGAGAGATGGACAAGGAGAATTTCGAGGCCGTAACAATTGTGGCGCGCCGATACCGCTAGTCGAGAAATTCAGAGCTAACCCCATGTGCATAAGCTTGATATATAATTACCAATCAATATTACGACTATGATTTTCTCCACGCTGTGCCTCAACAACAGCACCCAATCTAGGGTCAGGTTGCGAATTGGGCTGTATCATATATGTCTCAGCATCTTCAAAGCCCAACGTTACTGTCCGGATTATTGCAGCGAATCTCGACCGCACCTCCTCCTCTATGCAATGACCGCGATCACAACACGAATATCTCTCGTGTCTATGAGCATTTCAATTGTGTAATGTCCGGGCAAATGCCGTACCATTGTTCCGTTTTCGACCCGTGAGACTCTCGTTTGGAAGGCCTCTAACTAAGTTTAACATGGTCGTGTCCACGTTTTGTACGAAAGTTCTGCGTTTCACTAATCCAAGCGTCATAATAGTGCCAGGATGTGTCGAGGTAGGCCAAATCGTGGGAGTGCAGCAACATCGTTGTCGCCCGACCTGCTCAAATGCTTGTTTTGAACATTGAGTTCGGCAAGCAGGCACCGGCTATCTTTGGTGTGGATCGCATCTCACATACATTAAATCGGTCCGCATCGAGTACTTGACACCCCTCGTGACATTGGCTCCAGAATGTAGCAGCCCCTCATGCTGGAAGAGAAGTACGCGGCCAGCCTTGGGCTCTACATCCAGATGCCGCTTGGACCCATGACTAGCGTGGAACCTCGTAGCACCACCCTCGAGCATTGAGTCTTCATTGGGCTCATTGAGGTAGAGATGCATCGTGATAAACGATGCCTCCTCATCTCCACTTCCCGTGTGAGTGGCGTCAAAGTGCGCTGTTGAGACTGTCAGCAAGATTGCCATTTTTAAAGGAATGACAATCAACATGCGTCGGAAATATTCCCCATCAAAGTACCTCAGAAACCTCATCCTCTTGTCCAAGCCCCTCAACTTATATTCCCAGTCCCGTTTCAACCAACCCTTGCCCGTGATTTCCGGCCGATTCCTCAACTCCGCCAGCTCCGGCACAGAGAGCTCACACCTTGCCCAAATCTTCGCGACGACTTCTGCATTTTCCCAGATGATACGCCCGCAGGCTCGAGACTCGGTGTCCAATTGCTGACTGCCACCAGGGCCGGAGTTGATCATCGCGTGGGCCCACTCGCCCTCCGTGGTGGCCTTGGCCGAGCTGAGGAGGGTAAGGCACTCGGAGGCGGAGAGAAGATTATCGAGAATGCATGCGTAAAGGGAGGAATACTCGGGGAGAACGGTGGTGGAGAAATCAATGGTAATTTTTTCGATGGCTTGCGGTGGGCCAGACAAGAAGTCCGGGGGAGGTTAGGTGAGTTTGTCATATTGACAGCAGCTCAAATGCGATCGCGAAGAAAACCCTCAGTCTGCAGGGATAGCTACAGATGGAGGTAGCTGTCTACATCGCTTATAAAGGAATATTGCCAGTAGTGTTCACGGTTTTCAGACACATCAATTTGATACCCGGTCATGCCTTCGCTCGATGACTGGACGATTGAGCTGACTATCTGCGTCATCAGTGATACATGATTGACAAGGTCTGACTCGTAGAAAATGCAAGAGTGTATTATATACGGCATATTCATCGTAATCTATGTCCTTAAGCTTGAAAAACACGCCACGCTTGCGCCTCTGGTCAGCAAAAATACTCAACTCATGGTAAGGCTAGTTGGAAAGATACTGTATTGATGAACCTTTCTCACTATGCGTGTCTTCCATCTTTTTACTTCTTCCATTGATCTCACCGTTGGCTAATATATCTGAATACGAGACTCGTTACTTGGGGATGCCTCATTTCCCGAGTACAGTATCCTATATGACAGAGAGGAGTGACCCTCGATACAATTTCTGGTGCAGGTCGAGCGGGTTAATGACAACAACAATAGCGATCAGGGTCGAAGCAACAGCAGGTGTGACTCGATTGGCTCCCACGCACTGGGTCAATTTTCCTGCTCTGCCGATGTAGTGTGGGTCTGAGTATAAACACCTCGCCTGAGTCCCCATGACTTACCATTCCGATTGCCATGGTTGGTGCTGTCAAGGCCTGGGTACTGCAACAAAGGCTCTTTGACAATATTGCGAAACTCTTGGCGCAACGTGAAATCGAAGATATAGATGCATCTGGCTTAGTGCGAAGTGCAGAAATTACCTTGACAAGACCCTCACTGTGTTCTTTATGCGAGTCCAGAAAGATGGGTGGCACCAGCAACCCAAATCCCCCCTCGTCAATTTCATGCGTCCTTTGTCTGAAGCACCCTCATTTCAGCGTTCATTGAGACTCAGTACAACTAGGCTTGTCTCAGCTCCTCAAGCTCCCAATGATGATCATCATATTTTGCTTATATTCGGCTACACCCCTGTCCGCTTTCAATCTTCAAGACTCTCTCTTGTGCTGTTGGTCTGTTTGGTGTTTGAACCTTCACTTGGCCTATCGCAGGCACGACGCTCCTTCACTCGCGTTCCACAATACAGTCCTTTATAGACCACCGCAAGATCCGCTTCTTTGTCCAGGGAGCTTCAAGATTCTCGTCCGAAAACATCTACATCCCCAGACATTCTTGGAACCTGCGTGAAATACCATCATCACCATGCGTTTCTCGCCGCTTGCCGGAGCCGGTCTGGCATTCGCTTTCCTGCCCGTCATCTTGGCTCAAATCTCCACCAAGTGCGATCCCACCAAGCGTAAGATTTGCTCTCAATCATGACGACCGGAGCAAAAGGCTGACCCATGACTAGAGACCTGCCCTGCGACCCCTGGTCTTGGTACCTCCAGCTACAGCATTGATTTCACGACCACCCCGAGTGGCACTCAGCCGAGCGACTGGACCTTGGCCAACTATGAATATGTGACATATAATACAAATGGCAGAAAGAATGGCGCCGAGCTTAGCTTTCTCAAGGAAGGCGATGCCCCCACAATGTGGTCTAACTGGTACTTCCTCTTCGGTCGTGTTGATGTCGTTGCACAGGCTGCTCCTGGCAGCGGCATTGTCAGCAGTATCGTGCTCTTCTCGGACGATCTTGACGAGATTGACTGGGAATGGCGCGGCTCCTATGACACCATTGTGCAAACCAACTACTTTGGTAAAGCAATCACTGGAGCTTACAATCACTCCACCAGCCCAACTGTCAGCAGCCCCACCACCGCTTTCCATACCTACTCTATCGATTGGACTCCGACTGTCCTAACCTGGTTATTTGATGGTCAAGTTGTACGGACCTTGAAAGCATCCGATTGCCAAGGAGTCAACAACCAATACCCTCAAAGCCCGATGAAAATCAGTCTTGGCTTATGGGATGCCGGTGACCCAGACCACTACAACTCGTGGGGTGGAGGGAAGACACCTATTCCTCCCCCAGCCGGCGGCTATAGTCTTTACGTTAAGAGCCTCAAAGTCACCAATGCCAACCCAGCCGACCTCTACACCTGGACCGACAAGAGCGGAAGCTGGCAAAGCATCAAAGGCTCAAACAGCACAAAGCCAAGCACCAGCAGCTCCAACGTTCCTACGCAGTCAGTAAAGCCGTCCATCCCAACTTCACCCATGGCTACTCTATCAATTGTCCCTTCGACCAGCCAGCCCATCATCCCAACGACTGTTCCTGGCGCGAATGTAGGACGCTCTTCTTCAGCTGCCAGTGTTGCCCCGGTTGCTTCATCTGCAAAGAGTGCCGCACCAGTCGCCACGTCAAGTGCTGCTGCAAATGCCGCAAGCGTTGCCCCTATCGCCACATCCAGCCCTGCTGCACATGCGGCTCCAGCTACTTTAGTACCCAGCTACACATCCCAAGCCCCGCCCAACAAGCCTGTTGCATCCGTAGGGGGTTCGACCGCTGTTATCGCTCCCAGCTCAGCCCCGGTTGCCACCTTGTCGACACAGCAAGCTGGGAGCATAACAGGTAAGGTCACCCTTGATGAGTACCTCAGCTTTATTCGAGCCATTCTTTCGAAGTATTTTGGCACCCAGGGTAACAGGTTCTACCGCCGTACAGTGCCCAAAGAAGATGGCGAGACCACCACTCAGGCCCCTGCGTCGAGCCAACCAAACACATATCCCGCATCGTCTCCACAAGTCAGCCATCCCGCGTCGTCTCCGCAAGTTAGTCATCCTGCATCGAGCCCTCAGACGATCCATTCCGAGCAGCACCCGACAAGCCCCTGTACGGACAGCAAGTCATCACCCAAGACGAGCATCCCACAGACGAACTCGCATCCTCAAATCACCCCTCCTGCGACGCTTCCGCACACTACAGGCGCAGTGACACCTCCGGTCTCAATGCCAACCCCGCCTGTATCTTCATGCATCTACTCGACAATGGTCACCTCTGGAAGCACCTCGGTATCTACAATCTGCAGGCCCCCAGCTTCGCCTCCCGTCTCGGCACCAACGGTTCCTGTTTCTTCATGCACAATCATGACGATGACTACTTCTGGTAGTACCTCGATGTCGACGCTTTGCACCCCAGTCCCCCCAGTGACTCAGCCGGTGCCAACGGCTCCATCTTCGCAGTGCACGGTTTCAACAATGACCAATTCCGGGAGCAGGTCCATGACCACAATCTGTACGCCCGTACCTCCCATGACGCAGCCAAGGTCGATCCCAATATCAACTCCATCCACCGTCATGACCCAAGTCACCTCGAACGTTATCACCACATCCGGCAGCATTGTGACTCTTCAGTCGACTCTCTACAGCACCGTGCCATGCTCAGAATGTCTGTCGAAATCGTTAGCCACAGCTTCGCCTCCGGTAGTCACGCCTCCTGCGAGTGTGCCAAAGCCGACCATACCCAACATTGGATCGACAAACATGTTCATGACCTTCACCAACTACCACACCGAAATTGAGACTTCTCCTTGCCCATACACTTCCGGAGGCAAGACACTGACCTCCCAATCCGTCGTCACCAAGACGTCCGGCAGCTCCATGTACACCGCCCCCGTCATCATGACGACCGAGCAGTCCACCCACGTGACAAGCCAACTCACCACCCAGGTCTCCTCTGGCAAGACCACTATAGGCAGCCAAGCCATGACGTCCATCGAAACCGCCACCCGCAGCGGCGTTCTGCTCACAGTAACCGACTACACCACCAAGATCATCTCCACCGCCTGCCAGACCCACACGGCCATCACCAACGGGCAAAGTTCCATCTCGGTGGAGACCCTCTACAGCACCTCCACCGCGCCCATCTCCACCCACACCACCGTTTCCGCACTGCCCACCACCCCCCCTGTAGCCCCTCGCCAAACCGTCACCGAATTCACCACCAAGACCCTCTCGACCACCATCTCCACCCTCTCCGTCTCCAACGGCAAGCCCGTAATAACCTCCATCCCCATCACCGCCGTCGTCCCCGCGCACGTAACCCAATGGACCACCAAAACGCTCACCACCCTCGTCTCCAACGCCCTCGCCGCGCACTCCCACGGCGCCCCGGCCTCGGTTCCCTCCGTGATGACGACCGTGTCGCCCGTGGACTACACATCCACGGAGTGGAGCACGACGATCCTATCGCAGCCGGCCACGACGAGCGTCAACGCGGTGGGCAGCACCGTCACCGCCCCGGCCTCCGCCCTCGTCACGCAGGCCATCCAGATCGCTCCCGTGGCTCCCCTGATGGCCACCAACGCCAACGCCGCCGCGGTGGTCAGCGCCTACTCCACCGCCACGGGCGTCTCCACCGTCACCTCCGTCGGCCAGACGGTCAAGACCACCTTCACGAGCACCATGTACACGACCATGACACCCGGCGCTGCCGACGTGGCGGCGGCCGCGCAGCAGACGGGGGCGCAGGCGTGTTCCGGCGGTGCGATGATGACGGGTGGGACGGTGGGTGCGAGTGGGGCGATGAGTGGCGGGTTGTGTGCGCCGACGGCGAACAACACGATGGGGAATGTGGCGGCGGCGAGTGCGGTGCCGAGTGCGTTCACGGGAGGAGCATCCGCGGTGGCGGTGACGGAGCTGGCGCTGTTAGGATCTTTTGTACTGGGGGTTTTGGGGGCGATTGTGTAGAGAAGCGCAAGTTTTTTTCTGTGACTTTTTTCTTTTGGGGGGACGGTTTGGAATCTGGGGTAACGGGATAATCGAGATAACTGATTTGAATGTTTTAGGGTCAAGGGGGTAGATTTCTTCATTATATATAATTGTATTACTATGTCTCCTTCTCCAATGACATTTTCGCGCTGCATCCCTTCTTCGGTCGCTGTAACCCCCAAAGTTTCTGCTTCCGGCCGTGATCATGCATGCCGTTAGCGTTTAAAGATAGTTGTGATACTGTCTGAATTCTTGAAAAGAGATGGCAATTCCAAGTTCCTCGCACAGAGGCTAACTCTCAGTGAGATTTTGTAAAAGTTCTGGTGAATAAATGGACACTGCACCAAGCCTTTCCATCACGTCCAAAATCGTTTTGTAAGATTTGAAATTCATGTCACATAATAGAGAACACAATTTGTTGAAAAACGCTGTCATGGCGACTGAGAGAGCCGCGTCCTCGTTGAAGGGTCATTCAGGTACGGTGGTTGTCTAAGACGAATTTATCGGAGGCGATGTAAATGGGATTCAAGCTTGACGATACGAGGGCTGAAAAAATCGTTGCCTGTCGTATGGGCGTGGAATTTGGGCCCTCTTTCCACACGCTCTACTCTAGCTCCGCGTTTGTGTTATCGTGGGCTTTGGTGCAAAGATCCAGTCTGATAGCGATACCAATCATCCTGTCTCTGAGTACTTTGTCGAAACCATCGAGAATGTCGCTCTCAGGTGCCTTATGGACTCTTCGTGTACGAATAAGGAGTTCGTTTTCCTCGTCATAAGGTATGGTACAGTCATCTATCTCTCCGAGGGTTACCAGAAGCGGTCCAAGATAGGAGCCTAGACTAAGAGTGTGCGCACTAAGACTGTGCGCACCTTCATCTTTATGTCTTTGGGCCCTAATTATCGTTTTCGGGACAGAAAGGAGCTGTGGGCGTTTTTCTGCCGACGCTGCGTACACTCTAAATTTTCCCTGTGCACGATCTAATATGATCACTAATCGTAGGCAACCTTCGGAATCAATATCAATTATCCAATCCCCAGGAAAGCCTGGTTTCACGACAACCTGATTCAGGGGGACCTGATTTGGATGAAGCCTGTATGCATCATGAGCCTTCTGCTGTAATGCTGGACCCACCTCGATGAACGCGTAGTCCCTCAAGCCTGCTCGCGATGGTCTGCTCAATATCTTCAGGTCGTGGGCCCAAGTCGCATTTGCTATGAGGAATAATATAATTCTGCATCGTTGTTTAATCGTCGCGGAAAACACGTCATTCCTGAACGTCAAGATACAATCTGGGTTGGTCCTCGTATATATGCCGTCACGTGAGAGCTCTATGAACAGAGCAATCGGTTGTCTGTCATGAGTCACTCTTACGCAAGGTAGCATAATCAACCAAAGCCTAGAGCGTCGGAAGTTATATCGTGAAATAGAAACCCGAGCACTAAAAAGTCTCAGGCCTCCCGATAAAACACCCACGTTGTTCCCTGCCCGAGTTTCTTGTACATTCTGAATCAAGAAGTCAGTCAGATCCTCTGAAGACTCTATGCAGCCGAACTCAATCTGTAGACCATGGTTCGTCATCTGATACGGTGTGCGGGGAAGGCCATCGAAATGCTTTGGGACGATATCGACCGACTCCCGAAAGCACGAGAGGCTGGGAGCAAGCATTCCAGTCTCTAACCACTTGCAGTAGTCACTTTTCCATGCAAAAATTGACTGGTCCGTCGAAGAACGGATGATTTCGGACTGCAACCGGAAGAAGGCTTTGCTTCCCTCTCCATATATCAAAGGCATGTTGATATCAAAAAGCCCGAGCAGGCTATACGCCTGGTCTTCTTCCCGGGTAGTCTGTCTTCGCGAAGCCCAAGACATCTTCGTTGCCACGCTAGCTGCAGCTGGACTTGTGAGATGGGTTGAGGCTATGCGACAAATCTGCGAAATTTGGGGTCCCAAAAATGACCTGCTTCCTATGTCCTTCCAATCGGCGTCATAGAAGACAATCCTCTCTGGAGCCAATAGCTCTTGCAATGTCCAGCCCCTTGTGAACCATCTGCTTTTTTCAAGGTCACGAACAAGATTCTGAGCGAAGCAGTCTGCCAGGTACACATAACACATCTGGGATTTCTGGTACCATTTCCACATTGAATTAATCGCCTCAGTCAGTTCTGCACTGCTCGACTTATCAATACAGCACGTATCGACCCAGGCATAATCCCATCCTTGCGAGGCAGCAACCTCACAGCACTTTTCAATCTTAGTCCATCCAGAGGAAGAGCGACGGTCCGCCTTGGAGAAGTCCGAGAATAGAAATTCGTCGTTGCCCCAGGTATGAGACAGAATCGCATAGTAGGGTCTGGAAGCTTCATCATTGAAGTCGGATAGCTCCAGCGTTTGCGTATGCAGCAGCCGCATGCTGCGGTGAGTACTGTTCCGTTCACCCTTGCGGATAGATTCAAAATGATGCGAGCACGGACACCTCCATTTGACAAGATGGCTGGAACAAGTGACGCGGCAAGGCTGAAGGGCGGGGGGAGTGCAGCTTGACTCCGATAATCCAGGACGGCTAAGCTCAGTGTGGATCTCGATAAAATTGCAATAGAGGCATGCTCAGTTCGGGCATAGATGTTCTATTTGTAGGTGCTAAGTGTGAAGTGTATAATGCTGGAAACTTGAAGAGTGATGGTGCTGAGGCTCGAGGACTGATGCCTGAAAGATTGAGGGAAAAAAGCCCAACACTAAGCTCAATGGAAGTAGCGTACCTTGGTATGTCGACACAGTTATACGATTTGCCGACACGGATTCTAATCCTTCCCAATCAGCCGTCTCCGTCTTTCTCTGCTATTTCCCATCATTAGTCGTTCGCAATAACATATGATGACAAGCTGAATCATGGTCTCGATACACAGTATGGAATGCTGCATGAAATTGGCCTTGCCACGGTCGCGCATCCTCATGAAAGTCCCAACTCGTGGAGGCGGAGATTGCCACTGAAACCAACGGCGGCCGTGGGAAGGGCGCTGACCAATGCTGGCCGTGGTCAATCGAGTACATGCATTGGACTCCAACGTGGTGCAACTCCATACCAGCTGCCCCGAAAACGAAATCTTAATTGGTATGTTTAAATACAATGGGATCCTGCTGGAGCCAACAAGAGCTACCTTAGCCAGCCTCTATCTGCAATACTCATTGTCCATCACGTCAAGCGGCAAAAGCACCCTAGCTGTATCTGCTAGCTTGGATGTAATCACTGTCCCTCGCTTGGTATCCACTATCTCCACTTGTTAGGTCAAGTTTGTGTTAAATGTGGAGACTTTGGCAACTTAACCCTGCTGCCGTGGTTGTTGTTGTTGCTGCTGCTGCTGCTGCTGGGTGCTCTGGTCTTGGCACTGCGGAGGCTGCTGATTGCCGTATTAGGGGTGCTGCATCTGCTCCTTCTGACGCTTCTTGGCGTCGTGCTTCTCCTTCTCGTGTTTGTGACCTTTGTAAATCCATGTGGCGATCATGATGGTGGAGGAAGTGATTGATTGGTTTTGTTAAACTGGCAGGATAGGTATGATGAACTGGTGTTGCTGGGAGTCTCTTAATATCTACGAGATTTGTTCGAATTTGAATATTTGGCGGGATGAGCAGGAGGGATGAGGCCATATTTATACCCATCACTGAACACAATACTGCTCAACTGACGCGTATGCAGCTACAGTACCTACATAATGACATCGATGGCTGATATTCCCTTATCAGAACCCAATCCAACAAGCTCGGAATGGACCAAAGCGCATGATGTTTCGATCGATGGAAACCCTTCATCCCGAAGCCGGTGTTACAACGCCTAGTTCGTGAGACAGACAGTGGGTGGAGTATTGACATGTTATCGTCATTGCCCTCCATCTACATCTAGTCGCGGGCGAACCAACACGCAACGCAAGTTGTTGCAAGCATACGATGCAATATTAAACAGCCCAGCTCTGCATACAACGCAACACGCTCCCTGTTTCTGGATCATGTGTATTAATGATGATCGCACTTGAGACACATGCCGGAATCATATTACCAACCTTGTTTAACCCCTGTGGTAAGCTAAATCTATTATCTTCTGATCTACCAAAGCGTCATCTTTACCTTCCTAAGCCAGGCAGGCATGGAATTCCGGTGGCCCCGCTGATACCGCCATACTCTGGAATCAAGCTTCGTACAGGAAGTACAAACTATCATGCGCAAACAGGCAGCCTTGATCCTAATTGAACAGCTCTCCCTCGCTAGCCTGAAATTACTGAACCTTTTCAGACTTTACAATCGCTCTCCTCCTCTGCGAACTGTTTCAGCCAACGTTGGTAGACTCAGATAAGCTTGTTGGAGGGTGAACCCTGTCGATTGTTGTTGTGCCATTTGGAGACTGATGCTTTCTCTTCCAAGATGGTCACTCTTCTCCGTTCCCGCTGCTCCTCCGAAACCTCAGTCTCTGGTCTGACGTATCCGTATTGTATAATCCTCCATTGGGGTTGAATTCGATGTGATAAGAAGGCATTAGCCCTTGCCAAAGATCTTCGTTCTCTACCCAGTGTCTATAGATCCCTTCCTGGCTTTCTGCTTTGACGAAATGCAGCAAGAGCGAATGATCTATATAGATCACCGCAAATAAGTATGAGTGCTTGTACAGATAGTCATACTTCTGTGTGAAGGCTACCGTTGCACAGAGCTCTCGCTTGTGATTGGGGTACTTTCGTTGGCGTAATGACCGGGGTTGTGAGTCGTAAACAATTGGCACTTCGACCAGGGTGTCTGCAATCAGGGATTCCACTCCCACTGTGGCTGCTTCTGCTTTATCGCCAGCTACTTAGCATCTCGACAGGCGTACATAGAATGCCGCCGACCATAGGAACGCTTCATCCGCGCTTTGCCGAGTACCTTGCGAAAGCAAACGCAATGTCAGAGACATAGCCTCCGAAGAAGCCTCGAAAGGTGCCAATCGACGATCAGGGTCAGCTGGGAGACGAGCAGAATGGTAAAGAAAAAGATCTGCTGCGGGTGTCGCCGTAGTACATGGCAGTCGCTATGGGGATTCTGCATATTGTCGCTCTTGACTTTATCACGTGTCGCAACCTTCTGGCAGATGACTATGGGAGTGACCAACGGTTTCTCGCATATAATTGCACCACATGTCTTCTCGATCCCCAGGAAATGATTCCTTTGCTTCAGATTCTGTTGACCGTGGAGCAAATTATTTTCGCGCCGAGCAATATCCTGTGATAGTTATGCAAGTTGAAATCCGTATTAGGCCACTCTCTGTTGAACGATCTGCGTGAAAGCATTTACCCTGGTGTGTCAAGTGACGGTGCTGCTGGCGATGGTGAGTGGTGATCCGGCCGGTCAGGTCGTTGTGACGCCTGGTAAAGTCCAAGAGAAATCAGAAACAGGAATGAAGTTGATGATAGTGTGCAGACTGCAGGATGTGACAGGCACGATGCATGAAGAGTCACCGGGATATATAAAAGTACGAGATTCCAAAGAAAGGGTAAGACGAGCCCAGGCCAAGTGTTTGATGTTTGAATCTGAATAGATATCGGAGAAGGAACTTCGTGTCATCTTAGTTGTGTAGGTCTGTAATGTCTGATAGTAGATTGCGTTGGAAAATTTCACACTCTTGCGTAAAAAGCTGCGCAGTTATCGCTCAGGTCATTGGCGTCTTTCTCTGCTTCTTAAATGATGAAAACCGCGAACTTAGAAGTATCCAGTTCCAGAACCTTTGCCAAATGTTTTTGGCAGTTTCAGCATCTTATGGGCCTTCCTCGATGTGCCTGGATACATGCCAATTTTACATGTTATTCGCTCAGCATCCATTGTATGATGGGCGCGAATATTCTCATGTAATCTGAAACGGCTCTGGGGATGGTCATGGCCGAACTGACACCCTTCGCTCATGCACTCTTCGCCACTAAGGATACTAGTATATGTTTTCTCAACGTGAAATTTCCCGTCGTGTAAAGCTTCTTTTTTTATATCTCACGCCTATAATGTGTTGGAAAAATATCATCTGAGAAGTCAGCGGAGCGATTACATTCTTTTAAAAGGGAACATAGAGAGAAACTTTAGCTCATGTAGGGGCTCGGGTTGCCTCTGACATTTGAAAAACCGTACTATTGTCGAAAGCATCTTCCAGCAACAATTTCTTGAATACATAATTTCGATGCAAGGTAGCCAGGAGAGGGAGATCGAGAATACCATAGTCTTACGTTCCGAGTCCCGCTCGCTTCTCACACATGAAGGATCGACTTTTAAGGTATCACCAATGCTAGTGGGTCGGTTTTAAGACAGTGTGTGAGATTCGCGATGTCTGGGTACTATCTTATGATTAAATTTCCTCTGGGATATCAAGTCCCTGGGCAGCTTCACGGTCGCCAATGGGACGAACTCGTCCCCGTTCTCCTGCGCGAACAATTCAGTTGTCAAGCCGCCTCGGAGTTGCAGGAGTTCCAGGTGAAGTCCAGCTGCCTGGTTTTCAAAGCCTTGTATGTGGCCATGTCTCCCCCTGATGCTTTCAGGTGAATGATATTCATATTGAGCCAGATCCGGTTTGAGGGCCGGCACAACGCCCCCGATGAGATCTTTGACGGGCCTTGTACGTCGAATCTGCAGGTTGTTTGCTGGAAGAACCTTGCAGTCTCTTCATAGATTTCCCGGCTGGTAGCTCGTATCGCCGCGCGACCCAGACCTCCTCCCCTCTTCCACCGCCAGAGTTTGGCAGCGAACAGATGGCCATAGACCATCTCCCGGATCTCTAGTGGTAACTGTTCGAAGAAGCCCCTTATCTCCTTGATAAAGGTCAGCGAACAGCACTCCCCGCGCTTAAGCGAGTTGGACGTACGTAGCGTCTGATGATTACTTCCCTCTCGGCGTCAACCCATGTTCTAAGGACTGACATTTTCAGAGAAGCGGATGATAGATGAAAAGTCAGATTAAGGTAAGCAGGTAGAGACACGGAAAAGTGTAGAGGCAGGTAGGAACCCCGTAATCCTTGTTAATGCTATAGGACAGCGAGAACAGCAGCTATTGCCATACGTAAAATTTCCGCCGACTCCCTTTCGAAATGGTATTTGTGTCCAGGCATCTGGGAACCCAAAATTTTTCAACGGAGACTTCGGGGCGGCAACTTTGGGCAGCTTCTCCCACCGAGCGCGGAAGTGGCCAGGTGGTATACCGAACCTTGCCTTCCATTGATCCTCCTACTCGTCATCCTATGAGATAAAGCAAGTATAATAAGCTTTACCCACGCTATACTCTTCTTGCTCAAGAACTTCAAAGATAACTCTAGAGAGACCTGCGAAGGCGGTGGGTCTCATCTCTTCAATCTGGTCAGGATTTTCCGGGTGTGCCTGCTCGAGTTGGATGGCATTCTTCTCCTTGTTGGTGTCCGTTCTCTCGATGCCTCTTTTACTGATCGTTCACGAGCGAGGTGATTGAATAATAAACGTGATTGACAATCAGTTACCAGAGGCTCAAGGAGACCAAAGTGGTATTCATAGTGATGAAGAATGTCCACCAAGTAACAGTGTCTCCGTGACGTACATCGGTAGAGACTAACCAATCGAGAATGGACTCTGGAATGCTTCGGCCACAAAAGGTCGGTTCTTAGGGATGAGGAATCTCAGCGAGTTCTGCCCCCTCTCAGTAAGACATCCCTAACCCTAACAGAGCATTCTAATTCTGTAGCTTCCAAATATAAGGACACAGTTGCCTTGGAAACGCATCCAATGAACTCAACGTTGTCGATACTCTCTCGGATTGCAGCAACGTTCTCTTCGAGCAGTACTGAGAATAGGCGGTACGAGCCACCGTCTTTCTCGTGCCTGTAAACATGGTGTCTCAGAACGGTTGCCGACTTCTAGACTGGGAGACAATTCAGCTGCCTCTGCCACATGGACGATCATGTGGATTCTTGTTTGAGGTAACCAGCCCCTCAGAGTGTCGCTAAGTACGTAAAGTTCGAAGTAGCTCGTCGTCAATGCTTCGAACCCGTAGCATAATATCACCAAGCTCATCACAGGCTCCTCAAGCTTGAATGTTGATCGGAGTTCGACAGCAAGCAATGTAACCCCATGCGAGGACCGACGATCGGTGCTGCTACTACTGCTGCGGGCATACTCGTCAGTTGGCGAATGTCCAAGGTTGGCTGTGGAGGACGATGAGCAGAGGTGTGGCATACGGAGAGATTCGGCGACAAGGGAGGAGGCACCCACGCGATGGACTGCTTTTGGTCAAGCTTTGTACCTGGCTGGATATTCTTAAGCTGTGCTGAAGTGATGAATTGACTGGGGGAGCTGAGTGCTGAGACCCGCAGCCACGAGATACGGTAGGTAGAAGTTCTCTCGCGTGCTCTGGGTTGTTGAGTACGCGAGATGGGAGAGAATGACCATGAAAAGGTTGGCGTACATACGGCACGCAGTAAGCCTGTTGCGAAGTTGGTATGGTGCATCTGGGTCATGACAACAACCCCGTGTACCTGGAGGCTGTACGGCTTCGTTTTGAAACCCGGAAAGGGCATAGCATCCATCGGTTTCTGCCCCTCACATATATGAGGATTCATCGTGAAACGAACAGAAAGGGCATTGAAATCAGCAATGGTGACAACCAAAAGCAAGCCTTTGAAATTCATCTTGACAAGCTAAGGCCGAAACAGCTTCTCTCATCCTAACATCTCCTCACTCGGCGGTTTCTTCATCGCCTGCTGTTCGATGAAAGCTTCGATTTGAAGCGAGTCCATTAATCCAACCCTCTCGTTCATGAAGGGTGGCATGAGGCGATTGACTGCGAGATTCTTTGATGTATTTCCCGGTCTAAAACAGCCCGAGCTTGTCATCTAGACAAACAGCCAATACATTCGGTGCTGAGCTGGCCCAATTGAGGCAGGGGGTTTGCAAGGACGGCGAGTAGCCTCTGAGCCTCAGCTTCTACCACTTCTTTGTTTCGAAGCCTATCAAGATCCTCCATCTCTTGTTCAATGTATTGCTTCTTGGCTGCCTTCCGTAGCTCATCCGCATTTTCACGTTGATATGTTGAAATGAATTCTGCAGCTGCAACATCGGTAAGTTTGGCTCGCTCCTCCTTGCGGAGGAATTCCATGGCCTCTTCGCGAATCCTCTGGGTGAGTGCAGGGTCGCAATCTTCGCATTTGCAGATGTGCCCTGGGACAGTTCGGGATACAACGGCCTTAGGAATACCATGTTTGATCAAGTGACAGGTGCTGCAGATATTGGAACGAGCCTCCGGCAGGCCGAAGTCCTCAGATGCTGGGGGTGGAATAGGGGAAATAGACTCGGAGCTCCCCAAAGTGGCTGAGGACGTTGATGATGACAACTGAATCTTTGGCTCGGACAACAGGCGACTCGGGGTTGTCAACTCGATCTGTAATAATAGTTTAGCATTGTTATGCACATCCGAGATCATGCGGAATAAGTCAGAGCCAGGTGAATTCGCCTGATGACGCAACGATCCCTACTCATCATAGGTACAAAGAGAAGAGTGTACGAAAAGGTCGGTAGGGTCTGGATTCACCCTGAGATGTGATGAAGTTCTGACGACAAGAACCCGCCGAGTGCCATAAGGCGCCTATACTTGTCAATCTGTCAGCAATTGCGAATTAGAGCAGAGTCCACGACTGCGTCGGGGTGACGTTCGAAGTTTCTTCATCAGGGTCCTCAAGACATGATTCAAGTAGAACTCGTGCCACTAGTCTTTCGCGGATTTCGGGCACCGATCCGAGCAAGATTCCCAATGGTCCATAGACAACAACCGACCATGCGTGCATTTGCGGAGGTCTTGTTGCGTAAGGTCCACTACACATGCGTTAGTAGACCTTCCAATATCATGACCAGAGTCCTCATCTGGGGCCTGTGCGACCCCAATGGCTATGGAGAAGAGCAAAGGACCCCGTAGCGACCACGAGACTGGTGTAGGATACATTGTGTAATAGATTTGCCTTTGCATTCCCAGCCTTGCTATTGTGGGTTTAGTCTTTGAGCATCCGGATCAATCGAATGGCCTGTTGAACGGCCCTGAGCCCGAAGTTCACATCGGATCCCCTTCATTTATAAAACGCCTCAGGTCCAAAGTCAAATGCACTCTCTGGGCGGGTTTCATGCAATTGACCCTTTGCGACAGCGCTCTCCGGTACTTTGAAGCGGTCGTCCAGGCTTTTCAATAATCGTTTGTTGATGTCGAGCTGCAAAATCACTTGAGCCTTCCTCGTCCGCAATGGGTAAGGTGTGATAGGACCGAAGAGCTTTGGTGGGAATAGGAGTGTATGACGAACATGGCGTTGGTTAGACCATTCCGAGGTGCCTCCTGCGCGAGGGGAAGTCCTTTTCCACCAGATCACCATCTCTGCACAACCTAGCTGAGATATTTTCGCATTGACTCCCCCCGCTAGGCTCCTATCTTACCAAACTCGATCACAGTCTCGGACGTTGGAGGATTGGTCCGCACTATGGCGAGTACCAGCCTTACGAAGAAGGCCTTTTCTGCAGCCACCATACGAGGATAGATCGACCGCACCGTGTGAAGCACATTCCGGCGACGATCATTGACCATCTGTTTCATGGTTACGGAGTCTGCTTGGAGGAATTTGCTCGCTTCCATTTGGACGACTGGTACCATGGACCTAGTGGTCGAGTCACTGAATACAGCTGAAATACCTACAGCGATATCGTAAGCTCTAAGTATCTTCTTCACTCGCTTGTGTACCCTTACATGGGCATCGGATATCCTATACTCAGCACTAAGTGTTGGGAAGTAGGCACCATGCAACTCCAATAGACGTTGGGCTGGCGTTATGAGAGGTCGTAGGCTCTCTGGAAACTACGCTGTAAACTGAGGATTGCTTGACCATCAGACATAGCAACGGCGATCGTCGATCCGGGGACTTGGTGGGATCAAAGTATGCTGGCGTGGAAGTGATGAATTTCCTTGGCAGGTTTCCGCAAGCGCTAAATACTCTTCAATACTCACTCCAAAAATAGGAAGACTTGACGAGCCTACCAGCAGGGAATGTATTCATGGTCTTTCCCACCGAAGCTGGAGACGCAGCATAGTCATGTTCAGGTGCCCCTACATGAGCGCTGGAAGAGGAGCCTGTGCTTTGTACAGCACCTGTAGCATGTTAGTATACAACACTTTATATCCAGAGTCTGTTACTCGTCCAGACGCTCGTCTCACAGCTTTCATTTCTCCATGGGGAGCCCTACTGGTAGGAGACGAGTCCTTCCATTCTCCACCCGTCATGTAGACCGTTGTTTGAGAGCTTGGGCATTGAAGTATGGTCGACCTTCTCGTAAGTATCCAAGCGTGAAGCCATTCCACCAGACTTCAACAGGCTGTTGACCACCGGGAACGCTGGCACTGCAAGGGGGCTATATATTTACACGTGTGGTAAGCAGACAGAGTATGTGACAGTGGCAACGAGCATGCAAAGCATACTGAACAGGTAGGTGTAAGTAAGATGGAAGATGGTGTGATGAGATTGTTTGTATATGAGCTGCACGACGATTCACCTGCAACGGGAAACCTTCACAGCGTCCACCACGTATGTGAAGCCGTTCAATACAATCATAGAAAGCACGAATATCCTATAGAAATGAATTCTCATCACTGGAAGTGGCACTTCACGTCGCCAATTGCGATACCATCATGTTTTACTCATCGAGTGATATATCAGGCCAAAGAAGTCGGCAAGGGCTGGCTCCGTGAGCAATGGTGACAGCTGTCTCTTGCTTCTGATGCCATCTTTGTGATTGCAATAATAGTTGACTAGATGAGGATGGCATGGACGCGGTGCAGTGGGCTACTTCGTTTCACGAGACCACCATTGATGACTGCAATGTAGTCTGTAAGCTGTGGAGTCCGCGCTTCGGCCTTGAAGCTGCTAGACCCTGCTTTCCACTCATTTTGCGCTGTATTCGGCATTCTGCTCTTCACGTCCAATCCTGCCGTCACTGAGACATAATGAAGACTGACACATATCGACAAAGGTTCAAGGGACTGTGGGTGGAATTCTTGAATTCTGCAGGGTATATGATTTCAACTTGCTTAGAGAAACTTCTTGGATTCGATCGAAGTGAAGAGGATGGATGGCTCGGCTCTTCATGCTGACCGCCAATTTCACGGGATATTGTAGGAAAGTACGCACTACCCATGTCAAGGACAGGAAAACCTGACCTAGCCACTTCACTTATGAGCACCTTTCAAGTCGTGGAAATTCGCAGCCCCAAGCTCCGGCGAGGATGTGAGCTCTCTTGCGTAGTTGATAGGGAGACTCCTTTGAAGCTGATTGGACCCGAACCTAATCAGACGCGTGGCCCATCTAGCACCGCATTATTGCTCCTGACCTCGTTTCCCGAATGCAGACTGTGTATCAATATCTCCTCCTCTTCATCTCCACCATCGCCACCATACTAACAAGCACCCAATCCCTGTATCTCTCCACGCCTTCTCTTTCCCTCACGATATGTAGTTCACCAACCTCATTCTTCCGGATCTCAATCCTCTTCCCCGTAGCCGGATCATACTGCTGCACAATCTCGCTCGTATACACCCACAGGGCAACCCTCTTTGGCCCACCTTGACTCAATAGCTCCACTAATTCCATGACGGTTGGGCTAGGTCCCATCTGCCGCCATTCGAGGGGGGTTTCGTCAGGGAAGTAGGTAGGGTAGTGATTGGTTTTGGCGTGCACGATGGTGATACCAGACTGAGAGTGGGAGGGGAGAGATGAGGAGGGAAAGGTGATTTTGGCTTCTTGAGGGTCCAGTTCAAAGGTGGCGAGGGTGTCGCCCCTGGTCGGACCAGAAGATGTAAAGCTGGGATGTCGCATGATTGTCATGTGACACGCATGCTTGTTGGTGAAGAGCTTGGCCTTGGCGGCAGTGATGGAGATGGTGTAATTTGTGGGGACTGGTGATTGCGATGTAGAATGGACAGAGCGTCTCTTGATCGACTGTTGCAAGGACCATGAGGAGGAAGGAATAAGGGTTACAAGGCCCTGCTGTTGAGGCGCGAGGGTCGCATGGCCATTGCCATTACCATTGCTCACAGCCTTATCACCAAGAGACTTGATGGAGTCAGGGAAGGCGTAGTCGCAGACGAGGACGTCCGGATAGGAGTCAGTCATTTGGTAATGAGCTGTAATGTATCTTGCGTTTCCATCTACTGTGATTTGCGTGCGGCTCTGATAGATGGCTTGAGAGCATCACCGGATTAATCAAAGTTTGTGGTGGCTGAAAGATGTGAAGGTATGATCGTCGCTAATAGCGTGAGGGGTCAAAGAGGTGGTGAAGTGCAGCTGTACATTCGCGCCAGTGGTGGGGTTGGTGGGACTATGATGAGGTGTGAAAAAAATATCCAGTATATATATTGACTTAATGGAGAATCACTGCCTTCGGGCATTTGGTCAATTTGAAACGATACAGAGAAGATTAGCATGGCCCCTGCACTAAGGATGACACGCTCAATCAAAGAGAAGCTACAAATTTTTTTGGCTTTTTTCGCGCTGAGCTCAGCTTTGTTTTGGTCCACATCTTATGACCTGTATCGACGTGGATCAAATGCTATCCCTGGTGGTATTCTGCGCATTTTGGACTGTTCATTGCTTTCAAACGCTCAACCGGTAGGGCTGATAGGGCTGATAGGGCTGAAATGCCAAGATCTCTGATCACTCTTAACAATGAGATAAATCTCATCACAACAAGGGAGAAAGTCATCAAGGCTACCTTTGCGGGAAGACAATCTCAAAACTGTGCGATCCTTAGCCATTGTCATCTCCTGGCTCTAGCTATTCTAGTCAAAGCTACGGATGGCCACCTGCTGCATCGAACAACACACACAATCTCAATCAGGATGAAGTTGTACATGGTTGCTTCATCCCGTTCACTACTCTTCAAACAGTGGTCTTCTGAAAGAAGCTCAATTTCAAGCCGGTGAGGTGAGGCCGTTAGGGTCACATAATTGTGCCAGCTTGTCCGTAATAGGTTAACCGCATCTTTCCGCTATACGCACAATTTGATTGGCACGGACGACTTCCATGAAACGCCACCTGTCAATGGGATATCCCGCCGCCGATCATTTCCCTTCTCTATGTTGTCGCGAGCTCTCCCCTCCCGAGCCCACATTTCTCATGCAACAGCTGCATGGCAAAGGTTCCACGTTGATGGGCTCGATGACTCAGGCATTATCATTGCCATTGGACACTCGTCAACACCTGCGAGGCTGTGACGCTCCTCGCGTGGCATATCCATTATGAGGCCTCCGCATCTGGAACAATTGGACGAATGACTTTATCCATCCATCGGATCAGCTGTCCAATGACAGTGAAGCTTTGGCCAACTTCCGATGATCGTTGCATGAGCGAATGCGAATCTTGCGAGGTCATGATTGGTTTAGCGAACGGATCTAGATGATCGGCCTCAGCCTGTTACAAAATCCAACTATCCAAGCCTCGCGGACTCGGTAGCTTTTATCAAATAAGCATTGCCTACCCCAGGTCTCATCCCGTCTCTACTGTCTTCTTTACCTTTTTTCCCTTTGTCCTGTACCCTTCGCCACTCCACCTCCCCATCTCTTCTGCAATCTCTCGTTACGTGCACCAGGCATGTAGACGATCCCAAACAGAACAGTTCTTGTATCTCGCAGTCAAGGGCATCCAGTCCAACACGACTGAAAACTATTTATTAGGAATCAAGAAAGTTGTGACCCTGCAGCTTTTCCCACGGGACTCATCACTTCCCTCAGCCATATATCTACATCCATCAACCATCAAACCATGGCGGCAACAATTATCGGCCGCGAGAGCAATGAGAAACTTTCCGACTCTGACAAGTCCGGCCCCAACGACCACAAACTCGAGGACGTCCAGGATGCAGCTCCCCCCGAAAAGCGTCATCGCCTGTCAACAGCGCCCAAGGGCACCCGCCCTGACGGCAAGATCGAACTCGACCCCTATGACAACCTCGAGCACACAGGTTTTGGCTATTCATCCCTCAAGAAATGGACCATCCTCACCGTCATCTTCGCCGTTCAGGTGTCGATGAACTTCAACACCTCCGTCTACCCCAATGCGGTTCTCCCCCTCACCAAGGCCTTTCATGTATCTGGACAGGTTGCTCGGATTCCGCAAATGACCTTTCTAGTCTTCTATGCCTTTGGATCCGAACTGTGGGCGCCCTGGAGTGAGGATCTTGGCCGCTGGCCTGTCCTCCAAGCCTCTCTCTTCCTGGTGAATATCTGGCAGATCCCCTGCGCCCTGGCCCCGAACATCGGCACCATCATTGTATGCCGCGCTCTAGGCGGCCTGAGCTCTGCAGGTGGCTCCGTGACGCTGGGAATGGTAGCGGACATGTGGGAGGCCGATGAGCAGCAATACGCGGTCGCGTACGTGGTGCTCTCGTCCGTCGGTGGGACCTCAATAGGCCCCGTGATCGGCAGCTTCATCCAGCGATATCTGAGCTGGCACTGGAACTTCTGGATCCAGCTCATCTTCGGTGGTGCAGTGCAAGTCGCGCATTTCTTCCTCGTACCTGAGACCCGGAGCACGGTGATGATGGACAAACTGGCCCGCAAGCGGCGTAAGAATGGAGAAGGCAACGTATATGGTCCCAACGAGTTGAAAGAAAACCGCTTCTCGGCGCGGGAGATACTGCAGACGTGGGCACGCCCCTTTGAGATGTTCGTGCGGGAACCGATCGTACTGAGCTTGTCTTTGCTGTCCGGCTTCTCGGACGCGCTCATCTTCACCTTTCTGGAGAGCTTCAACCCGGTGTTCAAGCAGTGGGGGTTTGGGATCATTGCGATCGGTCTGGCCTTCATCCCCATCAACATTGGCTACATCCTGGCTTACCTCTCCTTCTTCCCCTTCATCCACCGACAGCGCAAAGCTAGAAGGCGGGATCCGAACTCTCTGCAACCCGAAGCACGACTCTTCTGGCTCCTCTTCACTGCCCCTCTGGAGACGATCGGGCTGTTCGGGTTCGCATGGACAAGCCTGGGACCGAATCATGGGATCCCTTGGATTGCACCGATGATATTCGCTTGTATGATTGCAATTGCCAATGTAAGTTCGTCCACCCTTTCAAAAGTGCTCGCTGATGAATTGTGGTCAGTATTCAATTTACATGGCAACGATTGACTACATGATCGCCTCGTACGGTCCCTACTCCGCGTCGGCCACGGGCGGGAACGCGCTGGCCCGTGACTTTTTGGCAGGAATTGCTGCCCTGTACTCGACGCCTTTCTATGAGTACTTTCAGGGACGACAGCTCGAGTATCCAACCACGGTACTGGCGTGCATCGCATTTGTCGTGACGATCCCGATCTTCATATTCTACTGGAAGGGGCCCTGGGTAAGGGAGAAGAGCAAGTTCGCACAAGTGCTGGCGAGTGATAAGGCGAACAGGGGGGGGAGCGTTGCTAGCCAGGGAGGTCAGGGATCGAAGGAAGCATGAAGAGCTACCTATCGAATACAGACGGACATGGGAGGGGTAGAAACAACGACCTGTTTTTTCGAGAATGCACAAAGTGTTCGCTTGTGATACCTTTCTAGTTCTTTCCTAGATCATCTCATATGAGGAACATGCTTCTTTGTTGAAACTTGCATATCACTTGAAGTTACAATTCTCCACCGCCCGTCCCGATAGGTTCAATGCATGATCTTAACGTGCCGCATACCCGGCCGGAAAATCCGAAGCCGACGAGATGATCAAAAAGGGAAGTCAAGCCTGGCATCTTCTCTGTTTACATAGTACCTGAGCTTGTCATCTCCTCTCTGCTATACTACAATCCACATAAATCAAAGCATGACTTTGCGCATTGTTCAATACAACAGCGACCCCACATTTCTCCAAGGGAGTATTCTGAGCCAAGGCGGCTAGTTCTAGTTCTAGTTCTACAGCCGGCAGCGGAACCTGCCAGCGCCCTGAGCCTCCCCCTAAAAGAATATCTAATCAAAAAAAAGGCTTGTTGGAGTCTGACGTGATCAACCGTCATGAGTGAGCATTCCATCTCTCTCTCTTCCTTGACTCGATCTCATCCACCCCCTTACCACTATCCACTATTCCAGCTCTTGATAGGAAGGTGTCATCGCTGTCGCGCGATCATCTGCTCATGGCTTTTTCACCAAATCCGCCCTCAATGCCTCCTCTAACCGCCATCCAACAGGCACCGATCTCGCCCTCGCCCAATCCGTCACAAACGAACCTGATTCCTCTAAGCGTGAAGCTCGCGTTGTCTCCGCTCTGTATAAAGGCCATGATGTCGATGTTCACCCAACACAATCTATAGCTATCGCACAATCGGCGCTGCCAACCCCGACTGATGGTGAGAAGGCGGACCCAATAGCTCGTGAAGGGGAGAGCCGGGCTTCAACACAGTGCGACGGCTCGATCGACCAGAAGCAAGCTGGGAATGAGCAACCATTATCAAGCACAGCCGCCTTCCTCGAGGGTCGCCTCATGGGCGCAGGAGGCCAACACCCCGACATCGAAAAAGATAAAGGTGTATATATACCCCGCGAGAAGAGCTCCCACGCCCACGGTGCTCCAGTCACCGTGTTGCAGAAAGATGTTGACGTCGAGCGTGGGACAAGGAGCTCGGGTAGTCGGGGCAGTAGTGATAAGAAGGGAGAATGCAGTGGCAACGAAGGCGAGAAGGAAGAGGTGGATCCAAACGTCGTCGACTGGGATGGGCCAGACGATCCAGCCAACCCGAGGAATTGGACGGAGAAGAAGAAATGGGGGAATATTCTGGTGATTGCGTCCATCACCTTTTTGACGTACGTCTTCCCCATTTCCTACCCATGAAGTGGAGATAAGGGGAAACTGGATAAGGACCCAGCTGATCGTTGATGACACGACAGACCCCTCGCCTCTTCCATGTTCGCCCCCGGCGTCCCTGACGTGATGACAGAATTCCACTCCAGCAACGAACAACTGGCGTCCTTCGTGGTCTCGGTCTACGTGCTCGGCTACGCCTTCGGTCCCATCATCATTGCACCTTTGAGCGAGATCTACGGCCGACTGTGGGTCTACAACATCTGCAACATTGGCTTCATTGTCTTCACCATTGCATGTGCCGTGTCGAGCAACCTCAATATGCTGATTGCTTTCCGCTTCATCGAGGGAACGTTTGGGTCGTGCCCTTTGACCATCGGTGGTGGGACGATCGCAGATATGATAGTGCAGGAGAAGAGAGGGGGAGTGATGGCTATCTGGGCGCTGGGGCCGTTGATGGGTCCTGTGGTTGGACCCGTGGCCGGTGGCTATTTGGCACAGGCCGCCGGGTGGAGGTGGGTGTTTTGGGTGATTGCCATTGCTGTCAGTACCTTCCCTTCTTCCCTCATCACCTCTCCTCTATCCACATAAGAATGAATCGTTGATGGATAGTCAATCTAGGCCGGCGTCGTCTCCATCGGCTGCTTCTTCTTCTGCCGCGAGACCTACGCCGTCACCCTCCTCGAAAAGAAAGCGTCCAAGTTGCGCAAATCGAGCGGCAACCGGGCCTTCAGGTCGAAACTGGCTTCACCCCTCACGGAAGGTGAACTCTTCAAGATCTCCATTATTCGCCCCATGAAAATGCTCCTCTTCTCCCCCATCGTTTTGGCGTTGTCGACCTACATGGCGGTCGTGTACGGCTACCTCTACCTCCTCTTCACCACCTTGACCGAAGTATTCGAAACGACATACCACTTCTCTTCCGGGTCTGTCGGGCTCACCTACCTCGGCATCGGAGTCGGTTGTCTCGTTGGCGTGGGCGCATTTGGCTACCTCTCGGACCGCATCCTCAAATCCATGACAGCCAAAAATGGGGGGGAAGCCAAACCTGAATTCCGGCTCCCCCCCATGATTCCAGGCTCGTTCGTCATCCCCATCGGTCTCTTCCTCTACGGTTGGACGGCGGAGAAAGGCGTTCAATGGATCGTGCCCATCATTGGGACGAGTTTCGTGGGGTTTGGGTTACTGGCGACGTTCATGCCGATACAGACATACATGGTGGATGCCTTCACCGTCTATGCGGCCAGTGCAATTGCGGCAAATACCATATTGCGGAGTCTGGTGGGCGCGCTGTTGCCATTGGCGGGGAGAAAGATGTACGCAACGCTTGGGTTAGGATGGGGAAACAGTCTGCTGGGCTTCATTGCGTTGGCGATGTGTCCGATCCCGTATGTGCTGTATGTGTTTGGGGAGAGGATTCGGAAGAGCGAGAAGGGGAAGTCGAGGTTTTGAGGAGGAAGGATGAGGGCAGAGGAGACAAATGTGACATCTGCTCCAGAATGGGACTGCTGAGACATGACTCTAGCTAGCTGGTGGGGATTGCATCATGAGGTAACGAATAACTTCTGTATAATTATTATAATCTCAAATTCTGGCCTAATTGTGCCCATTAAACCCAAAAACACATCAAGAACATCAGCCTCTCCATCTCCTTAAATTCTGCTTGTTCGTATTCGCCATCCCCATCAAACATTCTTCCAGTTTTGACTCCGATCTCTAAGCGAGCCCTCCACGTCCTCCAATCAGCAACGTCCCGAAGCGACCCCCTATCCCATATATAGTAAGCGTTCCGAAATCCCCAAAGCGGTCAAGCGTTCCGGTCTCCAATATGCTACCTTATATCTCGGTTCCGGAGTTTTGAAAATTCACACCGACACCGCTGGCCTCCTTTCACCAAATTGTGCAAATCCAAAACGACGAAAGGAGCTGGGATGAGCCCCATTCGGGATGTTACTGGCGGACCAGGCGTGTTGCGAAACGATTTATGCTTCGTTGACGTCCGCATTGCAATCGTTGATCTTTCCTCTGCTTATCTTGCGTGTTCCGCAGTGTTGTTTCCTTTATGGCGCTGGTGGTACAGCTTGATGCGAGCAAGCGGACTTTTGCTAAGAGTCCGAATTCTGGACTGATTGTTTACTGCGTGTGCGAAAGGTTTCCCATGGTGCCTATGATATAAAGCTACAGCTCTTCCTTTTCATTCTGTTGATCATCCTGCCTCAGCTCGTGCTCCTGTCTGTCCATTTTCAGGCCAAAGCTGATTGATCTGGCATTGATGCCTCACACCTGACGGAAGTCAATTCCAACTCAATTCTTGCACCGACCTCATCAGACAATAGGAAGCTTCACCTAGACCCCCTACCGATACCTGGGACCTACACCTTGCCTTGAAACCCTACAGTCCCTACCCCAATTCATTTTTGCCGACACTTAACATGGCAGCTCCAACAGCAGCAGAGGACCCGAATCTTGACCTTGAAAAGACTGCCAGCCCGTACAAAGCTGATCACCACATCTTCGATGAACCCAAGAAGCAGCAACCTTCTACTATATCTTCAGTCCAAGATGCAGACCATAAAGCCGAGTCAAAAGCCGACCACAAGCCCGACCACTCAGACAAAGCGTCGACAAGCGAGACGGACTTGGACATTGAAAAGGCGGGAGCCACAACAGCATCCGATGGCCAAGTGCAAGAAGAAGCTGGACTACAGGCAGAGTCTGAGGAACCAGAGCAGGAGTATCCGTCAACCAAGAAGTTGATACCCATCGTAGCCAGTCTTTACCTCAGCTTCTTCCTCGTTGCTTTGGTATGCCCATCCCACATCCCCATTCTACAACCACAAGCGAGGACGAATACTGACACCAGATTCAGGACCGTACCATCCTCGCAACAGCCATCCCACGTATCACCGACGATTTCCACTCCCTAGGCGATGTTGGCTGGTATGGGTCCGCCTACATGCTCTGCATGTGTGCCTTCCAACTCCTCTTCGGTAAAATCTACACCTTCTACAACCCAAAGACCGTCTACCTCCTCGCCATCGCCGTTTTCGAGATCGGTTCCGTTGTCTGCGGCGCCGCTCCCAACTCCACTGCCTTCATCATTGGCCGAGCTGTGGCTGGTCTGGGCGCTTCAGGCATCTTCTCCGGTGCCATCATTATAATCATCAACACCGTGCCCCTCCACAATCGCCCCCTCTACCAAGGCCTGATCGGCGCCGTCTTCGGTGTCGCCTCCGTGGCCGGCCCCTTACTGGGAGGCGTTTTCACCACCAAAGTGAGCTGGCGCTGGTGCTTTTACATCAACCTCCCCATCGGCGGCGTCGCCATGATCATCCTCTTCCTCATTCTCAAGATCCCCTCCCCCAAATACGCCAAACTGCCTCTGCGCCAACAACTCATCAATCTCGACCCCTTGGGCACCGCTGTCTTCCTACCAGCTGTCGTCTGTTTATTGCTTGCCCTCCAATGGGGAGGGACCACCTACGCCTGGTCCAACGCCCGGATAATCGTCCTCCTCATCCTCTTCTCTCTGCTCATCCTGTCCTTTCTCATCATCCAACACATCCGCAAGGAAAAGGCTACGGTGCCCCTCCGCATCGTCCGCCAACGCTCCATAGCCGCTGGGATGTGGAACCAATTCTGCTCCGGGTCGGCTATGATGATCTTCGTCTACTACCTCCCCATCTGGTTCCAAGCCATCAAGAACGTCTCTGCCGTGAAGTCCGGCATCATGAACCTGCCCCTTATCCTCTCTCTCGTGGTCGCCGGCATCATGGGCGGCATCGCCGTGAACCGGTTGGGATACTACACTCCCTTCATGATCATCTCCACCGTTCTGACGTCCATCGCCGCGGGGCTGATCACCACATTCACCCCTACAACACCGCATCAGAAATGGATCGCCTATCAATTCCTCTTCGGCTACGGGTTGGGTCTGGCAATGCAGCAGGGCTCGTTAGCGGCGCAAACCTGCCTCCCCAAAAGGGACGCACCCATCGGTGTGAGTCTGATCATGTTCATGATGCAACTCGGCGGCGCCATCTTCGTCTCGGTCGGGCAGAACGTCTTCACCAACTCGTTGGCGCAGGGTCTCGACGGCATCGACGGGCTGGACCCACGGATCGTGGTGAACACGGGCGCGACGGAGCTGAGGAGGGTGGTGCAGCCCGAACTATTACCGGGAGTGTTGGAAGCGTACAACGGGGCGCTGGTGAAATGTTTCCGCGTGGCGCTGGCGATGGCGTGCCTGGGGATCCTGGGGAGCGGGTGCATGGAGTGGAAGAGCGTGAGGCGGGAGAAGGATCGGGCCGACAAGGAGAAGAAGGAGAAGGCCGAGCTTGAGCGGAAGTCTGCTGCTGCTGCTGAAGAAGAGAAGCCCGAGTCCAAGCCGTGACACAAAAAACCACAAAATAAACAAAACAAGACAGAGTCTTTTGTAAGTGAAACTCGATGCGAAAAGCGAAAGCAGCAGTAATCGCTCAATTGAACGGGCTATGCAGTTCGCCCGTCCCACCACTGGTACATACCTAGATATAGCACCAAGAAAATTCATGTATATATAGCAATTTCCAGATTAACCCCCGCCCTCCCCCCCTTTTCTCCTCAGATCAATTCTCTATATATGTACCTACCAAAAACCCCTTAACCATCCCACCCGCTCATCCCCCCCACTCCCGCCCTTACACAAGGTGATCCAGCTATTTCCCGCGTGTTCGTGTATATGTGTATATGTGTCCGTGGCGGGGAAACGGGGGGGCCGGGGAAGGTCCGAGGGCGAGGGGAAGGACGCGGGAAGGACGCTAGAAGGAAGGAAGGACGGCTCGGCCATCTTCGGGCTGGGTCTTTTGCGTGGGGTAGTGTAGGGGGCTCCTCCAACTTTTTTTTTTTTTTCAATCAATCAATCAATCAGTCAATCAGTCACGGAAAAGTTGGGGTTTTGCGTTTGTCTTGGTTTGTTTGGTTGGCTTGCTCTGCTTGCAGGGTAGGGCAGGAGGGTATCATTGCTGCTTTTCATTGCTGCCTTTGATATTGGATATTGGATATTTGATAATTGATATTTGATTTTAATTTTAATTTTTTCTTCTTCAAGGTGAGAAAAAACAGCGAGGGAATGAAAAATGGAAACCGAAGAAGAGAAAAGGAAGAAGGGGGCGGAGGGCATTAACGTCACATTTTGACTCCTTTTCTTCCTCTCTAGATCTAGATGTCCTCTCTACCTCTACATACACATCTTTTTACTTCAGGAATACCGTCATCAACCCCCGAAAAAATCTCCCACCCCCAAAAAAAGAAGAAAAAGAAAAAGAACGGCGCACATGGATATAGATCGACCATACTCGAGCACACTCGAGCATGCATGCACGCATGCAAGAACTTGGCCGCTCCCCTCCCTCTTCCTCTTCCTCCTCCTTTTTCGGTTTCACTCTTAATGTTTCTGCCTCTCTCATCCAACGTAATACACGGGGCAAGTACGCGGGGCCGCGCACCCTTAACGACAACTGACTGACCGACCGATTGCGATTGGGTGGTGGCTGGTGTATCCCTTTCGGACGGGGTTGGATGCTTACTCTCTTTTTGGGGGGAGAGTGAGAGTGAGGTCGACTGAACGAAGAAAGAAGGGGGGGGGTAAGGGGAAAAACGGCGGATATAGGGCAGGAACTACTCAAGCATATATATATAAGAACTTGGCCGTTTCCCTTCCTCTTCCTCTTCCTCTTCCTCCTCCAAAAGTGACACGCGGGGCAAGTAAGCAAGCCTGGCCACGTACCCATAGCGACGAGTAACTGACCGGCCGACCGATTGGGGCTGGCTGGTGTATCCCTTTCGGACGGGATTGATGCTTATTCTCTTTTGGCGGAGAGTGAGAGTGAGGTCGACTGAACGACGAGGGGAGGGGGGCAGCGTTATGGGAATGAATTGATTTTTGGGAGGACGAAGAAAAAGAAGAAGCAGGGGAGGAAGAAAAGATCTGGCATAAGGGTGATGGGGTCTGGACACAGGGACCTCTGCTGGTGGTGGTGGTGGAAGAGGGGGGTATCGAATATGATATCCCCCCCCCCCATCCCCACAACGGGAGATTATATCATAAGAGAGGATGCCAGCACCACCAAAGCCCAAAATCTCTGTGGGAAAAGGTGGATGATATCACACCGACTTCTGTTCGGCAGCACGAGCGCTGAGGACTTCGTCCCGTTTCAAACCCCGCTTTTGCTGCGCTTGTACCACCTAACCCGATGCTACTTTTCCACGACACATGAATTACATGAGAGCATGGCCACGGGCCAATCTCCATGACAAGGCAACCCTACATGCCACTGGAACCCCCTCCGTGTGATCATATATGTAATGAAGGTTCACGATGGGGCCGCCGGCGAGGTAGGGGAGGAGGGAGGAGGGAGGGAGGGTGGTCGGATCGGTTGGTGTCTCGTCGGTGTCGTGTCGGTGGTGATGGTTTGGGGATTGTCGGGGAAGAAAAAAGGATGATGGAAGAATTGATGCCGGACGACCCATAACGAAAGTGGAAGGAAGCTGTAGAGGTGCTCATGAAGAGGCAATGATTGTAGAAGTGGTGGGTTAGTAATGGTTGGACTACAAGTTCTTGTTTCTTTTTTTCTTTTTTTTTTTTTGAGTGCCCGAACTGGTGCAGGTTGTTGATTGGTATCATATGGCGAGGCATGATAATCATTGTTCGACTCGTTTTTCTCTCTTTCATCCTTTACTCTTTTTTTGTATTTGTCCTTTTCTTTTTCTTTTTCATGTTCTCTTTCTCTTCTTTTTCATTCTTCTCTTTTTGGGGGTTCTATTTTTATATATTATTTTTAAATTTTTATATGTTTATATATATATTTGGTACGTGGTTGTTTCGCCGTTGCAAGTTTACGCGGTCGTAATGGCGTTTTCGGAGAGGAGGTAAGTAGGTGAGGTTGACTTTGTTTGGTAATTAAAAGTTTGTAGAGGTGGGAAGACATCTTAAGGAGCGAATATATGTAAGGCAAGAATGTTGAGGGAATGTTGCGCAGGCTGTCGTGTCCGGGTTGCTGCCGTTGTACGCGTAGTTGGGTGGGAAGAAAGAAAGGAAAAGTACGGGGGGATGGCGAGACTTTATGGAAAAAGCCAATGCCGGGTAGGAGCGGTGGTCAAGCGAGGATAGATGTGTTGACAAACTGAAGGTTTCTGTTAATGTGTTGTGCCCATGAGGCTATGCCATTGCGAGGCGTTAACACATTGGGCATCTGGCGTCACGGGAACCGCCACATATTAGCCTCATCGGGGCATTTCCTGGGTTGGAGACGGCCCAGATGTTCTGTGAGAAGTTACGAATCGCAGCGCTCAAGGCGTTTTTTCATCAAGCGTCAATACCATAAATTCATCTCGTTTCCGTTCACCCCACCGAAAGCCTTGAGCAAGAGCTCTGAATCCTTCATTTGCCCTTCCCCTCCGGTTTCGGATCAAGCCAGGCCCACTGCACTGATGTCCTCCCCAAACCCGGGTCTGCCAGCTTATCGAACGCGCCAGGACTGACATCGAGATCCGTGCTCGCGCAACCGGTGCATCGATCAACGACGCTGAGGTCGACGGACTTGCCCAGGCGGGTGGCGCGGAGTTTGTGGCCGCAGAAGGGGTTGGCGTTGGGGTTGGCGGAAGAGGAGGCGCTGTCGAAGAGGAGGTGGGAGATGGAGACGATGTTGTCACTGGGGTAAGGGGGATGTGAGTTTCTGAAGATAGGATGGTGGCAAAGCAGCAAATGTATTGAAGGGACTGCTCAGGAGGGTGCATTGGATAATGGGCTGTCGTTGTCAAGTGTAAGGCAAAGAGCGATGTTGTGCAAATGTTTATAATAGAGTGGACCATTGGGATCGTAAAGCAGGAGTTTCTCGGATGGCAAAATGAGATAAAGGGTCTATTAACGTAGAGATAGACAGAAAGTAGAACATACCTAGACGACGAGGTCTTCCCACACGCTCCCAGCCCCGGCCCGTAATACGTCAGATCTCCTGTATAGGTCTGGGAGCCAAGTGGCAGGGCCTTATTGCCATTACCGTTATTCCTGGAGAGCCCGATGGATAGACCTAGGATCAAGGCCAAAAGATTCAAAATTATTGCAAGGATGATGATTTTGGCGCGCAGAGAGAGGTGGTGGTAAGTTGAATGTATCCGTGATTTCAAGGTGAGCCATGAGGGGATTTGTTGTTGCCAAGAAGGACCAGCCGGCCGCGTGGGTGGTGAGTTCTGATGATAGACTGGATGATTGGCTTGAGCGGCAGTCTTCTCCCAGTCCAGCGGGAGTTGCGTGACGGGTTGTTCGGGTACAGTATGTTGTGAGGAAGAGGGAGTTTGGAGTGGTGGATTCATGTTGTACTTGAGGCCAAAAGCTGAGATTATGGACTATCCAATAGCTACATCTCGTTCAGAGAATATACGATCAATGAGTGTATCTGCGTGAAAATTGATCATTCAAGTACCCAAAACGCAAACAGAATTATTGGAATGAAGTTGAATGAAATGATATGGAGTTATACGGCATAAAGGCGCGCAAAAGGGGATGGAGAAAGGGACGGCGACGAGCCAATCAGACCCCGCTTATTTTTCTGCCGCTCCACCTAAGACTGATCCAGATAAGCCTCGGCTGAATCGTTAGCGCATTTTTCCACTAGATTCGATCGCCGTTTCTTTCCCTTCTTCATCTTCGCCATCTTCAACCTCCGCTCTTCCATTAATCAACATCACACACCTAGACCTCTCAGTCTCGTTTGGCGGAATACTGAGAACTCTACAGCCTCCAGATATCGCTTGATCAGCCATCATGGCGGCCCTCCGATCCCCTACAGCCCGTCTCCTCGCCTCCTCCAGCACTCGCCACATCCTCCCCACATCATCCCGCCTCGGACTCTTCCAAAGACATTATGCCACCGTTGAGCCAGTCACCGGTATCAAATCCAATGAAAACCCACCCCAGACCGTGGCACCCGCCAGCAAATCAAACATCATTGATGAGACCAACCAATCCCCCAATGCCAAATCCAAGACATTCCACATCTATCGGTGGTCGCCCGATACTCCATCAGAAAAGCCGAAGATGCAGAGCTATACATTGGATTTGAACAAGACCGGGCCGATGATGCTGGACGCGCTGATTAGGATCAAAAACGAGGTTGATCCAACATTGACCTTTCGGAGGAGTTGTCGGGAGGGGATCTGCGGGAGTTGTGCAATGAACATTGATGGGGTGAATACGTTGGCTTGTTTGTGTATGTCATCCATTTACATCCATTCACATCCGAAAACGGGAGCGATCAATCAATATCAAGGAAGACACTTGAAAGCAAAGTCACGGGATATTGAAGCAGCGACTAATAAGAGGTGATGAACAGGTCGAATCCCAACCGACACGAAACATGAAGCCCGGATCTACCCTCTCCCTCACACTTACGTCGTCAAAGATCTCGTGCCCGACCTCACCCAATTCTACAAGCAATACAAATCCATCAAGCCCTTCCTCCAGCGCGACACCCCCTCGCCTGATGTAAGCCATACACACCCAAAACACCTTCCATATGCTTGTTCTCCATATATTTTGCCCCTCCTCCCGGAAAGACAAAGCTGACAATTATACATAGGGCCGCGAAAACCGACAGTCCCCCGAAGAGCGCAAGAAACTTGACGGTCTCTACGAATGTATACTCTGCGCCTGCTGCTCTACCTCCTGCCCCTCCTACTGGTGGAACAGCGAAGAGTATCTTGGTCCCGCGGTACTCCTCCAATCATACCGCTGGCTGGCCGACTCCAGAGACGAGAGGAAGCATGAGAGGAAGGAGATGTTGGACAATTCGATGAGTCTGTACAGATGCCATACCATCCTCAACTGCTCGAGGACCTGTCCAAAGGGACTGAACCCGGGGAAGGCAATCGCGGAAATCAAGAAGGATATGGCGATGGCTTGAAGGAGATGACAAGAGGAGAAACGTCGATGATGGAGGAAGAGTGAGGGAGTTTCCCTGGAGGGTCGCATGGATATTGTGCGTAGCGAGTCGCGTCCGATGTCGTTATGGGATACATGCCCGAGCGGTCTCGCGAGACAGACTCTATTTGGGTCTGAATGTAGGTTTCGGTCGAGGAACATCCTTTTGTACATAGCAATTCAACTGAAAATTGAAGATCGAATATGCCACAAACATGCCACGAGGCTGAAATGCGTTCTCGACCCACAAATTCCCGTTCCAACTCATACCGTCATCCCTTATTTGCCTTTCACCGGGATTGATTTGTCACAGAGAAGGAAAGCCTATGTACGCTAACCGCCCCAAGCCAGGACTGACATCAGACCCATCGCACATCCGATGCCCCGCCACAGCTACGTCCATCCCCACTTTTCGACTAGCCCGCAGGTCATTTGTACATTAGAACTATTATATAAATACCTCCACTCCTCGCGCTCCACCTTTCCAGATAATAACAAAAGTTAACGAACAGTTTGATTAGAGGAACATCATAAGCAACCCCCTGAAACGAAGATGGCGACCCCACAGTCTGGTAAATCGTTCAGAAGTCTGCTGGGGATGGGAGACAGTAAACCGACGCCGCAGGGTAAGGATGTTTGTTTCTTCGCTTCTTCGATTACCCTGCCCATCTCTGATCCTGTGTTCTTCGATGTGCTTGAACTCATCTCGGCCTTCTCACTTCTTTTTTTTTGACTTTAAGAGATGTATCGTCATGGGGTCGTATTGGTTTCCATTCGCACGGAAAGTCATCAAAGTTCTTTTTGGTGGGATTGGTGCAAACCCTTCTGCACGCCAGCAGAACCGTGAGGCCTCGATATCGCTTTCAGTGCATTCGACCTGCTCGAGAGTCTCATCGCCGACTTCCTCCCACCCTTCAGCCAATCGCGTAGCGTGCTCCTCCACCCCAACCCCCTCTCTCCACCTCTTTCCCCTTTGATCGACTCGGCCATTTCTCTCCAATCCTCACACATCGCTCATCCACCCACCCATCCATCCATCCATCCATCCCCCTCCAACCCTTCTTTAACTCTGACGATCTCCCAGACTCCACCCTCATCATCGTCGACGCCCAAAACGAATACGCCAACGGCCAACTCGCCATCGTGGACTTGGCCTCCTCCCGCCGGGTCATCGCCGCCCTCCTCACCAAATGGAGACAGGCAAAGGGCGAGATCGTGCACGTGTTGCACCAAACCCCCGAGGGCGCACCCTTGTTCACGCCAGGGACGGAGCTGGCGGAGGAATTCGGGGAGGTGGCCGCTGAAGGGGATGAGAAGGTGGGTTGTTTGTCAAGTTTCCCTTTGCTGTTATAAGGGAAGGTCCCCGGGGGGTGGCTTGGCACATTCCATTGAATATGTGTGATTGTGATTATCGGCTCGGCAACGCTGTCTCTGGCTGACCAGGGGTGCACGCAACCGCTCAAAATAAATAGATCATCCACAAACCCCACCCCAGCGCCTTCACCGCCACCGATCTCGACGCGCACCTCAAGAGGACGGGGAGGACTAAGATCGTGCTGGTGGGATATATGGTGCGTCATCCCTCCCACGCCTTTCCTGCCTCCCCTTCCTCCCCAGCGAAACGAAAACCAAACCAAACCAAAACCTAACCGACCGACACAAAAAGGCCCACGTCTGCATCTCCGGCACCTCGCGCGCGGGCGCCGAGCACGGCTACGACGTCGCCGTCGTGCGGGACGGGATCGGCGATCGGGACATCCCGGGGGCGAGCGCGCGGCAGCTGGTCGAGGTGTGTGTATTCTCTTCTCCTCGCTTGCTTGCTTGCTTCGGTTCCTCCCTGTCTGTTCTCCCCTCAAAAAAAAGGAGGGTGGGGGAGAGGGGTTGACGAGCTTTGCTAACGCGGCCAATCAAATAGACCGTGCTGGCCGAGCTGGGCGATGTATCCGCCACCATTGTCGACAGCGAGAAGCTCCTGTGAGGGGGTTTCCTTGCGTGGTTCTTGCCAGATCGGCAGTGCCTATGCGGCAGAGAGAAGGGGGGAAAAGAGGGGGGGGGGGGGGTGAAAACAAAAAGGGGCAAAGCAATGTATTCAAACACTGTTACACGCAATCACTGAAAAGCGGCATGCATGGAAAAGACTCGGGTTTTGGATATCTGATACCTTTCGTGATGGTAGAAAATCCAAGCATTTCTAAGCTTTATCAGAAGGTACAAGGGGACGACATGAAATGGGCGGATCAAGCGCTCCCACCATTCCTCCATCCCTTCATCCCCAACTTGGTATTCACCTGCTTGACCAAGGCCTCCATATCATCGCCCTCCTCATCCAATCCTCCATCGTCCTTCTCACCGTCTTTGTTAAGGTTGACATCATCATCATCATCTCCCTGTTCATCCTCTCCCTCGTCACTGTTCTCGTCGAATCCAACCTTGTATAGCGGGCTCAGCGGTTCTGCCGGGGGACTCGGCGTCTTTTCCCGGTTTGTTGGCCTCGGAGCCTGCACCACACTATCCCGCCACTCCCCCGGCCAGCAGGAGGAGCCTTCTGTACTCTTTCCCTCTTCTGCTTTTTTCTTCGTCTCCTGCTGTGCCTTCTCTTTTTCCCCCGTCTTCTCCTTCTTCCCCACCGCTTCCTTTTCTTCCACCAATGGATCCATCCACCCTACACTCTTAGCTTTGCCCTTGCCCCCAAAACCATGCCTCAAACTCCCGTACCTCTCCTCAAAACTGCTGTCCTCGCCACAGACAACCAGATACGCCAATCTCAAATACTTCTCCACGTCCCTCAACAACTCAGGATCCACCTCCGCATACGCCCTCCACATCTCCCCCATCACGCCCACGACCTCATCATCATACATGCCCCAGCGCAGCACCCTCCACTCCCTGCTGGGTATGATCAGGATCTCGAACCCGAGTGCCCTCAACAGGAACAGCGCGAGCTTGACGACCATGTCCGGCATATCCTCGTAGAACGCGCCCCGGATGAGGGTGATGCATGGCAGAAAGAGGATTGTGCGGGGATAGTCCCTGGTGCTGCTATCCGCATACGTGGCTCGCAACCTCTCCAGGACCAGAAGATAATCCTCCATGCTGGTCGGATTCGGCTTCTCAAACGCGTCGATGATCTCGCCCATGATCGCCTGTCTCCTCTCCCTCACCTGATCTGACTCCTTGGCTTGACACGCACATCTCGGGCATCGACATTCGAACCCCCAGTTCTTGAGGTCGGCCGTCCGGTCGGCGAGGGCTTCGTGGTTGGTGACGTACCCCGTGGTGATTTCGTGTCCCTTGAGGATGGGAAGTTGGGCGCGCCAGATGATCATGTCGCCGATGAAGGCGCGGCGGATTGAGGGGTTGCAGGAGTGGTTGAAGAAGGAGGACCGGAGCCAGACGCCGACGGAGGAGTTGGGGTCCATTTCGGGGGCATTGATGGATTCGGCATTTTGGGTGCCGTTGGTGGTTTTGGTGTCAGGAGAGCCAGTATGGGTTGTAGTGGTGGTGGTAGTTGTTGGTGTTGCAGCAGCGGCCTCGTGCGCGGTTGCAGGGGAGTCCATACCGCTGTGAGCGGCGCGCCAGTGGAAGTCGCGGGATAAGTGCGGGAAAGCGAAGGAGTTATACAGGATCCGGGCGAGGATAGAGTCGCGGGAGTTAATGATAGGGACCGGGGTGCCGTCTTCGAAGAAGAGGTCCGGCTCGAATTCTTCTTGAGTATTGGGGCCGGGGTAGAGGTTTGCGAACTGGGCTACTTTCGAGGGATTGCGTTCGAGGTCTTGAATAACGATCTCCAGGAGTTCCTCCTGCATTGCTCGGTTGCTTTTGATGGAGGTTAGTCCCGTTTTGGGATCGAGGTTTTGTTGGTCTTTCGTCTCGCCCGACACAGAAGGGATATCCTCATTGAAGACGGTGGCGAAGGCTTTCTCGACCAGCAGCAGCTCGCCGACTTCAATGTCTCTTGTCGCGAACATGCCTCTCCCCTTGCCCTCCTCTTGGCATGCCTTCCTCTCCATGGCTGGGCTGCTATACACTCCACGGTCCATGTCTGGTTTCGGGATCTTTTTGGCGGCCTCTTCCAGCATAGCGGCAAAGTCGTAACGACCATTGTCTCCTTCTTGACGACGCTTTGCGCACCTGGCTAGATCCCCCTTGAGATTCGGGTGATCAGGCCGGACATCCTTCAACTGCAGCAAAGCTGCTTCGGCCTCCACATACTTTTCAAGCCCATAAAGCGCCCTGGCTTTGCGCAGCAGGGCCTTCTCGTTTTCCGGATCTAGGTCGAGAACGACTTCTAGGTCTGCAATAGCTTGTTCGTATCGTTTGGCTGAGTGCCGGGCCAGGCTTCGAGCAAGGAATAGCGGGATAGCCTCTTGTTCATCTTTAGCGAGCTTGAGCGCTTGGGAGTAGCTTTTCGTGAATTGTCAGTATCGTCGACGATGAATGAAGCTACGAAGCTGGGAAAAGAGAGGGTCGAGGGGGAAAAAGTTTGAATTCTTGGACTGGTAGTGGAAGTGAGGATAGGTATGCTTGATGACACTCACAGCGATGCTGCTTCTTCGAATTTTCCGCGCTGATACTCAGCGTTGCCCTCGCTACGTTTGTTATTCATCATGGGGTGAGCACGAGCGACAGTGCCTGCGAAAGGTTTAGTCACATCAATCATTCTACGCGCCGACATAATGTTCAACAAAGAAAGTGTCGAGCCGCCCCAGGATCTAAGTTAGTAGCCTCCAGAGCAGACATGACTGATGGTCCCCGTTCGCCGTGAGGCAGATTCAGCCGCGAGCAAAAACGTAAACCGAAGACGGGGATGTATATTCATCTTGATATTGAATATTTTGATATGAAAAACGGAAAGAATGAAACACAACAATTCAACGTGCGGGAGTAGTGCTTGCTAATGATTGAATGATCGGAGATGGAGATAGATACCGTATGAATCAGGATGTGCAACGTCAAAGTGGCAGAAATTCACTTGTTTGCCTTGACAAACACCATACAAGCCTGTCTTGCAGCAAGAGCGCACATCGTTGTGTGGGCAAGAGTCTCACCTGCTGATATCGAAGTTCTGAGGTTGACACAGGATTGATGGAAGAGTGGCAGTGACTTAGGCAACACGGTTTAATACCGGTTTGGAATCGGACCAAAACATGCGCACTAACACCAAATAGGACAAGCGTATAGAAAGCGCGTCACCATCGCTGGACGCGTTCAAACCCACCACGTTTAAATTAAAATATATCTTGCTCCATCATCACAATAGAATATTGTTTACGCCGGAAAGCTTCTCCATTTGGAACTTTTTGCTCAACATATAAAAATCTTGACGAACATAAGATCGGACTAAGAGGGCCCCTTATCTATTTCACAATAGTTAATAGACCATTGACTGGTGATTCGACTGGGGCTTCTTTGCACAACGATGCCTGTAGCCATGGCGAGACTTCTCCAAAATGTTGTGGTATCCAGACATCCTTTTGAGTATGACGTCTCAGGGTAAGTCATGTTGCAAAGGCAAGATCCATGGTCACAATGTCAATATAGCTGCAATACCAGGCCTCCCTTTGTGAAGCAATCATTCCCTGCTTGAAGTCCATCGCTCACCGATCCATGCTCCAACCTCGCTTTCTCTGATTCTGACCAGCGACAACTAACGCTGCACGTAGACTGCGTGTCAGTGGCTACACTCGAATGCCCATCGACCGCCTTACTGAGATCATCCGCCCTGAACATGTGGACCGTAAACGCTCTGTCCAAGACTGCGCGCGCGACAGAAATTTTATGACAGACATTGACTGGATGTCGGCTCAATTGATGCTTTACGGCATTGATACGCAGAAGCAACGCGAGGAACCGTGGCTACTTCCGGAGACACTGGAGCATGCATTTGACAATCATCTTGTAAGTCAAGCAGTGGGAGCTGGGAAAACGGGAAGTTGCTGACTGAGTGAATCTGGTAGCTTGATGAACCGACGGACTCTGTAAAGGTACTTGAAGCCAAGTTGGATAGGAAGTACAAGAGGGAGGTCCTCCGTAGAATTCATAAGCTTTTAGATCGCTACAGTAATGGCTCGAGCCAGCACAAGGAGCTTGAACAGATACGACGTTCGATCAGGAAGAAGATGAAGCAAGATCGGAGGAAGAGGCAGGTAGGAGCATGAGCAGATGTACCCTCGTCTTAAACTGTATTTTCACTATGCCTCTCTCGGTCCTGGTCCAATGAAAACCCTTGCATACGCTTAGCACAAGAACACTCCGAACATCACGAGGCTCAATTACAGTCTCCTACGTGGAATGCCTTCGAATTCCTCAGAGAACAGGCCAATTATTACAACGCTTTCTACTAGCTGCCTTCCAATAGCACCCTCTCACCCTAAGTTCATGCGTCAGTGATTCGCAACATGAGTCAAAAATGGAGGTGGTATGGAATCTGACTGGAGTACGAGGTCAGAGATTTTGAAGTGCAGGTACTCGATTAGTCACGTTGCGTAGGAAGTGTTTCAACCAACAGTGCCAAGCCAAGACTAACCACCGAATACGCTAGCTACTGCTGTACGACCTTCTACACTCTTCACTTTCTTTGTTTATTCATTCATTGTACGGAGAACCCTAGCATTCTCAGATTTCTTGCTCCAAAGCATGGCGACGCAGGTTGGATCCGGAGGGCAGACCTATGATCCAAATAACGGTATTGAGAGTCCGGGTATCGCAATTAAACAGTTGTTCTAATTACAAGAACGCAGGAGTTCAACAGCCACGAAAAACTACGCGCTTTATGGAATTCCCCTTCGACATCAGATCTATGGTTTATGAGCACTTTTTCGAAACGCAGTTTGTCGAACATGACGACCCAAACTTGAGCGGCACAACCCCTGATGGTACCAACTTCCTGGGGGCAACCCTCCTCACCTGGCCCACCGGCGAAGATCCCAACGACGCTGTGGACAGAAGCAAGAGTATCGCAATATTTACCGCTCACGCCAAAGTCTCCCTGCTGGTGGCTGCCAAGTGCATCGCCATCGAAGCAGCGCCATTCTTCCATCGCCTTCACGTGTTCCGTATGAAATTGCTCGACTTGGATCGAGCTCCCTTCCAGCCGTTTTACTATTCGGCCGGTTGCCAGCAAGTCTTTGGCGCAATCACGGCCTTCGACCTCGTCTCCGATTTCAGCGAGCTCACCTGCTCTAGCACTTTTAACACCGCCGAATATCTCAGGCTGCTCCGCCAATATTGTCCAATGCTGAAAAGATTGAGTGTCGATGTCTCGTACATTACATTCGTCGAGGCCATCGTTCTCACGTTGCAGCGCATGTGGCCGAGATTGGACTTCCTGCAGGTCTGTATCGAAACTCTAGGTGAGCAGGACTTCATGCCTTACAGCGATGAGATTGCGCCGGGACAAATCTGGTACCGGGCCGAAAAACACCCTTCATTAGATGAACATGCGCTTTCTATGTTGGAGCCGAAGAAGACCATCTTTTCTGTGCGTCGCAATCTGAGGGTGCATAGCCCGGCAGTGCTGCCAGCGGATACCCAAGGATATGAAACCGCTGCTCGACTATCTCAGCCCGATTAGGACAACGGACGGCCATCCAGTTCGCTTGGAGATGCTGAGAACTGGGTCTCTTCGATTCACACTGTATAGTGACTTTTCCATCTTTTAGTGCTGAGGTAAGCACTCAATCAACCTTTTTCACCTTCATCCATGTATACCAAACGCCAAGAGGACTGCTATTGGTCACAAACTTATAAACCTTATTTGCCCATTCCGACTAAGACTCTGAATCTTTTACTAAGTAGCCGGCTGATTTGAGTATGAGACTGACTATTGAAATAACAGTTCCACCGTCAAACGACTCAATCGATGGATTCACCCATTAACAGTGTATGCCAATTGCGGGCGAATGTTCCTTGCGAAGGGGAACATTAGAGCTGGAAGGGCAATTGACTGCCCTGAAGGATGGATGAATGAATGAATGCAATTGGGAACTCAATAACGCACATGTCCGCCTACCAAAAAAACCCTCTTGAATGTTGCAGGTAGCTGACTGATGAGAAGCAACTTGCGTGATCCAATACTTCTATTTGAATGGCATGCTGGGGGTGGGTAGGGGCGGGGAAACAGAACGTCCATTCGATCCTTGATCTTTATGCATGGGGCGAGTGAGACAGGTCGTTGAACGGGCATTTTATGCTGCATCGATCGATCGTCAATGCAGACCAGCAGAGCAAATCAAACATTGAACGGGCTGCCCTTGGGCTCATGCTACTATCTGCGTTTGCCGCTAACTTCCTATGGGTTGGAGTTCCTGACTCATCTCGCTTGAGTACTGTTACTCTGCTACCAAGTCCTCCGGTCTGTCACCGTTGCAATGCATGGCTCCAGATAATGCTCCATTGACTCCAGTTGGAATCATGTTTCTTTGCCGACGGTTTTGTATTTTCTAGACGACCGTATATGAGCCAAAAGTTGGCGAGGAGGACTATCAATGATTAGACCTCAATTGTGGTCCCTCCAGTCGTCGCTGTAGAGCCACCATCAGCCATCATTAGAAGCCTCCGTCGAACCAACGTCAACGCCATATAGACCCCAGCCCCCAGGCATGTCTAATATTTCGCCTAGACCATCCCCTCCAGGAAGGTCTAATATTTCGCCTAGATTGTCTCCTCCAGGAATGTCTAGTATTTCGGCGGGGTCGAAATCTGGTAAATCATAGTCACTGGCGGTTCTGGAGCCGTCATCGGACGTATCGCCCGAGGAATCGCTGTTGATGTCATCCACCACCTCCAAGCGCGCCCGATCGATGAAGAAGACATCCCTCTCCAGCTTGCGCCCATATCGGCTGTACAGGCTCCCCACCCCTTCCGCATCTTCATCCTTGTGCCATCTGCCATCCGGCGCGATCAAATCCCGATGGGCTCTCCAGCCCTGATACTGCGGATGCTGGACCCGGAGGCGCAGGTAATCCAATTGGGGCCAGAGTTCGCTCAACGCGACAGATACATCCGAATAATTGTGGCCGGGCCCGGGAGAGAGCATCTCGACGTCGAGGGTCAGCGACTTCAAGTTGGGGCAGGCCAGGGTCAGGAACGTGATGTATGTGGCGACGTTTCCGTTCGCGGTCGAGGCGAAGGTGGTAGGCTGCTCTGTTAACTCGATGCTGGTGATGGCGCGAAGGTTTTGCTGTGCGAACAAGGGCAGCCGTGCAAAAGGAGTCAGGATGCGTTTTTCGCTGTCGAGTAACTTCATGCGGAAGACATGAAATCGATAAAAAAAGGGTGAGGCCTCCGAAAAGATTGTTCTGTTGGTAAGGAGCAGGGAGACCTTATGATGAGCCGTCAATCTTGTGATCGGGTTCCCGAAGCCTCGGGTCTCGTCCCAAAAAATGTTTGTATCGTGGGATTTCGGGTCTTCCACAATGAGCAGCGGGGAGATTCCATAGAATTCGGCACTAAAGAAAGCCTCGTATATCAGACACCTCACGTCGAAGTTGTAGTCCAAGAAGGTCCCGTTTTTGCTTGGTTGTGAAACGGTTGACGCGTCGCGATCAATCACTCGGGACGACTGTGAACCCCCATCCTGAAGACCCATATCATGACCGTCGTATCGCGCCATGCGGAATCACCTCGCTATTTCCCTACAGGTAAAGCTACACACGGAATAAATGCATTGAGTTGTGGACCCTGTTTGAAATAATCATGGTAAATGGAGGAATAGACAACGGAGAGAGGCAGGTTCAGAGAAATAAATCTAAGGCTAGCGTCTGTTATGTACGGTCTTGGCATTTCAGTCAGGCTCTTAACTACGTAATTGGACTTTCTGCAGGTCAGTATCAGATATCGAAAAGAATAATATTTGTCAAACGTAAGGACGTATGAGAGTGGATGATATATATGTGTATTGCATATGATCTATCTAGGAAGCATAGTGCTATCTGTATGAAATATTTAGGTGGTATAAGATGTACGGCCAGGTAATAATATTTATACGCGCTATAATAGTATCTTGGCACCGTTATATAACGGCTTAATAACACTTTATGTAATACTACCATTATGCCTATACCCAGGCTGATATACCCCCTTAAGATCGTAATATTATTATAGTAATAATATAGATCCTAAATATTCTTATTATAACTATTTTTTAATTATTAATATACCGTAATTATTATAAATAAAAGATATAACTTAAATTTAATATTTAAGAAATTAAAAAGTTAAGAAAAATCGGTAACCTTAAGAGTAATAATAATAATAAAACCTTTATATTTTAAGTTATTCCGGAGCTTTATATATATTTAATTAAGCTCCGGGTATTAACTTAAATAATCTTTTTAAGTAATTATTATTAAGTATATACCGAGAAAAGTTAAAATTAATAAAATCGTAAAAATAAATAAACCCGGAAAAATTATTATATACCCAGTTTATAGTCGTAATTTTTTTAAGAGCTAAATCTCTTAAAAACGACGTCTCCGGGGTTTTATTAAGTTATATTATAATATAGGGTTTTAAGGTTTATCGTTTTTAAGACTTAAAAGTCTTATAAATTCTTTATATTTTTATAACGGTAAGACTTTTATAAGGCTATCCGTTAATATCTTTATTATAGGTATATACTTAATATTAATCGTTTTTTTCTGGTATTCTTATCGTAATTAATAATAATATATATTTATATAATTAAGTTTTATAATAAACTAAGAGTTTATCCTTTGGATTATACGGATTATTTAAGTATTATTATACTTAATCTTTAATAAATAAGATAAATTTAATATAATTAATTTAAAGAAATAATTCTATTATATTAACTTTTTTACTATAAGGATAAGGTTAAAAAGCTTAGCTTTAATAAAGCTTATTATTACCGTTTTTTACTTTATTATTTTCTAGTTAATTAAGCCTTTAAAAAGCTTAAAAATATAATTTTATAAGTTATATTATATTTCGAAATTATTAATAAATAACGTATTTAAGGATATTATAAAAACGGTATACGGATTAATAATTTTCCCGTTATATATAATAATATAATATTTAATATATATAAGGTATTATAATACCTTTATAGCTATTTCTAAATATTATTTTAACGGATTTATAAGGAACTTAGATAACTTAAACGTTAAATACGTAATATCCGTTTTTATAATAATAATTATAAAATTAATAAAGCCGATAAATTATTAATATATATAAATCTCTTAAAATAAAACTTGCCCGGTATTTTTAATAAAAGATTTAATATTCCGTAAAGGTACTTTAGGAATACGATTTATTATAATATTAAATTTTACCGTAAACTTATCAATATAGTTATTTTAATATAAATAGATTACTTAACTTAATCGATCTCGTATTATCCTTATACTTAAAAACTATTTTATTTTACTTAAGTTTCTTATTTTATAAACCTTAAAGAATTTATTTTAAAAGTTATTTACTTTTTAATTATACTTACGATTATAAATAATAATAATATTATCTATAAAGAAGAAAATTATTATATAATTATTAATAAAGAAATATTTAATTTCCGGGATTTACTTTAAATTTAAATCCGTTAAAGTTTTTAAAAGATTTTTAAACTATAAAGCCAATAATTATTTAAATTTATATAAAGCTTAAAGTAAGAAGAATAAGCCTTTATTCTTATATCCTTTTAATAATTTAATATATATAAGTTTATTTATTTTATTATTTATAAACGTATTAACGGCGTCTTACTATCTTATATTTAAATTGAATACGGCTACTATAGCCATAAGTACCTTAAGAACTTTAATTATTAGGGTAACGGTAAATATATCTTAATCGGTCTTTTATAAATTACCCCTTATATAAAGTCTTACTTTATACTTGGTAAGATACCTTTTATCGTTAAATTTATATTTAAATACCCAGGTAATAAATATTAATATTTTATCCGCTTTTTCCGTATACTTAAGTAGGACCTTTTCCTATATATTTTTCTTTTTAAGAGCTTTAAGCTTTATTTTAATTATTAATTTAAAACCCGTAACGTATAAGTATTTAAGTATATAACGATAGTATTTTAACTTAATAAATAGGGTATTATAATAAAGTATACTTATTTTTAATAAAAAAGGAGATAACTTTTTATCCTTCTTATATAACTTATAAGATAATAAAAACGTAATAAAAACTATATAATATAATAGCTTTAATTTATTTATAATTAAAGTAAAAGCTATAATATAATTTACTTTCTTTATATTTTTATAGCTCTTTTTCTTTTAATAATATTATTTATATTAAAGTTGGATTTATTATTATTTTTCTTTTTCTGCTTTAAAATTAATAAAGTTAATAAAATTAATAATAAATTTAATAATAAAGTTAATAATTTATTACCGCTACCGTTACCGTTACTATCTCCTTTATTTTTTTTATCGTTATTTTCAGATATTATATTATAGTTTATTAATATTAAAATCGGTAAGGATAAATAATCCTTTTATTATTCTTTTTCTTTTGTCTTTTATATAGGGTTAATAATATTATTTATAAATTCCTCCTTTTCTTCATTATTTAATAATAGTTTAATAATAATATAAAATATATTTATTTCTAGGATATTAATTAAATAAAAGAACGGTTCTTTTTTAAATTAAGTTAAATTAATCTTATCGGCTTTATAAAACTTATTTTCTTTAAAGAAAACGTCCCTTATATAAATTATTTTCTTTTAACTAAGTATTTATATATTATAGATATTAATATTATTATAATTAATAAGGAAATTAATATATATTCTTATTATTAATTTCTTTTTCTTAAGAATTAATTTATTAAGTAAATAAGCTTTATAGCCGTATTATTTAAAGTATTAAAGGTTTAACTTTATATCGGTGGCTTTCTTGAATAATATAGTTTATAAATGCTTTCTTATTAATATCCGATTTATAAGGAAACCGGCCGTTTATATAATCTATAGCCATAGGAATTAAGGAAGTTTTACTTATAGCCTTATAGCCTTTACTTTTATAATTAATAAATTACCTTTTTATTCTAAATAACCGTTTTATATAACGGTATATAATATTAATAACTTAAAGGTAATATTAAATTCGTCGATAAGATTATTAAATTTAAATCTTAAGGATCTTTTTCCGTTTAATCGAATAAAGGCTATATTATAATAATATCGTATTTTAATCGTTTTAATAACCTTCCGTAAGATATTTATTACTTTAAACTTATATTTATAAGTATATATTATTTAGAAATCGTATTTAAAGTAAGCGATATATAATATTTATTAATCCCGGTTTATTATTATACTTATTTATATAAAGTTATAAGTAATTTAAAAGAAAGGCTTTATTAATATTTCTACTTTATATAAGGATCTCGATACGATCTGGTAAACTTTTAATAAAATATAGTTTTTATAATTACTTATATTTAAGGCTTTAATATCGTTAATAATTTTTACCCCCTTAGCTATTTATTAAAGGTATTATATTACTTCGTTAATAACGTATATAAGGAGTTAATATTATTAACTTATAGTTACTGATTTAACGATAGGTTTACCGGTTATAAATATCGCATTAAGTTATTTAATATTATCTTTAAATACGTAATATTTATTAATCCTTTTAACCAGTATTCTTATCTGTTTATTGCTATAAAAATAATAACGTTTAATATTAAAGTAAATACCCTTATCCATAAGGATAATATTAAATACGACGTTAATTATAAAGTTAAGTATATACGTAACGTTATAAAGTATAATAAAATTATCACCTTTAAAGGTATTAATATTTATTTCGATTTTTTTATAAATAATAACTTTAAAATTACTATTATTAACGATAATAATATCGTTCTTTTTATCTATCTTTTTAATAAACCGGTTTTTTATCGTTTTATTATAAATATAAGAACTTAAGTTATAATTTAAAATTTATAATAATTATAATATATAAGATTCTTATCTTATATTAAATATATTAAAGTTATTATTATTATTTTAACCCGGTATAAATAAACTATTTTATTTAAACTTAAAGTTTCTAGATTTCTTAAGAATTTAATTAATTCTTTTTTTTATTTTTATATCCTTAAGCTTATTATTTACTCGTTTTTTAAGTATAGGATCGGGTTTAAAGTTAATAGGTCGATTAGGTCGGTCTATACGTAAATAATTATACTTATTAAATTAATATTTAATACCGTAAAAACATTTTCTTAACTCGGTACTTTTACCCTTAAATATAAGCTTATTATCTTTCTTAATATTATCTTGATTTTCATTAATAATAAAGGTTAAGTAAAACGGAGTCAATTTCTTTATATTATTATATTATATATAATTTTAAAATTATTCTTTAAGATTAATAAGAGCTATTAAGAAGTTAGTTAAGTTATTTATACTGAACTTATAAAACTATATTAGTATAAAAGCCTATTTCTTAATTATATTAATAAAATTACGGTATGTTTATTTTTTATTTAATATTTTAAAGATATTATTATTTTTAACTTTTATAAGTACTTAAATATACTTATTGAGTTATAATTTAATATTTTAATAAGAATTAGGTCCCGTTATAATTTTATAGTATTCTTTCTTTACCGTTAAAGAATAAACGGAATCTGAAAATATAAACTTAATTTTAAAAGTACGTAAGTAATTCTATAGGTAATAATTTACGTCCTTAAGGTAAACGAGGTTCGCTTTATTAATTATTAAGTATATATAGTCGTTAATTTTAATAAAAAACGCGTATTATTCTTTTTATTCTTATAATTCTAGCTTTTATACTTATAAATTATTTTTATAAGTTATTAATGCCCTTAAGTTAATAGCTTCGTTCGCTATAAAGATGGGTTATATTAATTTTAATAGTTTATTTAAGCTTATTAATTTTATTATAAGAATAAAATTAATAAGCTCTTAAACGTAATATTTAATAATTTTATTTTTAACGATAATAAGCTATAAGTCCCAGTCTTTTAAGGTAATAAACTTAACTTTATATAAGCTTATCTTAAGGCTATAAAGGAATAATAAGTAATAGGCTTATTATGCTTTTTAATTCCTTTTCTGTTTTTAATTTATATATAATATATTAACCTTAAGGACTTAATTTAAGCTTTTTTAAATAGTTAATTACGCCTCTGAATTAATTAATAAATAAGTGGCTATAATAATATATAATACCGGACTTATAACTATTAAACGTAAGGACGTATAAGAGTAAATAATATATATATATATTGCATATAATCTATTTAAAAAGCATAGTACTATCTATATAAAATACCTAAATAATATAAGATATACGGCCAGGTAATAATATCTACACGCGCTATAATAGTGTCTTGGCACCGTCGCATGACGGCTCAGTGACACTCCATGCAATACCACCACCATGCCTGCACCCAGGCTGACAATATTTAATGCATGGGCAAATGGAACAGGCACATGAATGGACGCTGTATTCTGCCTGGATCGATCGTTATCAAAGATAAAGCATCGAGATTTGAGGATATTCAAAGATGTATTTGAAGGCTCTCAACATGAAGACAATACTTTGGATTGACGCTCATGTTTCATATCGTGCAAACTTCGTTCCAATATCTGATGTCGGTCTCGTTTGTGTCGTTCCCATGATCACGGCATACTTTCCTGTGATCCTAACGATGTATGCTCCCGAATGTTCTCCCAACTCTCTCGCTTCCAGCTTGCGAGTCTCTCAGAAAGGCACTGTGTGTTGTTGAGGACTGTGCACAGTAGCCTCAGTCTTTGACTGCACAGAAGATCTAGCCTAAGTCGTCACCAGTGTCAAACCCCTCAAGACTCGCTCCGACAGGTGTGTCGGGTTAATCTTCGTAATCCGAACCGGGTTCGAAAATATCCAGCTCCATTCCCAACTCCGTAACCCCCATCTCCAAGTGTGCTCGATGGAGGGAGAATACTTTCCTCTTGTAATTCCTCCCGTAATTTCGATAATGTCGGTGGTTGTAGACCATCCCCGATCCTTCCAAGTCTTCTCTATGGGACCATTTCACTCCTGGCGCAATCGATTCCATGTACTGCTTAATACTCTGGACGTTACGATATTGTATTCCAAGTTCCAGAAAGTCCAGCCTCGACCAAAGTTCCTTCAACCGAGATGCCGTGCCTACGGCACCGTGTATCTGTTCATTGCTGACCAGTTCAACTTCGATGCTAAGATTTTTGAGGCTAGGGCAGGCTACGATCAAGAAAGAGAGGTAGCCTGCGATGTTCCAAGCAGAAAGAGCTTCCGGTTCTTGATAACTGTCCACCAGGTCAACCCTCATAATTTTCTGTGAGACCGGTCCAGTACTTTTCGATATATGAAGGGGAGAATCAAGCGGCAAGCTTTACAAGTCAAGCAAGGGAACGTGGAAAACGTGATGACGGTAGAAGATAGGTGAAGCCTCAGCGAAGATATGCTTGCTTACACAGAGTAAAGAGACCTTTTCACGTGCATATATTCTTTTACTACTGTACGTAAACAAGTATATTTCGTGTTCAACCTCACAAGACTCTGCGGCGAAAAAAGTCTCGTAGACTAAGTTCTTGATGTCGAGAGTGTATTCCAGAAAGCTTTTGTACTTCCTCGGTACTGGGTTCGACGTGGTTGTGCAAAGCATCTGATGGTGTGGGGCCAGGCCCGAGCGCTCCATACCAATCCCTTGATCATTGCGATTCGCCATGGTAAGACCTCAACTCTTTTGTCCTTCCAGTCAAGATGAGGCTAGACCTCAGCAGTGATCAACACACAAATCGAAAAGATGTGTTGGCGTGAAGGTTTCAACCCTAGAGCGACGAGAGAAGTGAGGAATGTGTGGAGAGTCGGAAATGATCAGGGTACAAGTGTGAAGTAATGAAATTCAACAAACAACTAGCGTGTTTATGACCAAGGCTTAGCATTTATATCATAGACTTAGCGTCAAACGAGATTCAATTCCGAGTAGGTAGAAAAATCATCGTAATATCTATGGTACCATATCCATTTTGACAGTCTCAAATACATAAAACCAGCCCCCAACGTGAGTCTGCCAATCGATACCTGTCCCTAGTATTTCATAACCTACGAGCATGTAGGTGTATGAACAATTATCGTCCACCGACACCTTCATCTGGCAATTACTTCAAGCGGGAGTTGACTAGCCTTGTAGCTCCATGATTTTGGTGCGACGCAATGCTCGACATAAGCAACACCTTTCTGATCCTCCTCCGCAAGGTCGCAAGCAAAGGCTGACTGCTGTACTCCAAGCTCCGGATATGTAAGGCGCCCCCCATTGCGTGAGAGGCAGTGAAGAAGAATCAATGCACTATTGTCCGGATCTCAGGTGGAAGATCTAGAAAGCTTTTGCGATGAAAGTCTGGCTGCGTTACCAATAAGATTGACCTCTCCAGCATTTTCAAGACTCTTCCTAGACCTTTTAGTCTTCTTGTGTGGTGACATGATGCTGGAGATGAGTAGGATGAATTCGAGAGGATCAAGAAAATTGGCGAGGACACAGAGCGTCAAGCACAGGGAGCAGTATTCGGGAGCGCAAGAGATTGAGAACCTAGATTTTTGGTCTGCTTGAACACGTTTTTGCTCTCCAATGGAGTACTATGGAGGAAATCTTTTGTAGTTGTGTACGTTCTCTCATATTAGCCGCTGTGCGCTCTCCATGCCTTGACATTTCCCAACCAGTAATCAGCCTACGATTTTGCTTTTAAGGCTGCTTATTAGTAGTTCACACCCTTCCCAAAGCTCCATTGGACAAATCAAGATCGTCGAGCTGACAGTCTCAATCGGCGTATCATGCAGAGCCAAGCTCCGCCAACCTTTGCTTAGATCGAGCCACCTTGTACGTATACTGTGGCATCTCCTTCAAGACCTCGCTAGGACTCCCATCATACCCTTTCAACGTCTTGACCTCATCCTGCGTCCACTCGTCCAATGGCGCAATAGCAACCAAGCACCTCTGGATCATCCGATCGCCAGGGAAGTACTGCGTAAACCTCGTCTCAATGTACTCTAATCGATCCCACAGTCCGGAAAGGTATGCTGCCTGAGGATGTTTCTCATCTTCATTCAGATGAAAATCGATCTTGATTGATTGCAGCTGATGGGCGTTCTTATGCAGCACGGAAAGCTGTGCACGAACCGACAACTGCTTACCCGCCTGGGGGAAGAAACGTTTGTGATTATGGAGTTCAATCCTGGTCATCCAGCTGATTAAAGTATTGTTGGGGCTGCCGAAATGCCATCCACCGCATTCGAAGCTGAATTCGTGGTGGCGGTATAGTACTGGTTCGGCTTCGGCGCGGATGGCTTTGTGGGTGAGGAGTAATGTATGTTTCGAGATCGCTATGGCTTCTTCGAACTTGGCTTTTTCAACCCCTTCCCTAGGCCGTAGAGAGCGAGAAGAAGCTACATTTGTTGCTATGGGTGCGAGTCGGAAGTACAAAAACACGTATTCGTATATTATGATCCTAATTTCAAGAGGCAAAGTGAAGAAATTCGGGCTTTTCGTCATTTTTGGCTCCTCAACAGTACCTGTCACACGCATGGATGTGATACACGTATGCATGTGATGGATCTGATGTGTATGATCTATGTAGGATACAGGAATCTGTCTGCATGAAATACCCAGGTAGTCTGCGATGTACCGCCACGTGATGAGATATACACGTGTCATAAGGGCGTCTTGGCACAGCTCGCATGACGGCTCAGGAACATATTCCTGCACCCAGGCTGACAGTACCCTTTTGAACTCGTGAGGCTGGAATTTGGAGGCGGCATGAGCTCATGATCGTTTCTTGTAGACGCCTGACAGCTTGAAAACGCTGCTAGTCTCCTCTGGATCGTCACCAGTAGAAGTGAAATTACTTACAAGATAGAGGAGTCGTTTGTGGAATGTGAACATTGTCAGTGTTATCTGTGAACCACCTCCAGTGGAACAATTGCGGCTTTACGTATGAATAGTATTTGTAAAAGGATCCATTCTGATGCTGCGGAGCCGATGTGGAAGTCGTTTTGCGTTTACGTTCCTGCTAGGTGATGTTTCATCGAGACTGTCTAGCCGAAGTGTTGATAGAGGGGTAATTTCGGTCAAGACCTTTATCATTCGGGCGCCGGCGCCTCAAACCTCAATACACATAGCGACTTCATAGTCATTTTAAAATATTATAACCGTGCTCCTCCAAAGCTATGCCGTTAAGCCTTTTTACCCAAAGAGGTGAAGACCAAAATGTATTTAGATGGTCAACGAAGGTACAATCGCTTGGTGTCAACATCTATTGCATTGCGCCAATCATCAGATCAAATAGTAGAAACCACAAGCCAAACGGACCAGCTACTCAGCTATTAGAGCCCAGATCGAATTAATAACCTTTCAAGTAGAGTGACTTTTGGCCGGCTTCTTTCTGGTGTAGATAGCCTTGATAGCAAATTATGCAGAGCCAAGCCGAGCTGTCCTATCATTGCTGTAGCGATCGAGCTTGTAGATTTGCTGTGGATAACCTGGAACTAAATACTTAGCTCCACCAGAGCGCCTGTAATCGTATCCGTCCAACAGCCTGGTCCCCGCTTTGGTCCAATCCTTCAGTGGGGCAATGGGCTCCACACACATTGAAAAAAAATCTGTAAGGCTATGGAGCCTCCGCGATGTCGTAAACCTTATCTCGATATACATCAAACGAGCCCATAGACGGCGCAAATCTGGCAGCGCTGTCTCTTGCCAACTCAGGTGGTAGTCTACCTTGAGCGACTTGAGGCTGGAACAGAACTTGTTGAGAGCCAAAAGCTGGTATTGGACTGAGACTGCTTTATCTCGGTATGGAAAGTAATGTTTGTCGTTTGTGAGCTCAATCTTGGTCATCCAGTTGAGTGGTTCTTTTTGCCACCTCTTGCGGTCAAATCCCAGGGATATAACGTCGCGATTGCCGCACTGGAATTTAAATGTGTGGAGCCGATAGAATAAACGCCGTCCTTCGGCATAGATCGCTTTATTGACGAGGAGTAGTGGTACTTTGGACCCCGCTGTCGCTCGCTTGGAGTGTCGTATACTAGCTATCGGCCAGTACGACCTCAGAGAATAGAGTACCAGGAATGGACATGGGACGAAAGTAGAGGCCTTGTATTCGATTGGGAAGTCACTGCCTAGTTCGAAAGGCTTGTATACTTCAGTCGCAAAGAAGAATTCGTAGACTATGGATCGAATTTCCGGTGGTAACGTCATGAATTGAAGTTTTTGCGCATCTGTCGGCTTCTCATATTCAGATAGGTATTTGATCCTTGGAAAAACGATTAGCTGCGGGCTCGAGTTCGGTGTTGCTGGAGTGCTGGAGTTCTTCATGGCTTCGATAACCTCTTTCAAAGTGTCATGTATGGCCCGCAAGATACTTGAGAGCCAATCGAAAGATCGCGACGTCCATCGGTGTATACATCGAGAGACAGCAAAAAATGTCAACAAATCCCATAAAATATAGTGCGATATGATGAATAATACTAGGTCAAAAGGACATTCGCGTACCAGATGCCCGAAGAATGAGACCCAGAACATTAAGTCCATAGTAGCAACTTGACCCTCTGTTGTCTTGATACAGGAAATTTCTCGACGTCGAATGGATGCAAAAACATCGGAATTGAAGGAGCCTGCAGTACATCCGCCCTTATTTAAGACCTGAACACGAGCACCCTGGCACTTTCACCGGTCGAGGTGTTGAACAAATGGATGTGTCGGGTCGCGTAACAAAGGCAATCAGCATTTCTGGTCTTTGTTGATGACACTGGGGGAACTTCGGCTTGGCTCAGAGCCTCCTCTCCCATTGTCACCGCAGAGATTCAGAATCTTAAATCTATCACAGCCGGCAGCCATCTTATGACCGCTCCTTGCAAAGCCATGAATTCCAAGCGTAAGATGGATACAACGGATCGCCCAACCAAAGCAGATGCACCAGTAGCAACAGCGCCGTCGAAGTTGCTTGGAATACCTCCCGAAGTCCGCCTCCTTATATACGACGCCTACTTCTCCACACCTTCATACGGCAGGAACTTCCGCAAGACCCGTCATTTCGACGATCACAAAGTAAACGGCAGCGATGCAAGCCTAGTAGGTGCCCTTATGGACCGCTTCGAATCTGCAAAAGATGGCGGTGACTCCGAGCGAGCCAGGTCAAACCTCAACCTGCTTTCTGTATGCAAGCTCCTTTACTCGGAGGCAATACCGCGGTTCTACTACCATCATCTGTTCCAGTTCCCCACGTACTTGGTGTCCCGTCCTCCACAGGCCGCAATCAGACCACTGGTGATCCCACGAGCAATAACACGGCATTTCGACCTCATCCACAACCTTGAGTTGGTACATCACCACCTGGGCGACGCCACCGGAGATCGACGAAATACCGACCTCGCAGTCTCGGCCTTCCTCAAGACCATCTCAGAATCGTGTCACAAACTCCGCCATCTCTCCATCCTGGTGATCTGCAACCTCCAGGATGAATTATTTTTCTTCGGGGACCTAAACCGTAGACGCGACTACCCATACTTGGATTTCGAACGAAAGACTCCAGGAGTTCTGGCAAAATTGATGCCACGACTGCGTAGATTTGATATCTGTCTGGTGGACAGCATAGCATACGCTGTTCCTGGACACCCAAAACTACCACCCCAGGCACTTGGCCCGACCTGGTCTTGGATGTGGCATCAAAACGAGGCGGATGACGAGGAGGGAAAGGAAGGAAAGCATGAAAAGGAAGGAAACGAGCCAAACGAGCCAAATGAGCCAAATGAGCCAAATGAGCCAAAGCAGGGTGAAGAGAACACTGGGATGGACTGGGGCGACTGTTTCTTTACCAAACCCTCTGGGTCGACGTCGCTGATTCCTCCAATGAATGTGGTACTCGAGGAGCCGCTATACCAAATTGCCAGCATGGAGCCTTTGGCTGGTTGGTTTGACCCAGACATGGATCAGGATGATTCTAGAGAGAACCTGCTTGAGAGTCAAAAGGGGAGTTTCCTAAACAGTGCGTAGTCATCAAGGTATAGTAGCAAGCAAACACAAATAAGAAATGGAGTCCTTCGGCTTCTCGCCATCTCATGCAATGGCTGTCATATATCAATGTGGATGAGATACCCGGTGGGATTCTTTATAAGCTTGCCAGCATAGAGCAGTTTGCCCCGCGCCTCTAACCGATGAATGTAGACAAAGCCCAACGGACAACATAAAGTCATGTGAACAGTGATTGTGTAGGTAGATTATTCGTGTCGCTGAGCAAATTATTGGAAATAAATGGGTCTCCTCCGTTGTTCGATGTTCCTTTAAAGGTGTCAGAGACCACCTGATGGTCCTGCTGCTCACTCGTCGCCTTCCGAAGTCTGGCCTTCAACTTCAGGCTCATACCATTCCATGAATGAATATAAGCTGATATAGTAATTTATTTCTTCCCCGTAACAAAGATTGAACATCTTTTGATGGAGGTGTGGGCGGAGTCCTTAGAAAGACATTACTTTGTCGCCCTAAGTGGGTAGTTAGATCTCTAGATCTATCCCATACCCACTCTAGTGCCAGTCCTGATCGCTCCGCATCCACAAGCAAGATCCCTAATCTGCGTAAGCGCTCCCAAAGCTCCGAAAGTAATTTCAGCGTTCTTCTGACTTGGTAAAAATGCGACGATTGTAGAATTGCGCTGTCGGGTCGGAGCAAACTGACCTCTTCACCTCTAGGCCACGATTGAACTGTAATCTTCAGATCCCGCAATGAGGCACCATGACTCGATCAGAGTGACTAAGTGGGCGGTGAACTTGCGGTCTGGCTGCACCTGGTCAATGCCTGCTTAAGACCTCCGAAAAAGAACGCCCCGCCATCTGATTTTCAGTTTCGGTTGCATGTAATGAACGTCCAGCTTGACTATATATGGGACATGAGGGGCCCAAGTGGATGGGGAGAGATTAAACATTTGATGTTCTCATGGATGTAAGTGTGGATTGTACTTTGGTCTTACTTGTGATCGATGATAGTTGTAGAAATATCTCAACGCCTCTGCACGAACCACATTGTTGGTTGAAAGGAGATTGAGCCTCCATTGTGAAACAGCGCGTACGATTTGACCATTTTCGTCCTCGTAGGTCTCGGTGGAGAAACATAGTACATAGATCATGTCCCTGACGTTAAAGGGCATGATGAGAAAATTGATCTATGCTGGTGTCTCACACTCGCGTTGGTGCGAGTCATTCCGGACTTTGGACAAGATAGTATGAACGCAAGACTCGACTTTAATCCGTGTCTTTAAGGCCATTCTCGTAGGTTTGAAGTAACAGAATGAAGCAGTAATGAAAAGGTAGTGAAGATCCTCAGATCTGCGAGGTAGTTGAAGCATTGAAACACTGAAAGCAGGCGTCGCGAATAAATGTGGAGCAATATTCACGCTAACCGGACTCGGAGGTCGATGCTTGTGACACCTGTCGGTGTTATTTAATCCTTCATGCGTCAACAGTTTAACACAGTTGTAATGTCGAAACTTTGATGTTTAGGCGTTGTCTCATAACAATTGAAACTGTAGCCTGCTATCTTAAGGATCCAGCACCTCTTCACCTTTCGAACACTTTGTCCTAAGCTTGCGTATTCACAATGGCGACTTTGGACGACCTCACAGTAGCTTTAAACAACGCCAATATCAAGCCTCCTCAATCGCTCTTGACTCTTCCCTCAGAGATCCGTCAGCATATCTACGAGGATGTATTCGCACCAGATCTTACAATGGCGCAGTACTGGTATCAACTCGAATCAACCTTTGCACAAGGACAAAGGCTTGGATTGCGGCTGGCTCTGCTTGCAGTGTGTAAGCAGATACATGCTGAAGCAATCGATGTGCTCTATAAATCGAGCGTCTTTCATTTCCAGACGTTTGTCTCAGATATCAGGATACCCGGCCATCTAAGCATACATACGCTCAAGCATACCTACATTACTGAGCCTGGTCAAAGCATGGCAATCACAGTCGAGAATCCTAATCGCCTCAAGAGGACATTCGTGCCAATAGAAGTCGACTATGCACCTCTGTTTTGCTATCGTCCGCCTTTTCACATTCACAAGATCCGAAACATCCACCTGCTTCATATCATGGAGGAAACCACTTTTGACTATGGTGACACCGTTTCAAAGGAATTAGGTGTTGATGTACTTTCAGTATGCGACATAGCCATTGCACTATATCTGACAATCTTTCGGGATACCTGTCCTCACCTCCAGAATCTGACGATCGAGTATGCGTCCGACAAAGCTCTACGAAACTGCCATAGAAACAGAAGTCCGAAAACGGTGCCATACCTAAGGGAAACGAGGACTCTTCATCAGAATGCCAGCTCCTTGCTCGAAAAGCTATTGCCCCAGTTGCGGCAAGTGAGAGTCGTCATTATCAGGGACTGAAGATGCCTCAGCAGTTCCCGTCTCTCAGACATTTTGATAAATCGAGGTTCCGTTAATAAGTATGTGCATGTTGAAGAGGGCTTAGATATGGGCATAATGACAACAACGGCCCCGAGGCTCTTTGGAGAAATAAGTTGTCGCCAAGTCAAGATGAGACAGCAACTCAAACCTTGGGCTCTTACGTTGAGCTGAGATTGGACTGCGCCTTGTCTTGCCTGTCTGTACCGGAGGAGCGTGATATGAGGCAGAGCAACAGACGGAGGACTAAGCATACCTGTACTTACCTTCTGAGCATGCCTGTACCTACATTTTTCTTTAGCAAATTGGTGCATTCGTATCACGCACTGGCTTAGCAAGGTGATAAGTGAACGTCAATGCTTCATCAAGTAGCTTCGCTTCTCTCCGTAGCATTATTACGTCTTCGGAATGACATATCCTTGAGCACAGCCAATCAGACGTTAGCCCAATCTTATCCTAGAGATCGCTTCCGTTTCCTAGATCCACAATCCTTATTGTGTCCTCAACTTTATGGCCATCCTAGACGATAACATCTTGATAAAATCAGCTTCCTGCCATCAACAAAAAGGGTCGTGGGAAGCAGTCATAAATTCTTCAATTTCATCGCTGGAAAAAAATTGAGATGGCAGGAATACGCGAAATTGGACTTCGCCAAGACTTGCGCTAACGAGGTGCCAAGAAAAAGAGAAATAAACAACAGCGACTGGCTAGTAGGTAGAGTCCCATCTTATAAGTCATACTTCATTAGCTAAGGGATATATTTTCGATTCAGTAGGTTGTATTAAATTCCCCTATATTAATATAAGAGGCGGATTAAGGATTGAATCTCCCAATTAATACCATAATAATTCAATAAGACAAAGATTAAATACGTAGCACTTCACTTTCCGTGTGAACTGTTATCGTTTTATATTAAATCGAAGATTTAAAAACGAAAAATATTATTTTAGTACTTTAAAAAAGCTATTGATCCTTTTCTTTATATTAAATATATAAGTTCGTAATACTTAAAAGCGAATAAGGTATATCTGTTAATAAATATAGCTGACTAAGCTCATTCTTAGTGTCATAAATACCCCGCTCTGACCACCTCATTAAAAGAGTTAGCGCCTTTTATCCGGAACCCTGTTTTATCTTCTATTTTTCGACGATCTCACTCTTTCAGGCCTTCCATTACTTTTACTTGATCTGCGCAATGGTCAACGGTGTCGCAAGTAAGTCCATGATTTTTCAAAGTGCATTCAGTGGTTGTAGAGCTAATAAGAGGATTTCCAGGCCCTTTGCTACAGGTTCAGATTAAAGAGCGCCCAATTGAAATCCCGCTACGGTTCCCGCCGCGCAGGCGGTCACCAGCCATCTTTGATTCGAACAAGAGAGATGTTCGGATTGATTCGCAGCGCCAACCAGCGAAGGTCAAACTCGTTGGGCGCGAAAAGCCTCGATCTCATCTGAAAAGTGTAGGTATTTCTATTGATCGACCACTCCAATCAAGCATAGAATTCACCGCGTGATGCTGTTGTTGTCTTTTATTCACTCGTCATCTATAGGTAAATCTGCCACAATGCCAAGCATATACACCACGAAGCACGAAGCCAATATTGCTCAAGTCGCCCGCCGCACGCCAGAAGTTATCTACCGCAGACCCAAGATGGCGGCGGGTGGTACTACGTCGTTCCATGACCGAAAACGGTGGCACCTCTTTCACTCTCGGCACCAAATTCGGGGGGACTGTAACGCGCGACGCGGACGAGGTTCCCTTTTCGCAGATACTTCATTATGTGACTCCCAGCGAACTCAGTAGATTTGAGAATGCCGACTATGAGGAAGAAGACGAAGCTGAACGGATCCACATGGAAAACATGAAACCTCGAGGCCGTCCGCGAAAAGATGGTGTAGCCAATGGCACAGTCCCTAAGACGCCAAAGCCCAAGCCAAATCCAACGGGACTGGTCTCAGGCGGTTACTCTGCTTTCCGAGGTGAAGGGCAACCAAAGAGACGCGGTAGGCCTGTAGGATGGAGGAAAAATGGTATACCCGCTATGCCGGGCGGACCAGTGCCTTCATTCAATGGACCCCAACCGACAGGTGAAATTGATACAGAGCCGGAAGTCTCGACGAGGGAGCAGACAGTGGATCTCACAGAAAAACGACTTGACCTTCAAGCAAAGACTGGTGTTTACTCTATGGTGTCTGCCAGTGGGCTTGGGCCTCCGATACCGGACAGTGAAACGGAGATGGACACGAGAGAACCTACGCCTTCGCTCATAGATGAGATACCAGACGAGCCGACGTCCAAGCGAAGGCGGGTCGACTGTGACATTTCAAGTCGGTCGCAATCTTTTGAGACAGCGCCGCCATCCCCGAAGCCGCCAAGTCAATCTATTAGTGACGAAGACGAGCCCCTCGATCTACTTGACCATTTCACCTCAACCTCTCAGCAAAGAACACCAAGTCCCCCCAACGACAATACAAGCGAGCACTCGAAGCCGCTTGACGAATTCGCTTCGTGGACCCAGACTCACGGCCCAAGTCGCTCCACCAGTGACGAAGACGAACGACTCAACCTGCTCGACCAATTCACCGCAAAGCCTCACAAAAGTCCCCCAAGAAGCCACACAACAAGTTCTCGGGATTCCATGCTCTCCATAGTGCATTACAGCTCTCCGACTAAGCACCCAGGCGGCCCACTAAAACCCCTCTCGCCCATCCAGACACTCAACACACCACCACAGCGCCCTCTCAAACGCACCAGCATGACCCCGCACTATCCCGGCAGCGGTGGTATCATCCCGACCCTGAACGGCGAAGCACGCAGTCATCTCCTTGCAACCTCCCCCAGCAAAACGCGCAAAGTCCTACCATTATCATCAACGGCCACCACCCCTGTCCTACAGACCATACCCCCAAAGCAGCAGCAGCGCCAACGACCACAACCCCAGCCTGCCAAGACCAGAATCGACTTCGCCGCCGCACTACCGAGGTCCAAGCGGACCCCCCGCCCTTCCTCCACCGACGGTTCCACCAGCTGCAGCCTCACAACCAACCAAGCCAACACCGCCCGCGCGCTCGACTCGTACTTCAGCCCGCACGGCGGCGGCGGCGGCAGCAGCAGCACCAAGAACATTGATCCGCGGCTCCATCCGCGGAAAGAGTACCGGGTCAGCGATTCCGACTCTTCCGACTCCGACTCCGACCTATTCTCCTATAACAACAACAATAACAACAACAAGGACGAAAACGGGGATACGGACGAGGACGACGATGATAGCGCGGGCAGTTTCGTGGGGGTCGTGGAGGCGGCGGCGGAGGCGGCGGAGGAGGAGGAGGAGGAGGGGGGGATTGTGCGAAGACCGGCACCACCACCGCCGCGGCCGGTGGAGAAGAGGAGGGCCACTGCTGTGGCGGTGGTGGTGAGCGAGAGCCCTACGAGCGGGGTGTCGGCATCAAGTGGTGGTGGTGGTGGTGGTGGCGATTCGGGGAGACGGAAGGGTTGTGGGGGCATAACGAACGGTGCGGCAGCACATGGAGGTAGTGATGGTAGTATACGACCTTCACTCGGCAACAAATCTGCCGCACAACCGACGAGGATTGACACCGTCAACGGACGCGACGCCTTGCGTCATACCAATGCTTCCCTAATCGCGAACGGGCAGCGAAGTGAGAGCGAGAGGGACAGCGACGACGACGATGACGATGAGGAGGGCGGCAGTATCGAGCTCTGAATCCATCCGTGGTCATGGAAGTCAGGGATCGTCCAGAGATTTTTAAAAGTTGGTGAAGAGGATCCTGTGCGAGGCCGACGAAGGGGTGTTTTTGGGAACAGCGTTTGGGGGGGGGGAGCGTCCACGTGAAAAACCGGTGGAAGGATGGGGAGGAGGTGAAGGGGGAGCATGTTTCCACGATTCATGGGATAAAAGCATTTTTTGGGTATGCTTGAGCTTCCTCCTCTCGGATTACAAAAGGACATTTGGGCAGTAGCATCGCATACAGGAATCGATCTCGATGAGGCTTAAGGGTTCATCCATTGTTCGATCATCTCGAATCGGACCTGCCATTTTCCTTCTTGGGTGGTATATCCACACTTGAGACATGGTATCGACCTAGTCCTCCCCGTCTCCAAATTCCCTATTCTGGTTTACTACTCGATCATCATGAATATATATCGTAAATCACCTCTTTCATGAAAGCCAACGCCTTTCAAATCCATGGCATCAGACTCCAATTTCAGCAGACGCCGCAGCTCGAACGTCAGTACTCCGGGAAATCAGGATCGACCTGTTCCCTCCAGGCCTTCAAGCCGCCCTTGATATCGTGGGGCCCGACCTCCAGTGGCCCGGACAGATCCACATCCATCTGCTTCGCCACCTCGTTTGCGATCTTGAGGGCCTCTTGCGAATCGTTCCCGTACCGACACACAAACACGACGGGCTCCTTCAATGCTGCACTCATGTGGAGGAGCCCGAGCAAGGCTCGAGTGGGATCGCTTTGGATATACGATAGTGGCATGGGACATGCATTCTCGATGTGTGCGATCCTCCATTCGGTCTGGCTGCGAACATCCAGGAGCGGGAGGCGGTTTCTGTGGGGACGACGGGCGTACTCTATCGGTTGTAGTCGCGCGAGGTTGTGATCTTCAGTCTGCATTTTGGAGCCGCAGAACTGATTGTAGTCTATAGCTCCCAGGCGGAATTTCCTCTTCATCTCCTCTTGTGGGTGACTGCAGGTCTCGCATCCCGTCCTCTTGCCCTTCAATTTGACAGTCCGGAAGGGGGGATCACCCCAAGCTGAGTACAGCAGCATTCTCTTTCCCTCGTCTGCCACGTCCTCGTTCTTATTGTTCTTACTCAATAATTTGATGCTCTCCACGGCCATCAGGGTTCCCATTACCCCAACGACTGGCCCCAGGATGCCGCCTTCTCCACAAGAGAGCACGGTCTCCGGCGGTGGCGGGCGGGGAAACACGCAACGATAACAGAAGCCAGATTTATCTATCTCCAACCTGTTACCGAGAGGAGGATTGTTCAGGACGAGGAGCTGGCCATCAGTCTTCAAGGCCGAGGCCGAGATGAGTGGTATTCTGGCGGCAACAGCAAGGTCAGAGATGAGGTAACGAGAGGCCGGATTGTCGGTGCAGTCAAGGAGGAGGTCATAATGGAATTCGATATCAGACAGAGATGATGGTGTGATGTCATGTGGAATGGCTCGGTAGATGATGGAGGGATTGATTCTAATCAGACACAGCATCTGTTAGCCTGGTAGGTCGGCCGGGCTGGCTTGCCACACTTGTGTTACGAGACGTACGCTTTGAGTGCTTTGGCCGCACTCACGGCCTTCTTCATGCCGATTCGGTCGGTCGTATGGAGGAGCTGTCGATGTAGATTCGATAGCTCAACGGTATCGCCGTCCATAAGCCCCATTGTGCCCACCCCAGCACCGGCGAGGTACATGGCGGCGGGACAGCCGAGACCTCCAAGTCCAATAACCAGGACTCTGGCGGACTTGAGGCGTAGCTGACCTGGAAGACCGATCTCAGGCATGATCATCTGGCGGCCATAGCGCTTGTAGTCATCCAGTGCGAGCGGTAGATTCTGCGGTTCCGTTCTTCCATTTATATGATTGTCAAGTTCTCTCTTCTTGGTGAAAGAGCCTTCAGATGCTTCGCTCGCCGGCAATGCAGAGCCATTGGTGTTCGTAGCGTGGCTGTTGTTTACAACAGGTCTGCCAGCCTCCTCGCTTTTGACTCCCCTCAATTGATCTCTTAGGTCGTCGAGGATGGATTCGAGTGAAGCAATCTGTCTTTCGAGCCGTTCAGATCTATACTCGGACTCCATTGACGGCGACAAAGGTTTTAACCAAATGTTTGATAACTGTTTTGCAGGCCGACGTTCATCAATTTCGAGACCGCCAAGCAATCGGGACAATTAGTCAGCAGGTCTTGGCATTTCCAGGTGTTCACAATTGCTCAAAAGAGTCCCCCCTCTCTTTGAATCGTCCATGTTTTATGCAAGAAAGACATAGTGGATTGTGAGACTGAATGGTGGATGCATCTAGGCCTGATTGAATGGACTATTCAAATGTATGAAGGAGGCCAGGATCAGACTAAGGTTCAGGAGCACTTGCTTGCTATCGATGCCGTCTCAACGAGGGGCTCACTTTCGTTATGGCGCATAGGTGAACACTTCATATCATATTTGAGGTCGCCCTTAGCTGTCTGTCACATCTGGTTTCCGAAAAACTGGAAGAGGCGGGCATGGAACGCTCACAGTCATGGACTGTTCCTCAGCAATTTTGATCCAAGGCCATGACGGATGCCAGCCAACTGTGACGGTTTGTCTCGTGCTCATCGTTGGGAAAGCGTCGGCGTGAGAGAGCTCATGAGCGGTGCGCGAAGTCCGGAAGCTATGCCATGTTTTGGCAGAGTGTTTGGTTGAAACAGGTGGCTAAAAGCCATACCGATCAACAGCCAGACCAGCAGCGCTGATCCACCCCAGTACATCTCCTTTCCCACAATGCCGTTGTTGAGGGGCACCGATGATCTAGGAGGCATGTAGAAGTACATGAAGAAAAAGACACCAACAATAATGAAGACGAAGAGGTGGATGGCCAAGAGAGAGCTGCAGATGAAGCGAGATTTATACAGGCGTTCATCCTGCCTCCAGACACGAACATCGGTGTCTATGCGACCCCAGGATTCTTCTGTATCCTCTTGAACTGATGTCTGGCTCGCAGGAAGGGCATAATATGCATTACCTACATCGTGGATATCGGGGTTCTCGTTTGCAACCCGAGTGTTATATAAGGCCAGGTCTGGGCGAGAATCTCGACCAATGTTCTCGGTACCGTTCGTTGCAAGGTTACTGTATTCGCCGGATAACTGGCGCGACTTTTGGGAGTGCTTCGCATTATCTTTATTCTCGACGTCAGGGGTTTCGCCCCGGGATTCGGAATGCTCATCTGTCCCTGAACGTTAATTCTGTCTGGCGTCATCGAAGGAAGATATCATTACCTGAGAAGGCTTCCAAACACGCGAGGAACGGAAGCCCGAGCAGCACCACTGGCAGAATCTGGCCAAAGCCCCACTGGTTCTCCTCCTGCAGGATGTTCGCTGCAATATATGCTCTATGCATCAGAATATGGGTGGAGCCCCAAGCGAGTCCGATCAGACACATCCATAGAGAGATGGCGAAGGAGTGCGAAAGCTCGAAGATTAGCCAGACAGCTACATACAGGGCCATGGTCAATCTGAAGGCTAGGTTCAACATGGCTGTGTAAGCCAGGGACGGCATATTCAATGATCGATGTCTCGGTCGATTCCAACCAATGATCCGATCTAACCATGCGGAGATCGTGCCCAAGCAGACCTGCTTGAGGTGGTTCTTTACAAATCTCTGAGTTGTTTCAAATAGGAGCATGCCTTTCCAGACGAGGCTTGCAACCAAAATCACAAAAGGCCATAATGCATCCCCGCTGACTCGTCCCGGGTATTTGTGGTGCCAGAAGCATCTCGCTGGAACCCCGGCAACGTCGCTATTGCCGCTATTTATCAAATGGGTCCAGGTCTTGCTTGTAGTCGGAAGAAGGATGACTAGAAGCATTATCCCAATAGCAGACATGCCAACGATTCGAAGAGCCCTCCATATGGGTCGATTTGGATCTCGAAACTCAGCTTGGAGCAAGGAAACGGCACTGAGATGGGTATTCGACGACATCCAAGCCAGATAGATGACTACATGCAGATGATAGGCGCTCATCGTTGACATCTTGGCGAACCCGGCCACCAGGATGGCGATGCCAGTGGCAATTTGCTGATCTGCGTAGGCTATGACGGAGATGTTCACCGCCTTGTACCACCAAGGATGTACCTTACCGCTGATGGAAGAGCGTTTGTAGAGGAGTCTATCAGCACGGCCAAGCAAATGATCAGGTAACCAGCCGCAAAGATAGGCGACGAGCATCCAGATGAAGACGCCGTAAGCCGTTGCCAGAAAAGAAACAATCACCTTTCTCGGAGATCAGCATAGGACGATTGACTTTAATAGACCGATTTTACCCCAACACCTGCAATATCTGCATCTGCCAGGTCATCAGAGGTACTATCAAAACTGATATTTCGACCGAGATATGGGATAAGTTGGCAGGGTGGCGTCGGCAATGCTAACCAGTCGACGGGTGAGGTGCTACTGATGGTAGACATGGTTCAGCGTATAAGCACGTTGATCTAGGATCGATATTGCTCTGGATTTTCAGCGTTAATGACAAGCACAATTGGGTCCAGATGTGATGATGTTGTGCTGAAGTCTTAGACTTTTCAAATTCACAAGACAGTTGTGATTTCGGACCGCAGATAGACCAGCGACAGCTTTGAGGCAGGTAGGACATGATCCTATTATAGATCGGCAGTGCACCACGATGTTGCATGTCACTGAGTATCTCGTGTACGGGATATGCATCCTTGTCATATGATGAAACCACTCCATATGTACGTTTCCGCTTGGACGTACTCCAAAGTGCAAGAGGGACCCATTACCAACTTTCTCGCGATGTTGCCGCGAGGCAGGGAACTTTAGTGGTGCCGAACCCAAAGACGCTCGTCCTCGTGCTCCCAAGGCTGGGAGAGGAAAGCGCCGATTATGGCGGCATTGGCGGCATTGCGACGGGATCTATTTCCAGTTTCGAGGCTACAAGTGTGACGATCATCAGGCTGGCAAGAGATTGTTTGCTTGACCCCCATGTCATTGTCGGTGAGAATGTACGGTTGGATGCAGGAAGAAGGACTCGGATGCTCGAGTGAAATGTAAGGACATTTGCGTTAGCGTGATTGCCTTCTGTTGGAGGCTTCGAGCCGGCTCTCGACTCTTGGCGATAATCCTATGAATAGAACAGGGGGTGCGATAAAACAAACTGTCACACGGCATTAGAACTCGTCAAACACCCTTGTCATACAATAGGAAAACACCAAGCCTCAGAGCTGGGGCTTTGGTAAAGGGTATGTCATTTTCACCAAAGTTTGCGGCATCTCACCATTTGTAAAAGACCATTGTCTATTGACAGGGAGTCGCCATGGACAGCGCAGTGAACGTTTCGTAGCAACTATACGAGCTATTCCCGATCGAACAGATGCTGACAGAGTAATGGCGGTCGGCAAGCGAAAACCCTCGCCTCGCTCCATTGTGTTCGGAAACGCATCAATCGTCACATCAGACATCCTTCCAGTGCATGCAGATAATACTCAGCTTTTCGTCGGTCCGGTATATGCCATCTCATCATCAATCCCACGAACTCTGTATCCATGACGCCGCACTCAAGCGTCAGGTGATGGCCCCCAAGTCCATGATTGGCCCCACTGGAATACAGAGAAGGATGGATTATCGGTACACTACCCTTACCCCAAAGCCTCGTCTGCCATGGGATTCTGGCCCTGCCCTGCCCCAAACGCTCGCTCTTTTCGACATCCGCTGCGGGACTCCCATTCCCTTTCTCCCAAAAAAAAAAGGGGACCAATCAATCAACGATAAACCCCTCAACACCCCTCCCCGCTCCGGAAACACAACACGCCGGTCCCCCCCCTCTCCTTCCCGTCCTCGGATCCTCGTCCCCCGGCCCTCCCTCTCCACCTCCACAGCCCCCTCGCTCCTCCGCGCAGGCTGCTGCTGCTCCCACGCTACCAACCCCTTCACAGCGACCACAAACCCCGCTTTGCCATCATGATCCCCTCCTCGTCGTCGTTGTCCTCCCCCGACCCGCATGTCACCCCCACGGTCTCCCTCCCCATCCCTCTGGCCCTCACACCCTTCCACCGCCTCCCTCACTTCCGCATACCCGAATCCTGCTTCATGGCGTGCAGGTGTCCGCGGCGCGGGGAACACATACGATCCGACAATCGTCGGGCGCGTCCGACGGTTCCTGGATGGTGATGAGCCCGTCGGCAGCGCGCCAGGTGCACGTGGTGCTGCAGTCGGCCATGGCGGAGGGTTTGGCGAGGAGAGGGTTGGCAGTCAGCGCGGGTGATGAGGGGGGTGGGCTTCGGGGCGGAGTAAGGGGGAAAGGGGCGAAGCATCTCGGTGTGGTGGGTGATGAGTGTGGGCGTGATGGTGAGGAGCCGGAGGAGATTGAGGAGAAGGGGGTGATTGTGAGGTCGTTTGCGATACGGTTAAGAGGCAATGTGATGTCGATGTCTGAGAGGGGGGATTGGGAGAAGGGGGGGCAGGATGTGAGAAGGAGGGGATGAGGAGGTGGAGGAGGGGGCGGACGAGGGACGAGAAGATGGTGGTGTTGGTGGTGGTAATGGTGAGGAGGGATGTGAGATGCGTCGTCATCGGTGTAGTATTCACTCTTTCCACTTCATTTGGTTCCCCGTACTTTGCAGGCAAACCCGCACAGCTCGCCGCAAGACGAGAAGATGCGAGTGAAAAGGGGAGTTCAAAGTAGGCAGCACCTGGAGCGATGACATTATATTATTATCTTCACACCAAAGACCCAAAATGCGCAGCTTGCGTGTATCTGTTTCATCTCTTGGCGACGTGACAACTCAGAATCCGATGCTGCAAAGCCTGGAATCCAGACTTCGTATGCAGCCAGCCGTACCGTGCGCTGTGCGTTGTTTGAAACCCGTGCGGGATCTCGTCGCTTGGCCGGGGAGCCAATGAATAAGAAAAGCTTGACTGCAGGGCCAAAAGAAAAAGAGGGCGAAAGGGATCGGAACGAGAGGGCGCATGGACCCAATAGCGCAGGGGGGGCAGCAGGCGCATAAATGTGAGAGTGAAACAGGACTCATTTGTTGGCGGGAAGCCGGGAATATCCCCGGGACCCCAGGTTTTTGAAGAATCTTCCGAGCGACGTGACGAGATTTGTGTATAACATCAGTGATTCTCTGTCTAGAAGCAGTGACGATATTAAATGCTCATTTCCGCCCCGTAACTCGAATAATGTGTGGGAAGACGCCGAGACCAGAGCCGCACTCAAGTCATGATGAAGGTGCCACGCAGCATCCTTCATGATTGTCGCATTCCCTTGGGCGCACCGGCTCCCAGATGGCATGTTCGTTGGATGTCTGGATGGATGAAGAGGTTGTCAGGCCGGAAATCGTCTGGGTTCGACGGTATCGTTGCTCCACCCACTCGAGCCCACGCATCATCGCAGATAGATCCTGGATGTCCTGGGATCGAGCATTGAAACACATCCTCTCCGAGATATGATTCGCCGACTTCATCGAGAAACTCCCACCTGCGGTCGACTCAGCAAAAAGGGTCTGCTTTGTGAAGGGAAGCCTGAGTGTAGCTGGAGAGGTCAGGATTCTTATATGCCATCATACTTTGAGGCGATGCCTCGTCTTCTGCCCATCGAAATGTTGGTATCGCTGGATGTAGAAGTTCTGCTTCACAATGTCGGGGCGGCTCCTCCTTGCATTCAAGCCGGAAGTCGGGAATGTTCTTGTTGAAGAAGGCTGACATGGTTTCGTAATTGGCACTGCTCAGGGATGGTTATGATAAGCTCCTGGAACCCCATGCGGCGGCAATACGGCAGGACTTCGAGACTCCGAATCTGGGCCACGCGCGCGGGATCCACATCGAGTCTGAATGGAAGCGCGCGTGAAGCTTTGGCTGCAGCAATTTCGCGCATATGTGATTTGGCTCCGAGAAGACCTTCGAGATTTGGCTCATAGCGGGGGGACGTTGCTCATCGGTGACCATGGTAGCTATGGGGTCTGAGGTCACCCATTTTTCTGGAGAGCAAGTGACCTAAAACGAAGGGAGAAGAAAGAGAATACCTTTAAAAGTAGGCATGCCAGCTAAGTGATTCGACTTGCCAACGCTAACGTAGATTATAGCTGCGATGTCAGCCTGCTGGGCCTCGTTGAAGACCCTGGAGAGTCCTAACATTGTCGCAACCTGAATGGCCTCTGGCAAGTCCGTCAGGCAGGAAGGTGAAGGAACATGTTTCATTTTTATGTTCGCTCCGATTCCTAAAGCTTGGTTCGAGAGAGCTCATCACGAAAATACGATGATAATTCAGACAATGCTAAGGTCTGCATGAATCTGTTAGTGTTGTTTGTTCGTGAAAACTTCAAAGGTTAAGCAAAATTTGTTCTATGTTCACGCCCAGGTAAATCATGGCCTGCAATTGAGCTCCCTTTAACAGATCTAGACATGATGTAACGGACAGAAATGCTGGGGTTCAAGCGAAATTTGACTTGACTTAGACACTGAAGAATTCTGCTGCTTTTGAGTCTTATGACAGGTGAAGGAAGTATGACTAACCAGTATTGGGACAAAGCGGTGCAGCGTCGCGAACTCGCTTGTAACGGTCATGCACGTGAAAAAGGCAAAAGCGCACGAAAAAATTGCAAGGACAAGAGTTTTCGCGCACACGCAGTACAATCACAGACTTGATCTCGAGAAAGTACACCCTACAAGGGATTTTAGACCGCCTTGCATCTCTTTCGGCGTCTGGAATCTGCTGCAGGCTGACGACTGTCAATTCAAGACGGCACCATGTCTGTTATGAGTATGGTGCTAGCAGGGAGCTACCTTTTCTCCAGCATTTCCTCAGTGGCCCCCGCAGCAGTCCCAGGACTTGCTGCTCAGACGTTTGGCGATGTTGACGTTCGCGCTGTCGACTTCAATTCCGGCCGAGGCCCTCCACCTTGCCTATCGCTACCGCCAATCGTGAATGAAAGTCAGATGATCGGCTCAAATACCACCGTCCTGACAGACAATGCGCCGGCTTCTTCGCCATCAGGTCTTCCTCCCGATACAGGGGCAAGTCGGCCTGCTTGCACATTCATAACCAGCTGGGCGCTGTACAAGACGACGGTCAAGTCGTTGGCCACACCAAATTATCAGCTATCAGAGAAAAGCGGCCAATACGTGATCGACGCCTCCATGGAGGGGACGATTGATTATATCATTGTTATGTACAGGCACCGCGGATACGGGTCTTTTGCGATTCTTGGAGATTTCTACGTTGGCGAGAGTGAAGGGTGGTGTAGAGTCACACTGCAGAAGGGTATGTGGATCTATGTGACGATAATGATGAAAAATCCTGGCGTGAGAGGAGCGGTCAGACTGAGTAAGGTCAAAATCGAAAATGCTGGGTCCATTGAGCCGCTGGAAAATTCCAATGAGGTGGATGTGGCTCGATAAGGAGAAGCCTAGTCGTGAAAGAATTGATATTATAGACATCAAGATTGACCGAGAGAGACGCCCTCGGTTTAGATGCTAGGCTGGTCAGCGTAACCAGATGGATACGGGTGGGATGCAGAAGGAAGCGATCGAAATTGATGTCATTAAGCATGTCCTTGGGCAATGCATATTGTGGTGTGCAAGCATCTCGAAATGATAGGTTTCGTGATCGCGTGTACACGCACGTTCCTAGTACAAGATAATTGTTGCAAAGATTCAACGAAGATTTAACCAGGATTTAACGAGGCCTTTTACACGCCTGATTGCGACTGCCTCATCTCTTGAATGATTACCAGAAAAGGCATCAGTTTCGTTGTTCGGAGCTGTTTTTGCAGGACATTAACAGCATCAGGCTCTGGCGATAATGATTGGGCTCTTTAAGTTTGGTAATGAGAAGGACAACAAAAGCGAAGAGTAAAAGCACAGGTTCGATATGTCGACCGCTCCACGACCTTTTTAGTCTTAGCGTCAGACCCTCTGTCGTCAAATCCGTGACTACAATCTCGCGCTGGATATCAGTCTTCAACAATTGTCTCCAACAGACGCCTATGTTCAAGTGGCGATGACGCCTTTCAGATAATTATCAAAGCGCGTAGTAGAGACAGTAAGGAAGTAGAGAGTAAAAGGTCAACTGGCTGACACCCATCTGTCCCGACAATGCAACATGCGTTGAGACCAATATAAGCATATGAGTCTCTTGGTTACCAATCTTTTGACAGAGTCGGCCCAGATTTATGATCTACACGGAGATCATTTGATCATCTCCTGATTGGGCCAAATGAGCATCGCTGCTTTGGTTACCGTGGAGAGACATAAGATCTGAATTCATTTCGGTAAACTCGTGACGCGACGGCGGCCATCACATAGACCAGCGGACCATTCATTAAACAAAGTGCAATTTCGTTCGCTTTCTCAGCTTAGATAAGGCTAATCCCATTGTACGTAGCAACCAAAGTGGAATGTCCGTCGGCTCGGAACTCAGCCCGAGGTTTGTGCAGTGTTATCAAATTAAGGTTTATCTATGAAAATAACAAGTTGGTCTGCAGTTGAAAGGTTCCAGCTTGGCCGAGTGGTTAAATCCCATCAACGTGAACGCCATCTAGAAAAACTTCAGGGCTGTTCTAGTCGCAAGGCTCGGGCATCATCTGGGGGGAGTACATTGGCACCGGTTTCGAGTCCGTAGGGGGGGTCTCTCAGCTTCGGCTGGGGGGCCTAGCCCTTTTGCCCTTTTTGATCGGAGAGCCCGACGTTCGATTCTCTCCGGGGTTTTTTTGGTTTTTTGAAAAACAACCTCTTTCCCACGTTGCTTTACAGAATCCTGACTCCGCGTTCTTGCTTTGGTAAACAACACTTAGAGGCCTTCCGTCCAACTCGGTCAATGTCTCAGGATTCCTATATCATAAGCAATATTAACCTTACGTTCAACTTTAGCAAGAAATGCTGACTCTACGTTTTACCTAGCTGCATGTCCCATTGGCCTCTGCATCTTATCATATGTATGTTCAACTTCCTGGATTTGCTACCACACTCACCGTACTCGTTCTGCACTCTACCTACTAACTTCCGGTAAGACTGATATCCAGAAGAGAACAATCACATCGCACCGAGCAAAAGTGCAAAGACCTCGTTCCTCTGAACCCCCCAAAAAGCATTATTATCCCCCATGATTTGCAGCAGTTGACCAGACCAGGACTGCACATTTCGGAGACCCGCCCTTATTCAGCGCGATGCAACCCCACTGCTTGCTAGTATTATGTTAACAACCACGCCACTCGAACTTCCGCTTGTATTTCATACATATATACCACCCACATTCTCGGCTCATAAGCGGGACACGTTCCTTCAACCCACTCACAAGCCTCACGCGTACCATGTATAAACCCCCCCTATCCCCTCCCTTCCCGCCTCCTCACAGTACAGTCCTCCCCTCTCCCCCCCCACATCTACCCCTTCCCCTTCCCCTTCCCCCTTCCTCTCCCTCCCCATCACAACCCCCCTGGCCCTCCCGCCCAACCCCCCACTCATCCACGCCTCCCCCGCCCCACCGCTCCTCACCGCTTTGCCACCATCGCGCACGCACTCCCACCGCCCCAGATCCGGCACATAGGGTCGACTTCGCGATATCCGCGGCGGCGGCGAGTTGTTGTTGTTGTTATTGTTGTTGTGGGAACTTCCACGCCGGCGGCGGCCAAGGGGCTGGAAGGTCGTGGGGGCTTGCGTAGTTGATGGTAAGGAAGAGGAGGAGGAGGAGGGGGAGGGATGGTGCGTTGGATGGGGCGACGTCGACGTCGGCGGCGGGGACGGTGGGGGGAGAGGGGATTTTGGGGGCACTCTGGGGTGGGATAGGGAGCGGGAGAGAGATCTTTTGGGGGGAACGGGTGGGGCGGATGATGATGATGGTGATGATGATGACACTCGCACTGTGGTGGTGGTGCTGCAATCCGGCAGGACGGCGGGAAGTCGCGACGGCGACCGACGTGAGGGGAGGAACGTCGTGGTCGCGTTGCTGCGATTGATGGCTGCTGAGGAAGGGGGAAGGGGTTTCCGCTTGATCTTGTACTTCTTCTTCGCGATGGCCTCGTGAGGGGGGGGACGAGGAGGAGGGGGTGTGGTCAACGGGCTTACGGGCCTTGATGATGCCCTGGTTCTGGAACTGAAGGAGGAGTCCCAGACGGGGTTCGTGAAGCGTACACGCACGGAGGGTGGGCGGGGTGGTTTTGTGATGGTGGGGGTGAAATGCGCATGGCTGGGGAGAAGAGGAGGGGTGGGTGCGAAATGGACGTGTCGATTTGGTGGAGGGAGGGGAGATGAGGGAATGGCGGTGATGAATCGGGTGTGGTGTTTGGGAATGGGTTGAAGATGTGGGTAGGAGGGTTGCTTGTGTTTGAATCTGTGGGTGAGGGGGTGTTTGTGTGTGGGGATGGGGGTTGCTGCATGGGGGAGGGAGAGGCAGTGGCCCATGATTGTGACTGAGTTGTAGGTTATTTCAATTCAGATGGCTATCTTTTGGGTCTATCGTGATGTCGAATCCTGAGTTTGAGAATATCGTGGATTCCAGGAGCGATGAGAATTGATACATTCAGGTAGTATGCAAGAGTGTGTATATTGTGCGAACTGAGCGAGAGAAATGCACTGACAATTTGAAGAAAGAATCCTTTGTTGTTCTACTTTGTGGGCTTCCACGACGACAGAAGGGCATTGTAGGACCCTCAGAGATGCTTTGTGCAAATATGCACAAGCCATGTAAGTGACTCGCGGAACAATAAATGTTACTACAGCTGGACCAGGAGGGTGTGATGTTGATAATAATAATGGGTGAGAGATGGGATCAATCAAGTTGACAGCGCTGGGAGCGAAAATGTAGGAATGGCCTTGAATTGAAACTTAGCTTTTAAGATTTATCGCACCTTCAGCCATTATGCCATGCCGACATCTCCATGTCCAGGCTACCCTGTTCCTTTGTACAATGGAGCTAGCATGATGAAGGCACCTATACCCAGCCATCTGATCTCGCCACTAGGTGGTCGTTATGTTTCCTGAACATCTCTAGCAATTGATGTTACGTGCGGAAGATTAAAGATGTGATCATCTATCGCATGACCTCTTGGCCGGGGTATGTTTCTCAGAATTACGTTTGAGCACTTGATCCTCCAATGCGCAAGATATCCTCCCATCGCGCATGGTCCCACCAAGGCTCTATAACTTGGACGCGAACTTTCCCGAATCAAAGGTCTAGGCCCCTTTCCACCTTCCGGAGATACCAACAGGCTTAGCGCGTGCGCCTTTCGATCGTCGCCTTTCAACATGCAGACCGAGCATAACCACTGTGATCAAGATGTCAACTGCGGCTTGTTCGCCGCAGCATTCCCCCCCGCCCCAGCAGCATCACCTCCAGCTGGCGCCGATCCGCCGCTCAGCTGTGGTTTAGCGACTGGATCTCCGGGTGCCGACGCCTCGTTGAAGCTAAGGATATGAGTGAACTGTCAGATATTTTCATCGAGACTGATATGCAGGGAAAGCAGCGTGAAGGGGATGGAATGGGGGGGTAAAGGTAGGACTTACACAGGCACGCAGTCGTGAATGACGCACTTGATGCACTTTTGCTCAAGGGCCGGGTTCTCGCCTTCGCCCGTGATGCATTCCTAGATTTGGCCATAATGTTATTAGCTTCCATTGCCCTCGGGCAGAGGGCATATCGCTACATCGAGCGCACTTCTCAGGGGTATAGCATGAAAGCATGATCGGGACTAGAAGGCTTTTGTGATCGGGACAAAGGTTGAAACGACATGTGACTCACGATACAAACAGGCAGATCCAACTCAGCAAAGACACAGCTACCCGCGCAGAAGAACACAATGGCGGCGCACTGCGCACATCCCCAGGATACACACGGTAGGAGGCGGTTCACATCCGAGGCGCCTGTGAGATTATGGGAGGCTGCGAAGGCTCTGAGGTCGGGAGCGGAATTCTGATTGATATCGAGATTGGAATTGAGTGAGGTGATTGGCTGGGCTGGGAGGGCGATGGCATAGGAGACGGAGTTCAGGGTGGTGAGAAGGAGGAGGGGAAGGAGCTGCATCATTGCCAGAAGGTGTGTTTCTGAGATAGTGGGTGCCTGAAGCGTTTGTGGTGAAGGTTAGAGGATAGCTGAGAATGGAGTGTGTGATTGTAAGATGGTCAAGGTGTATCAGACCTGATAAAATGATAATGGGAGGTCGATTCTTTTCAAGCAAACTCCAAAGTCAGACAAGAAAGAAATACAGTGTCCCGGGTTGATCCAGATCCTGGGTTTCGTCATGGGTATTGAGATTGGAGGCTCCCTGGTTGATACACACACGGGTGATAGTGGGACGGCATGAGGGTCCCAACTGATATCAAAAGAGATCCTGGTCGGGGTCCAAAACGCGGCTCATGGTTGCTGATCATCAATGAGGCGTCTTCAAAATTCAGCTTTCTGTAAGTGTGGCGGTAATGCCAGCCTTGGATGAGATGTTTTCGATATCATCGGATTTCGATCGAACCTTTCCAAGAGAAGAGTATTAGCTTGTTCTTCTCTATTGTGCACCGAGTGGCCGAGTCCTGTTGGGCGTCGACTGTAGTGTCAAGAGTCTGCCTGAATGAGGGACTTCTGGTAGGATGGAGATATAGATGCATTGCGCGATTTTCCTGCTCGGTCAACCACATGATCCTTCGAGAGGCCATTCACCGCGAAACCAGTGGAGGTTTCAGGCTTTGACCGTCTGTGTCAGAAGCCGGAAAGTCTGTTTGACACACTGAACCACCAAGCTTAACATCAATTCCCGCCCCCAATCCGCTCAATTACCCGCCATAGCGCGGGTCGGATGTTTGCTGAAACGTCATATCAAACCACAAACATGGACCCTTGATTGTTGAACGTCCTCACGGGATTGACATGAAAGATAGTGTTGTCTATTCTCATCATCGGTGATATCGATCGACCCTATAGTCAAAGGGTGACGCTGTAGTGGGCTTTGAACGTAAGAGACTAGCAGATACTAAAATTGTCTCGAATTGTGATAGAGAGCGGTCACGCCAAAAACGGACGCCAATCAAACCGGGTTGGAAAGTGCGAGGCGTTAATAGAAACCTGGGCGTCCGGACAGCGTGGCAGTCTTTGTCCTGCTCGCCTCTTTCCTGTCGTAGTGAGTATGTCATGTTGATATTACGCCTTTAAATAGCATCAAAGCGAGACTCGACAATGTCAAGAAAACGGATACTTGTGAGGCAGGATGATTGGAAATAGGAAGTGTAGCTCGTGAGTCAGGATTCCTTGTATCAGCCTTTTGCGATGTACATGTAATTTTCGGCGTCAATATTGAATGCTGGCGGGTGGAAAACTCGCAAGAACGCTCACATACAAGATAATGCTTTTGAAAATGCCAGTCATGCTTCCTCCACATGCCGAGATGTGCCAGTCCGGACAAGTCTCCTCCTCTTCGTGTTCCTGAAAATGATGGGAATTTCAAGCATGACCATTCACTCCATCCGTGCCGTTCAGGCCATTGGTCGTCTGTGACAACAACTGCTGCCTCTTCTGCACGGCTTGCGCCAACCTCGCCAACACCTTCTCCGTGTCTTCCCATCCGATACAAGCGTCCGTGATGCTGACGCCATACTTTAGCGCTTCCTTCCCTCCAGGCCCAACATCCTGCTTCCCTTCCGCCAAATTGCTCTCCACCATCACGCCCAAGACTCCATCTTCACCATTCTCGAGTTGAGTGGCAATATCTTCCACCACCTTGGGCTGATTCTTGTGATCCTTGCTACTGTTCCCATGACTACAGTCCACCATCACCCGCTCCCTCAGCCCCTTTTTCCGCAATTGGGCCTTCGCATCCCTCACACCGCTAGCATCGTAATTCGTGCCCTTCTTCCCACCACGGAGAATGGTGAAGCAATCGTCATTTCCCATGGTGCCCACTATGGCCACCAGCCCGGGCTTCGTCACGGACAGAAAATGGTGAGGTTGTGAGACCGCGCCGATGGCATCGATGGCCACTCCTAATTCCCCATCCGTTCCGTTCTTGAAGCCGACTGGGAAGCTCAACCCAGATGCCAACTCCCTATGTAATTGACTTTCTGTCGTCCTCGCACCAATGGCACCACAGCTCAGACAGTCGGCAAGGAATTGAGGGGATATGGTGTCCAGCATCTCACTAGCAATGGGCATGCCCAAGGCAGTCAGGTCGACGAAGAGTTGCCGCGCGGTACGGAGGCCCTTGTTGATCTGAAAGGAGTTGTCGATGTCTGGGTCATTGATCAGTCCTTTCCAGCCGACGGTGGTCCGCGGTTTCTCGAGATAGGCGCGCATGACGATTTCGAGGGTGGAAGCATATTGCTGGCGGAGGGCGAGGAGTTTGCGGGCGTAGGTGAGAGCGGCTGGGGGATCGTGGACGGAGCAGGGGCCGATGATGACGAGGAGGCGGTGTTGGGGATCTTTATTCTGAACGATGCCTGAGACGGCATTGCGGGCGTTGATGACGGTAGTTTTAGATTCAGGGGTTTGAAGGATCTCATGTTGGAGGAGGTCCGGTGGGGTGAGAGGATTGACTCCGCGTACTTTTGAATCTGTCAGTTGAGAGTGTCCCAAATGAAAAGTCATACGACAGCCCGGCGCAGAACATTAGTGCTTACTTCTCCAATCCTCGACGCTATCTTTGTTGCCCAAGTGCGGGTTCTGTACGTGGAACTGTGAGGTGGAGCTAGCATTAGCATGCCACTTCACAGTTTAAATATGCAGTTGCAGGCGAAAAGGTGATCGTCCGACTCACAGACATGATCAAGAAGGTTCAGGTCTCCCGTCTCTCAAAGAAAGGTCAGTGCGGAAGAAAGGAAGTCGGGGAAGGTTGGGGATGTTCGTGTGAAGAAATATATTTATTTCCCCACAATCTGCAAAAGTATGAATCATATCGCATATCGCTAGCCGCAGGACGCGACCTCTTCAATCAAGGACCAAGCTGCTGTACGGAATAATGCAAGGACCAATCACAAATGAATATTCCAAAGCGGGAATAGCGCATCTTGAAAATCCCTCTACAACGCCGGATTCAATAACCACAACAGTCCGATCCTTATTGACCACGGTCCTTATTTATCTCTCTTCTTTTCCTTGCTGTCGAAGCTGCTCCTGCCAGCGCAATATGTTGGCCAGAGCAGCCGTACGCACAGCGCGTACGTCTGGGTCGACACATCATTCTGTAGGGCGGACGATCAAGGTACATTCGACCATCATCTCATCGACAAGGGGGAGCTCAAGGATGTGGCCTCTGCTTACCCATGCGCGTGTGTAGAGGACCACAACATCCAAGGCCCATGCCTCAGCACAATCACCCATAAGATTGACCGCCGCCGGTGTAGCCGCCACGGTCGCGGCGGTCGGGAGTCTGGCATGGTACAATCATCTATATGGCCAGACACTATATGCCATGACACCAGCTGAAGAAGGGTACGCATATCGTTCCACGCCTCCAGTCTATGAGATCGGTGACGTCTTGCTGATGCTTGCTGTCCAGTCTCCACGCCACCAAATATCCCTGGGAACACGAACGCTACACTAAAACATTCGACCACCAGGCGTACGTGCCCCTCTCCGCCTCTCGCCTCTCATCTTCAAACCTATCATACTGAATGGGAATGTCTAGCCTCCGCCGTGGCTTCCAAGTCTACCGCGAAGTCTGCTCCTCCTGCCACTCCCTGAACCGCATTCCCTGGCGCTCCCTCGTTGGCTCCTCCCACACCGTCGATGAGATGAAAGCCATGGCCGAGGAAAACGAATACGACACCGAGCCTAATGACGAAGGCGAGATCGAGAAGCGGCCCGGCAAACTCTCCGACTACATCCCCGCGCCCTACAAAAACGATGAAGCGGCGAGGGCGGCGAACAACGGTGCCTTGCCGCCGGATCTGAGCTTGATGGTCAAAGCCAGGCATGGCGGGTGTAATTATATCTTTAGTCTGTTGACCGGGTATCCCGAGGACCCACCACCGGGAGCGACGGTACAGAGCGGATTGAATTTCAATCCGTATTTTCCGGGCACTGGTATGCATCCATCTACTCTGCATGGATTTGCGCATGAGGGGGACAGATGCTGATAATCAGCAGGTATCGCCATGGCCCGCGTTCTCTACGACGGCCTAGTCGAGTACGAGGATGGCACGCCGGCCACAACCTCTCAAATGGCCAAGGATGTGGTCGAATTCCTGAACTGGTCCGCTGAGCCGGAAATGGATTCGAGAAAGAAGATGGGTCTGGCTACAGTGGTGATTACGAGCGCGTTATTGGCTTTGAGCATATGGGTCAAGAGGTACAAGTGGTCCCCCATCAAGACGAGAAAGATAGTGTACAACCCGCCTGTCCCCGCCCGCTCGAGAGCACCCCGTCCATGATCAGATACAACTAGGTAAGATCGGAGTGGCTGGGGTCGCGTGGAGTCGCAGTTGTCATGAGCGGAGCGATCGGCCTGGGAGAATCTGATTGTTTTCCATGCGTTTCGGCGTGTACATATCAAATTGTAGAGAAAGACAAAGTCGGTTTCTCAAACTTACTCACACAGCGACCTTTCAGATTTCGTCCCACTTCCCCGGCATCTAGCTTTACATGCGAGTCATCAAAACTCCATACAAATGAACAGGTAAAGATACATTCCATAGACTGTTATCATTCAGCATGTCTGTGTATCCCTCGTGTATCCTCTCTTTATACCTTCGAGGTCTAAACCCTGGCGCTAGACCTGATTAGGAATTTGAGGTCTTCGGCCTTCTCGCTCACCTTGTGCTCCCTCATCAAAACCTCTTCGTCCTACCTTACGAAGATGCATGAACACCTGGCCTAAGAACTAGCGATCCGCCCTCAACACCACCCCTACTCAGCGAACTCGCCCATCTGCCAATGGCGCCCATCCGCCCCCGCAACCGCCAGCCCCACCGCTCCTCCAACACCCTCATCACCACCCACAGCCCAGCTTCCACCAACCCGATCTCCCACCAAGTCAACCCGCACACCCACGCCCCGGCCAAAATCCTCAAGCGCCGCAACAAGCACTCCGAGCTGCTCTCCCGCCTGCACGCCACCCATTTACCCACACGCTCGGGGATCACGAAAAGGCGGAGGGCGGGGAGGAAGACACCGCTCACGAGTCTAGCGGGGCTTGGGGATGCATTACCAGACGCTGATGATGATGATGATGAGGGGGAGTGGGAAGGGTTTGAGGATGATGGCGGTGGTGGCAGTGGGTCGAGGGGCCGGAGGAGAAGGATGAAGAGTATGAAGACTGCCAAGGGATCGATGAAGAGACGGGAGAAGGCCATGGTGGCGGAGAGGGAGAGGTTTGCGCGGAATCTGAAGGTGTTGGTAGCGGGGGAAAGAGCAGCTGAGGGGAAGGGGCCGGGGGTGAGTGGGGAGCAAGGAGGCAGCAGCAGTGAGAGGTGGAAGGCGATTAGGAGATTCATTGAGGGGAATGGGGAGGGGAGGAAGGTGTGAAAGGAACGTTGAAATGACAGATATCGCTGGGAAAATCTATCCCAGGCGGTCCATCGATGCTCTAAAGCATCTCAACGACTATCACAGCCGAAAGGAAGTGGATGCGTCTGGCGGTTGGCCGGAATGGAGGAGTAAGAGCCGGTTTCGAAATCAACTCAAAATCTTACCATCGGTTTCTGCTAGTCTACATATTACTGGTCACCCTGTCCACGTCTCGACATTTCATCATCTACCAGCCATTCGACAGCCACTTGTCTGCGCCTTCACGGGCCTCAAACCTCTGCACCATTTCGCACCGGGCACACGTCTGTCGTGTACTGCATTGGGATAATCGACAGTCTGATCAATTGCGGCCTCGAAACATCAAATGCCGAGTAGAACAGGCTTAGGTCTGCTGTCTCGGCCGAATTCGCACCTTGAGGTCGCTGATCCTCATAAAAACGCCATTGGTCATGTCCAACTCCTTTGCGGGATCCTCCAGTTCCATCTACGCGGTCTCAGATCAGCTCAAGAAGTTTCGCGGCCAGAATTGGGCCAATGGCAAACTGGGGCCGACGAACCTCGTACATGACGAACAAGCTTGGCACCACCTTGTACATCTCCAGATATGCGATATGCCTCCCAATGCAGAGACGCGAGCCGCCACCGAACTGATATAATGCCCGATCCATTCTCTTCACTCTCTCGCTATCGTCAACCAGCCACCTCTCCGGACGATAGACGTCCACGTCCTCACCGAATACCTCGCGGTTATGATGTACGACCCATGGGTTTGCACCCACAATGGTCCCTCCCGGCACGAAATGCCCGCATATTGTAGTACCGCCAGGCGGAGTCACACGCTCCAGTATGGTAGCGAATGCGGAATGGACGCGGAACGTTTCTTGGATGCAGGCGTTAAGGTAGGGGAGCTTGTGCGTGTTGGAGAAGCAGGTGCGCCGCACTGTACGGGATACTGCATCGCTTCCTTCATCATCTTCTACTTGCGTTTCTGACGGTAGATGGCCATCGAGCTCTTTCTGGAGCTCACGGTAACATCGAGGGTGGCGGAGGAGGTTGTAGAGTAATCCGCTCAACGTGATTGCTCTTTTTTGAAAGTCAGTGGGGTCATGAGTATCATTATAGTCTTGGCCTCTCAAACAGACACCGTAGCTTCACGAGTCACTGTAAAGGTGGGGACGGGTGGACTCACGTCGTCTCCGCGCCAGCCAAAAACATTGTGAGGCACAAGCTTTGGACCTCCCTGTCCGTGACAGTCTCCGGATGATCGACCTTGGCTCGATTGAAGCGATCGAGGAGATCCTCATGATTCGCCTCGGCGTCCTCAGCATTGACGCCTTTGCGGAACGGCTTCTTCTCGCTTTTACCATCATGCCTGGCGTCGTACTCCCGCCTTTCTTGCAAGCGTGCCTTGGTGAAGTCAACACCTGCAACGACACTCCTGAGCGCAATGCCACGTCGCTCGAGCCACATGTAGATAACATTATGCCGAAATAAGCGGTCGAGAGACGGGACCTGGCCGAACTAGGGCACAATGCTTCGTCAGTCTCCCTGGCGTCCATGAAGCATGACGAAGTGAAGGGAAAGGCAGCACATACAAAAAACCCATACGACAGAATTTGATCTATGGACCGGTTCATCCCGTTGACATCCTTGCCCTCCCGCAAGAAGCCATACCGCCGATTATAAGTCAGATCCCCGATGAAATCGGAGGTGAAGTACAAGAACCACTCGCTCAAGTCGAATGATACATCTTTCCGGGCAAACCTGCTCTCCAACTCCCGCAGAAACAACAGTAACGTCTGATCGAGCAGAGTCTCGTAGCTCGCAACGGCCTGCGGTGTAAAGATCCAGTTCACGCTCTTCCGCAGTTGACTGTGCCACCGCTCATCCACCCCGGAAAACAGTGTGTACAGATAATGCCCACCCCCAGCCATGGCATTCACGGGGTACCATTCCGACTTCACCATCTTGTTGAAACTGGAGATCGCTGCCGGATCCGCGAAGGAGAGGCAACGGGGGCCGAGACGGACGACGTCGCCGTATTGGTCATGGAGGGAGATCAGGGGAGGGGCATGCCTGTTGAGATATAGATACACGGCTCGCCAGAGGTTCGTGAAAGGGGCGAGGGCAGGTCCGGGGTAGGCGTTGAGGCCGGTAAAATAACGATTATGGAGCGCTTTGAGGAAGACAAGGGAGATGCAGCAGAGCATGAGTGGCCAGACCAAGGACGAAGGCCTTTCCGTGCTGGGCATGTTGAAGGACATGGTGCGTCAAGTGATGGACAGATTGCTAATTGGAAAGGGTTCAATAGAGGGAAGTCTTAATGGCGAGACTGACACAGGGTGGAAGTACGTCTGAGGATTGATGGTCGACCATTAATAAAGGCCTCCCTCTCCGCCACCATCCGCAATTGAAAAGACAACGCAAAAGCCTTGGACATAGAAAGCAACCCCCGCTTTCGTGTCCCGAACATGCGACGTCTTGGCTCATGCACTCCTCCTTTCGGTCCGCATATGGCATTCCCTGCAGGGTACATGCAGCCTCCGGCTCTCTGATTCGCTTGGGATTCGGCAGTAGGAATGAACTCTACACCGAGCTCTCGACACCCGTCCGCACCGGTATCTCATCATCACCGCCCCCTCGTTGCTGGTTCGATCATCATCTCGGTAGTCGGGAGCTCGCGATTGTTACTCAAGCGGAATCGAAAAATGTAGCTTTTTCTGATGGGAAGTCCAGCGGATTAGCCGGCGCTTGCGTGGAGGAGAAGGTTCATGTACTTTAGTTCTATTGTGCAAGCGCCACACCTTCCCCCCTCCCCCTCACGGCAGATCCCGATAATAATGTAACCTCAGTACGTACGGAGGATGGCTCTCGTCTCCCTGCAAAAATAATTGCAAACGTGGGGCAGCCTGGCGTCACCTTTACAGTTAGTATGGGAAATGAGTTTCCGGGTATACTCTTGGTAATAGAAAAAATGTAGAGGATATTTTATTGAAACAGTTTTTTTGTACCAAAACCTTTTTTTCATTTAAAAGATCGTGGTATAGAGTTGGAAGATATCTTAATGGCGGGGGTCCTTTAAACTTGGCGCGTACACTTGCAATTATTAGACGAGGATGGCACCTGGACAACGCTAAAATCTGGATTTTCTGGTATCTTCTTGGCTTTATATTTGAAAAATTTTACGGTGTCGTATTTGCTCCTTCGGGAGTACCTACCTTAAGCTTCAAGGTTCATCCGCTAGGGAGGTGCGCTTGGAGCTATCTGTATTCCGTAATTTAGTTAATACAACAAGATTACAGCCGAGGATAGGTGACAAAAGTCGTTGCCAACCTTTCGGAATTTCGCCGCTCGTAATGATCAAATGTGTGTCCACTTTGTATGCACAATATTACTCGAGAAGTTTTAAGATTCATTTTTCAAGATACTCGAAATATTGAGTAGTCGCAGTGAATTTTTTTTGAATTTTTTTTTGGAGTCGCGATAGTGGTAAGAGGACCGTACTGAGGTCGAATTTACTTGAATCTTGGCGGTCGGCAACGACTTTTGTCCAGGACTTTTCGTGCCCACCTCCGTATCTTCAGAGTCATTGCAGCTTCACATCCAATCCGGCGTCTACTACGAGGCTTGCTACTGAGCGCCGCGCCTATATTGCATCGTAATGTCGACTCGACGTCTCATCGTTATTTTGGGCGCCTTATATAGCTTTCAGCACCCTCTGAGCGCCGGAATGACAGGTCCGTTGGAGAAGATCTCCGGTCCATGAGCGCTGCATCACATCAAAGCCAAGCTGCGTTGGTTGTAATAATAATGAAAAGGTCGATGATTTCGTGTGTCACATTGTGCGCACATAAATAGTGTCCGAGGTAAGAACGTGCAGACTCGATCCTGGACGAGTGAGTAATTACTGCTTTCGGAAGTCTGAGAACGTGGTGTTCCATAAGTGCGTAACCTGTTGGTACATCTGGTTTTTTTACTTCCTATATTATTCTCTCTCTGCTCTCTGCTCCTTATTGCGGTCTGGCGGACATTGACCCTGGTATATCACAGCGCTCCCACCCTAACACCTCTTTCTCACTCGTCTGCTTTTGCATCTTTCGAGTCAGTGTTAATGATTCATGCAATCGTCATTCGTTTGAGCTTCCAGAGAATCCACTACCGTGCATCGTCTGGAACAAAAAAGTCAGTCAGATCGACGTGTCTGGTCCGATCAATGCTTGGTAAGCTGCATTTGATCTTGAAAACGAGAGTATGTCGCTTGTTGTTGTATAAGATGAGACTCCTGTGGCTCTTTGGTGTTTCACGATCCCCCACCCGGTGTGGAATTTGGCGTGAGAGTCTCTTGGGGTTGTCTTTGCTTCACTGAGCTTTCATCCGACCCCTTTCAATGGCGATAATTCCTACAACGTCCTGATCCAAACCTATTAGACGGTATGCTGCACCAAGTCTGCAGCAACAGCACCGTTGCTATCGTTTCGTCACGGTGACGGTGACCGTCCGAAAGTACTATCTAGCTATACCACCTTGAGACCTAGTGCCTGCGATGAGGGAGTTTGCAGATTGGTTGCATAGCCGTATCAGATCATTGGAGAATCCAGATGGAGATGCTCGATCCGCCGCAGCAACCCCACACTATAGGATAGTAAACGTTCCGACAAGCGTATATCGGATAGTAAAAACGGTCCGAAAAGCGTATATAGGATAGTAAACGTTCCGACAAGCGTACTATATATTAATTCCATGAGCACGCACCTTCTCTTCAAGAACTCATAAACCCTTTCACCTCAACCCAGGCTCCGACCCCAAGAAACAAGATCGGAACCATGCTTCTGCGCTTCCCCCTCCTCTCCCTGCCCCTCCTCACCTCCTCCCTCTCCCTCCCCCTCAATCTCGACAATCAATCCACCCCCCTCAACCCCCTCACCGTCAACGCAACATGCGACTGCACCGGCACCAACGACACGGGCCAGGCAGGGGAACCCTACATCTGCCGGGACCCGCGCCTGGGCCCGCGGGTCCTGCCCAAGAAGCTCCCCCTCCTCTCGGTCGTGAGCGACTACGACCGCTTCGGCGGACAGACGCCCGGGCAGTTCCTCGCCGCCTGGACCGCCGCGGACGGCTCGTACCGGTACCCGCCCCAGGACGGGTTCGCGCTCGATCTCGCGGGGAGGGCGATACGGGGGAACATGACGTTGGGGGTCGGGGTGCGGTTGGATCGGTTCGGGACTGAACATGGTGCGTAACGTAGTAACAATCGTCCATGTTTTTCTTTGGAAGCGGGAGCACTTTGCGCGATTGAAGGGAGAGAGAGGAGAGAGAGGAGAGAGAGGAGAGAGAGGAGAGAGAGGAGAGAGAGGAGAGAGAGGAGAGAGAGGAGAGAGAGGAGAGAGAGGAGAGAGAGGAGAGAGAGAGGAGAGAGAGGAGAGAGAGAGAGAGAGGAGAGAGAGGAGAGAGAGGAGAGAGAGGAGAGAGAGGAGAGAGAGGAGGAGAGAGAGGAGAGAGAGGAGAGAGAGGAGAGAGAGGAGAGAGAGGAGAGAGAGGAGAGAGAGGAGAGAGAGGAGAGAGAGGAGAGAGAGGAGAGAGAGAGAGAGAGAGAGAGAGGAGAGAGAGGAGAGAGAGGAGAGAGAGGAGAGAGAGGAGAGAGAGGAGAGAGAGGAGAGAGAGGAGAGAGAGGAGAGAGAGGAGAGAGAGGAGAGAGAGGAGAGAGAGAGAGAGAAGGGGAGAGAGGAAGAGGGAGAGGGAGAGGGAGAGAGAGAAGGGGAGAGAGGAAGAGGGAGAGGGAGAGGGAGAGAGGGGTGGGGAGGGGGAGAGGGGGAGAGGGGGAGAGGGAGAGGGCATTTAAGGCACTTGACGGTGAGAGACTGATGTTCTGTTGTGTTAACCCAGGCAAATACCTCTCCGCGGCCGATGCGCCCTACAACCAACGTGCGCTGCCCCCCAAGAGCCTCGACACAATGGACGGGGATTACCCCTACAACTATCATGTCTACAAAGTCACCAAGCCATTCGTCGTCGAGGGTGGGCCCATCGCGCCCTTTTACGGGCAGTCAGGCTTGGGCGCTCAGTTCTACGTCGGTGCCACCGGGAACGTTTTGCAGTTGCTGGAAAAGGGATACCTGGCGCGGGTGAATGCGAGCGAAGTGGTAGCGGGTCCGGGCAGGGGCAACGGTGGTTGTGGGCTTTGAGAACGGTGGGGGGGAATCGAAGCTGGTTCTTTGTGCGAAAGGTTTGTGGTAGACGAAAAGTAAAAGTTGGTACTGAACTTCGAATGTGGAATATGATGTCCTTTTCTATGAACGAGTAGCAATAGATTTCCCTTAAGTCGAGCTCTTGGCAGTGGTACCGAAGCGAGCACGCGCTTATTTTGCTCTACACCATGGCCTTTTACCTGCCTTCACTGATCTTTTGAATTTGCCGTGAATATCAGGTAGCGGCATCTCTAAAGTGAGTACAACGTGACAGATATTATCAAGATAGCGTCTGGCTAATCACGCAGTCAGACGAAACCTGCGACAGCATTTTCCAAGTCATTTCCCCATCTCACCTGCTATTACCAAGATGTTCCGATATCCGGCGTCTCAGATTAAACCCTTATTGGTCATACTCGCAATTGAAACGCAGGGAGTCTATGATTGATGGCACGAGTAACAACTTTGTGTCATTGTAGGTTTCGTCTTATGTCTTCTGATGGTCCACGTCATGCATACCACGAGACACGCGTGGCTTACCAATCGAAGCGGCGCTTGAAACACATTATCTTGTTATGAACAGAGTTGTCGACATGAAAGGTTGCAAATATGTTTCGGGCTTCGGATGACGACGCTGTGGTGAATGTCACGGGACACAGGCTGCTGGGAAGACCTCTCTGACTCGACGGATGCTCGGTCAGCTGAGTCCAGTTACTGGACCCGGCGGTTCAATATCTTTGACGTTTCATGATAGCCTCAGTCGAGCATATATAGCAAGTCAGGTCCCTGCACCGTTTCCTTCTCGGCTCAAACTCCAGCTGATCCTTTTCGACGTCGAATGACTTTACTTTTATAAATATCTCTTTTTCTTTGTTTTTCTCCTGTCTTGTTTGAGCTTGGCCAGATGGAGCGCTAATCTTCACTGGTCCGAAAGCGTCGAGATTCTAAGGTTGCAGAGCCACCCTTTCAATCTTGACCAAGGTAGCACAAGCCTCCCTTATGCCTCCCGAAGACAACCAACATACCAAGGGTTCACCCTCCAACAAAGTCAACCTGCCCTTCTCGGCCCAGGCCAGAGACCCCCTTACTCTCTACGAAAAGGTCGCCCGACGTCTTAATCATAAGGGTGCCAAGCACCAGAAGGCTATGGAAACGTATCACGCGTTTCTGAACGAGCTCACCCGCATTTTTCACACTGCAGAAAAGGATAAAATAGCAGAATGCATAGCCCACACTCCGCAAAACAACGAAACATTGGTGGGGGCTTGGAAAAAGTTCGCTTCAGGAGCAGATGATAATGATTATACCTTCTTTAATTGGTACAACGTGTTGCCATTCCCTGCTGGAGGCGCAATGGAAAGGGCCAGTGGATAAGCTCAAAAGGACAGCAGGAAGTAGCACGGAGTCTCAACGCAGATGCTCTGGCTGCGAATCATGCGTGAATCCACCAGAGGCCAATTTCAAGGGGGTAATTACTGATCCAGTTGGGAGCCCCTCTACCCAAAGTTTTTTGCCATCCTGGGCGCCGACTATTGGAAGCTGTGCAACAGGGACCTTCACAAAGATGATCCTCGACTCCTCTACATCATCACCATCAGCTCCCAGTTCGCTCATCTCAAAAATCTCCTTAGTGACTATGTGATATTAGGCATGGCGAATAGCAGCCTTTGCAAAATCTGGCGACCAAGTATTTTGGAACCATACAGCCATGGCTTGCTGTCATTACCCATGGATTAGTTCTGGATTCAGAGCTCTGTGATCATACGGGATCCTATTGGTCGGCGTTGGCCCCTACAGATAGGGCTTATATCTGCTTGGGGCGTATGAGCAATGTAATGCCACTCTCACATAGGGCTTGATTGACGGAATACAGGTCATAGAATACGTGATTGCCAATCTCTTCAAGAAAGCGTACGGCATGAACGACATTGATGTAAGCCGAGGGTATCATTTGCACAACACACGACTCACGCAAGACGTTGATAGCTCTGATGAGTTTGACTGGTGCTTCAATCCTGGGGAATGCCTTGATCTCATTGTTGTATCAACCATGAAACCAGGCACTGATAGTACACCGAAATTGCTTTCGAAAACTGGGCAAGCGAGCTTCGATCATTCTCTGAGCGCATTCACTTGCCAAGGGCATGCCGCAGTCGGCCGACAAACCCATTGGGTCCAGCGCTCATATGGAAGTCATCAGATCCAGGGGACAGGTCAATTGTGAGTGTTCGGTATATGCAACGAAAGCCAGGATTGCACGCAGGCCCGGAGATTCAAGGAGTGTCCAGCATGTCTGACGGAAACGATCAGAATGTATTTCTGGGTATGTATCACTATGATCCTGACCAAGAGTTTACAGTCTTTTATGAAGCACAGCTTTTTTCTCAAAAACAACAGTCTCATATCGGCACGGTCCTCCTTGAAGCATCAGGTATTTGGAAGTCCTCTGTCATGGCCCGGTGTGCGAGCTCGCTACTCATCACCACTGAAAGAATTGGATGAGGTGGAGGGTCCTTAAATTTTCGAGTCTGTGTTCATCATGGGAACAATATACATAGTCGAGTTTGTGACTAGAAGCCTTTCCAAGAATGCAAAAACGATATGAGATCGACGGGGATTGCGAATACCGCCGAGAGATTGACCGGGCATACAATGGGAGTGTCTATGTTGGAAGATGGGGAGGATGGTTGCGGAGTGGTGTATTGGATTTTTATGCATGGTATGCCTGGATCAATTGTTATGTGCAAGGTAGAATGCAGATCGCTGCATACTTCTCTGGGTGAAATAATAGCACACGAGCACAATATTGTGTGGAGAAGAATCCTGCTTCACTATGCACAAATATCATCATATCTGGGAACCAAAATCTGCACACACATGCCTATCCCCCCACTGCACCCACCAGCAGCAAAGCTCCTTCGACTTTTATCTCAACTTGCTGGGGGGCGGTAGTGTCAACCACAGTCCGCCACCATTGCCCTTGGGGGTCCGGATCCGGTTCTTGTACGCCCGGCACTCGGCGCAGAGGGGCTCATCGTTCTTGGCCTTCGACGTGTCCACTTCCTGCTTGGTCATCGGTCCCTTGCAGAAGGCGCAGATGCTTTTGCTTGTCTTGTGATTTGTTTTGGTGTCGTTTGCCATTGATGTTTGTTTATTGGTAGGGATGGTATTTGATTGGGTAGAATTGTGTTGTGATTGGGGGAAATGTGTTGATGGGAGAATATTGGGGTGGGAAGAGGAGGAGAAGAAATAGTAAAGGCAGAATGCCATTGTTCAGGACAATGTCGCAAGCAGGTTATTGTGCTAAGCGACTCATGGTAGTCGTTGGCAGTAGACAGAACAATCAGGGTCGAGATCGCGGAACCATGACCGTGAAGACAGTGAATAGCCACTTCAGCGAACAGGAGGCGGCATGGGCCTTGCGCGGACTCACCCGTATGGAAACGGAGCATCGAGCCAACAAAGACGCAGATTTGGTACTTGAAGATTTATTGTTCGCAACAATCGCATGAATTTCCTGACAAAGGATCTGTCCCTGTCCTGGGCATAACCACAGCCATCCGGATCTCTCGCTGTCGTGTCTTTGTTCAACTTTCACTTGACTCGATGCGTCAGACAGCCCGACACCTAGTCCTCACTCCACGTGATCTGCTGTACATTCGTTGGGTGATCAGATTGGGCTACCTTGATCATCACAGAAGTCTTGCGTGTCTGTCCGGCGCATCCTCGAGACATCCACAAAGCCACCGGTGGGACCCTTGATGTATTGATTCTCCTCACGGCGTTTCGCCTGTCCACACTTCTTGCATCGTGGTGGCTCTTCTCTGGGCAATTGACAGGTGTCCCGTTGCCACTGCCAATCCTCTTGCTCTTGTTGGTTCAGCTGGTTGCGGCATGTACCACACTTGGTCTTCACCATCTTGATCTTGGCTTGTTGGGGGTGAATGAAGCCAAACGCTTCTCCGTACTGTGTTTTCTTTACACCGACGACTCCAAAGCGGTGTTGTGGGTAGTGGTATACCGGTGGTGGCTCTTCATACCGTGCTTGCAGTGGTGCAGGGTTTCCCGATTGTCCACGTGGTGCTTCCTGGCCTTGCTGTGGCTTTCTAGGGGGATATCGTTCCGAGTCCAGAGCATACCGTGCGTGCTCGGGTGATATGTCCCGAGAGAAATTCTGTTGGTCTTGTATTGAAATGTACATTCGGGGAGCGGTACGATGCTTCTCATCGTAAGAGTCGATCTCCTTGGACGAGCAGCAACCCATGTTGTGATTTGTGAATGGAACGAGTGATGGAGTACAAGAGGCTGTATACTAAGCGTTGAGGATGAGAGGCCGGCTCTGTCTTCCGTTTTGTTTTTCCTGAAGAGGAGGTGTAACCCTTTGGTTGCCTGAAAAAAGGGCTCTCGCTGCTGATGTAGTGCACCTGGCACCACTTGAAGCAAGTTGTTGAATTCTGTGAAAAGAGTGTACCTGAACACCAAGTCTGTTGATACTCGCCAAAGAAAGCAGAAAAGAGTCGATGTGAAGCTGGAAGGGTGCCCAGCACCGTATTATAAGTCAAAGATTGGAAATTGAGCAGGCAAGGAAAACACTCGGAGATGATGAAGGAAGAGAAAATTTCAGGCGGAGTTGCGCGTCCTTAAGGTCGAGCCCGACACATTGCCCCTGAAACATAAAGGAGGATGTTGTACAACATGCCAGAGGAGCCGCGTGTCAGGCATGAGAGGTCAAGAGGCTGGTAACCGCCCACCGCCAGCAGAGGGCAACTTAGGAGACCAACTGGTTTGAGAGATAGTTAAGCGCCTTCTCAAACGTTTTATTACAGGCAGGAAAGCAAGAGCTCCGATGCTCCCGCTCAAGCTGTGCTTTTGCCGCTCCTCATCCGTGAGTAAACGAAGTATCGTAGGCCTACACTAGATCTCAGGTAGCACACTTCGGAAGTGGATCGCTGAATAAATCTCTCATGGATTGCATGACCTTTCAGCTGCTATACTTCACTCACACAGAGAGTATCCAGTGGCTATCTCCAATCATTGTCCTCCAAATAGTAATTTACAATTATTTCAAAAGTATGACAATGTCTCGTGGCTGCATTTAAAGCCCTGGAAAGAGATATCTTCCCCCAACCACCTACCGCTGAAGCTACCTTCAAACAAGCTACACTTCATTCAGGAATTTCAGGGCTCCTTCTTGCCCATCGCTGGCGTCTGTCTCAATCTTGTAATGTGAAAAAGACTTGATGACGTCATACTGCTTTTCCTTGGAAAGCCATCGAAAATAAACCATGCCGTTGTCAATACTTTGAGTCTTATAGTGCCTTGCGTGACGTTCATTACTCGAAGTTGATGGTCGGAACTGGTGACGGGCACCATTAAACCTGAATGTGTAGTTTGGGAGAGCATGCTTCTGGCCGTCGTGCCGTTCCCCGCAAACTGGGATGTCGTCTTCACTATCATTGTCATCCCCGCTTGAGTCAGATTCCCATTCCTTGACACGGCAGGAGCCGCTCTTGCTCTTCATTCATCGGGCATTGAGGCGATGGATGTCCGTGTCCAGGATCATCACGCCCTCCAGGCCACCAAGCTGAAATTGGGCGACCCAGCCGTCATGATGGTTTTTGAAAACCTGCAATGACATCGTGTCGAGGTAACGATTTTGATGCGCTTGCCACTGTATCTCGATATCTTTGCTTTCTATGACATAACGCCCGATGGCGCGTTGCAATGATGAGCCATGAAAAGCTGGTGAGCTTGAATGCACTTTCGTGTATTGGACGAGGCTTGCAGGGTCAAGCATATCCTTTGGAGAATGCTTGTCTTTGCCAAAGTCATGCAGCAAGGTAGCAGCTACCTTCTTGTTTTCAACTTCAGAACCTCCTAGGACCAGTATGGTTCGGCCTCCTTCCGAAACACGTGTAGCGCTCAAATCTAATCCTTTGACGGCTTCAAGCATCCCCTTCATATCGTTTAAATCTATCAAGATCATTGGCGAACTCTCCCTTGCTTAGCCTGCTGGTCCGTGTGGACCCCAGAAGTGTTTTTGGAGAAATTGATCTCGATCAAGATTGGCCTGGACCGTTTCACTTGAGGCTCTTAGAAACCTCTCCTGGGAGTTCTTGGAGACTTGAGACAAGGACTGTGCAGTCTCCGCATTATATTGGTCTGCCAACCGACAATGGATCTCAAGAATCCTCGGTGGCAGACAATCGCACTGTGGGGTAAATGGGACGTCAGAAAGATTCATCTTGGGATTGAGAGACTCCGCTAACCTGTCCCGCTTCTACTGCGTCTTTGAGTGACTTCAGGTTCGCTCTCTACTGTGCATTTGTGTTGGCCGCAAGGTCGTAAAATTCTAGGTGCGCAGAGATCCAGGGTCCCTTGATCAACCGACTTGCTTCTTTCTCGACTCGCTTTCGCTCGGTAGTATCATCTATCAATGCAGGGTTGAGCAACTCTTTCAGACGTTGCCCGCCTAACCTCTTTACATGAGGCGCCCCGGAGACGAAAAACGCCTGGTTGCTGTAAGAAAATATTCCATAGTGGATTGCAGGCGGAGCCTCCATGCCAGCAGTCACCACGCCAATGGTATCCGCGAGCTTGTCTTTGAAGGAAGGATTTTCAAGACGAAGAGAATATGGCCGAGGGTGGGTGAACAAATATTTGGCCGACCTGACCATTCTAAAATGCGGGTAAGGTCGGCCAATAATTCTGTCACCCACCCTCGGGCGGTGGGTACCTAGGAGTATACATATTATTGTCTTGGCATGGTGTTTCTTAAAGGCAGTGTTGTGCTGCCTTTCTTCCCCAAATTTGCCTCCAGGGAGATTGCGAAATTAGTAAGACCGTTTGCTAGTTCAAACACCCTTTGTGAATCGCAAAATTGCTTCCTCAGTATACAAATGAAAGCGACTTTCTGAAAAACGCAGAGACTTCGGCTCCTCTGGATGAGACAGATATGCAGGTCTGATCTACGAATTGCAAAGCCAAATCCCACGTACTCTGGACCACCAGATTATTAAGTCCAAGATTCTTAGTTTCCAGCCTAATATCCCTAAAATTTTGGGCCTGCTGTTTTAGATACCGTCAACCGGACCCATCATCCCAGTACCAGGAGGCGGCACCGCATTCAAGCAAATTGCATCTGCCAGATCTGTCTGTTCAAATCTGACTTAATGGCTTAATCGTAACCTTCGATCTCACTACATCTCCCCTCCCTCATCTTCCCAGACACGCGGGGAGAGTTTGGCCCATTTCTCTCCCGGAGATCCCGGCTCCTGACTGACCTTCTTACCCTTCAATGTGATATCCAGGATTGTCCAGGTATCATAGAAAACACCTTCATATTCGCTGCATTCCGAATCTAGGAACCTGATGTGACCGATAAAGTCTCCCCCAGGGTCTAGTTGGATCTCCCTATCACCGCCGGCCCGACCACGCCACATCAGGAACAGTGTATCATGGTTCACTGTAGTAGTAGTAATAAGCTTTGACCACTTTGAATTCGCTTCCCCGTCTGGGGTTAGCGAGATCGAGCGTTCACGCTTAAGACTCAATGGTGGGAGGCTACCAGGGGTGATGCCCTTGTCGTCAGGATGCTGAACATCTTCTATTTTGACTTTGGTCTCCTGACTCTCCTCATTCCCATTCTCAGGCATCTCAACACCTAGAAAAAATGCGGAATTAGTACAATTTTTTCAGATGTGAAGTCCCCAAGAGGTCAACAAGATCAGAGGAAAGTCTAAGTAAGTGATGCTTCATACAACACATAATCCCAGCAGAGCGATGGACCTAACGACATGTTGCTGGTTTCACTTACTAGCTTCCTTGTCATTGAATTCCTCTTCCATTTCATCCTCCACAGCCCCAACATCTTCGGAAGCAGAGGTATCCTCGCCCTCGTCGCGTTTTCCCAGCCAGCGAAAGTAGAGCTCTTCTTCATCCGTGTCAAGCAGCATGATTCCGTCAATACCGCTTATACTGAAGAAGGCCACGAAGCCATCTGCATCCGTCTTTGTGATATTCAGGGTCATGTCGTCGTAGGGGAAGAAATCTTCGTCAAGTTCTTTGGATTCAACTGTGTAGCGGCCGATGGACTTGTACTTGAGCGCATCGCTTCCGAGCTTTGAGGTTGGTCTAGCGAACTGCTCGCTGGTCTCACTGCTTGCTCTACTAGCCGCATATTTGGCGCGATATTTTCTGAGCATTTTTAGCTTTGAATTTGGATGCAATGCGGTCTAGAGACAGTGGATAAGAGATGAAGAATGGTACTAGACTGTACGACGAAGAGGCGGCAAGCTAAGAGCTTACCGTGTTCCCTTATTAGTAGGGTGCAGTCGAAGTGTGACAGCAAAAGTGATCTCAAATTGAGCTATCGAGGTTGTATGTAGTACCTATTGTCAACCCTTGACATGCTAGCAGCGCTGGAAGGCACCAGAAAGGTTTGAACAACTGAAAATTGGGAGACTTCCGATCAGGAAAAGGTCGTATCTTCCAAGTTATGCCTGGCAGACGTCCCCTGGAATTTATTTCAAAAGCTCTAGAGACTATCGCTGGCTTCACGATGCCTCTCAATGCTCATCGATGCCATAGGCGCACCCTATCCCTCTCATAAATGCGTTTCGAGTACCAAGGCGCCCTATAAGCAGGCGCCAAAAGTTCCGAGCGCGTCCATGTAACATTTGAATGTGGCTGTGCGACACAAAGAATTATCAAAAGACACTTTCGAATTTGGTGCATACTATACCCAATACCGGATTTCTCCCCTACATGTTGCCCTTGCAATCCAACTAGATCACAATTTCCTCGGTCTCCCGACCAGCCCAAATGAAGTAAAGTGTGATGCGCTTTGAAGTGCCGGACTTCGAAGACGCGTGATTCTGGCGCTTGGGGTTCGCCTCGCGGAATGAATGAATCTACGAATAGCGGGCAATGTCGCCTGCGATCCTTTATCAGGTGATCATCAGATCTGCTGCATTTGCCAAGAAGCTGCTTATTTTCCTTGAGACGACGGTACATTTCATAGGTGTTTCTTGCAACCCTATCCATGTTTCGTATCGTGTGCAGCACCGTTGACTCAAGTTTTCGAATGATTTTCTCCATGCCATAGAAGCTCTGCGTAATACGAAATCATTCCGATTCTACGCTTCACATACTCCTACAATTTTTGTGTTATTTGCTGGTGCAGGTTATTGTCCAGGTACTTGGCTCTGGGTTCAGACGTTCTGCTCATGTTGTACTGGAAATGTTGCTCTCACTCTGACAAGAAGTTCTCAGACCTCTCGTCCTCCTCATTGAATGCTGGACCTCTAAAGTGTTAATCAACGTAGAGTAGAAATTGCTGGTGGGAGAACAATAGGGCAAGCGCAGCCCTGCGTCTAGAGCTAGTTCTAGTCCGGAAACGCGTCGCGAACTCACGACAACGTCATTTCTTTCTTGGCTCTTTCTCATTGACCTTCACAACAGGTACTAAACATGGAGGCTGCCGCAGTAGGAATCGTAGCAGAGGAGGTGGTGTCGACCGGTATTCAAGCTGGTGTTGTTTATGGTGTCGCTAAGCCTACTCCACCTCTTTCAGCGATGTTCAAAAGGATCTCCAGCGAGACCATCATCCCTCGCATCAACCATTCCATCACGGTAATTGATGGCTCAGCCTATTTGTTTGGTGGAGAGACGGCGAATAGCAAGCTCGCGAGTGATGAAGTTCATATCATCGGCTTGCCGTCTACAGATGGTGGGGAGCAAAGCAAGCCAGACTACAGTGAGGCTGCCCCTTGCGGCAAAGACTGCAGAAGCTAATGATATTGGTGCAACAGAGAGCGTACCATCATTGGGCGAGGGCGAAGATGGAAAGACCCCTGGATCAAGGTCAGGGCATACAGCCATTGGCATTGCACATCGCATGTACTTGTTCGGCGGCAGAGGAGAGGATGGCAGGCCGATTGAAGAGATGGGACGCGTCTGGGTGTTTGATACCAAAACTCTAGGCTGGAGCTATATCGATGCCGTTGACGACAACGAAGCAACAATGCCACCAGCTCGCTATCAGCATAGCTGTGTGGCATCAGAACGCCCTTCAGTTCCCTCGCAGAAGCCCTCATACAGCGAATCTTTCACATCCACAATGTCCAAACTTCCCAGTCTCGTGAGCGGGACCTCATCCACACCTGCTGCGGATACCCCAATTGTTATGAAAGAAGATCTCTCCTCGGACGCTCACGGCACCTTGATCGTCCACGGTGGTCTAGCCTCCCCGTCCGGCGCCCCAATGACTGACACCTGGCTCTTCGACATCGCAACTCGGACATGGTCATCTCTTGCTTTCCTCCCATCTTCGGAAGAGTCTCCAAACCCAGCTTCAGCAGCACTAGCTTTCGCGAACGACATCATCTACACCATTAGCGGGACCTCCCAGTTATCACATGACATCTCCAGCATGCCTCTCAAAATCTCCCCTCATCCTTTGAATCCCAACAAGACCTCCATACTAGCGCCTGCCTCTCCGTCTTGGTCACGTAATACTATTCCCACCAATCCTCTCACACCCGGACCTCAGTCTCGCATTGGTGCCGTGCTCGTGCCTGTGACCTCGGGGGTGGGCCGGCATTATCTGCTTTACTTAATGGGCGAAAGCGCCACAACCAAAGCGGAAGCCACAACAACCGAGAAGGACGAGACCGCTCCTCCAAAGCCAGCCGAGAAAGAGGAGCAGCCGCTGCTTTTCTCGGATGCATGGGCTTACGGCCTCCCGCCTCCTACATTGACCCCTGCCGGTCTCAAGGACAAGGCTCGCTCCTCGGTAGGCATGAGTACCCCGCCAATGACATGGGCAGAAGTGCGTGTTGAGGCCAATATTGAGGAAACGGCGGAGGAAGGGGCGATGGGGAAGGCGCATCCGGGGCCAAGAGCGTGGTTCGCCGCTGATGGCTTTAATATGAGCAAGGATGGTGGGAGGGGTGTAATTCTTTGGGGCGGCAGAAACGGTAGGGGTGAGGTGGAGGGCGATGGCTGGGTCGTCAGCGTCGGATGATCACTTGAGCAGGAGTGGATGAATGAAACGCTGAGTTGGAACTATTGCGACGCCGGTCAGGGAGTTACGGGAATACTGCGTGCTACCATGATGTGACGATACCTCAAGAGACACGTGGATGGTCTCACAAGTCCGGATGATGGTCTAATTACTGAGCACTAAAACAATACGCATTGCGTCACTCGCCCATCAATATCTTTTCGTGCATCATTTCGACGCACCGAACGTGCTTCACAGGATTGTAAGTGTCATTACTTTGCATCATGAGCGCACTGTTTCCACAGAGTCTTGTGTGACCGCGTAAGCTTATCACTATAGGCATCTCTCGATCTTCCTTCATCAGCAACTCAACCCGCACTCAGTCTTTAGGAAGATCTCCATAATCAGGAAGCACAGATTACGCCATCAAAGCGTCACAAAGTACGGTCCCTCGAGTGTGGGGTATACCCAGGATTGTGTCTTAATACGGTTAGCGTCAAGCTCTCTACTCATGGTTTGTCAACGCCTTGACATTTCATCAACCCCAAAGAGATCATCCAAAAGCTCGGCTTAAAACACGCAACGTCCGCGTTGATCTTTCACCTCGACCAGGCCAAGATGGCGTTGAGCGTATCAAAAGAGTCGGATTCTGAGGTTCGTACTACCTCATTCAAAGAGAACGACGTATCTCATCCGAACCAGCATAAGGCGGGAGCACGCAACAATCTTCTCACTATACCCTTGGAGCTCAGGGCAATCATCTACGAGCTTTTCTTCTCAACCGATGAGTACACAAGCGTTTATCCGACCGCGCACGCGTCGGCCAACATGAAGCTCAATATCCTCCTAACCACGAAAAAGATTCGGACAGAAGCGCAGCCTTATTCTTACAAGTGCCACCGCGTCCGGTACTGGCCTGATGACGAATTTCAACCACTACATATGGGATCACCAGGATCCGTCCTCTTCGCACCCGGTTGCGCACCTCATCTTGAATTCATGGCCAGGAAGGACCTTCACTACACGACTTTTTTAAAAAAACCAGTCGCCTAATAAGCAGTATCATGAAGCCGGCAAACACGCCCAGGTGGATCGAGACCTCGCACCACACTTGAGGACTCTCTTAAATCTATGTCCTTCATTACGGGAGTTGAGAATTTCCATTAGCTCGCGTGCCCCTGTGAGCTACTGGGAGGAATGGGAGAGCTGCTGCGAGGATTGACATTACATGAGCTTACGCTATAAACCTCAATTGTCCAGACTCGAGACCCCAAATTTACTCGCGAAGCTTTATACGCGCTTACGCAGGTTCGAATTGGAATTATTCAAATTGACCCATGTTAAGATGACATGGGGACGGGAGGAGGACTATGAATGGCTTTTATGTACTTGGGACAAGTCTGATGACCTCAGTGGGCAAAGTGGCCCTCGAAGCAGCTCTTTCTTGAGGAACCCAGCTGCGCTCCCACAAAGACATTACCATGATGTTGAGGATGCAAAGGCTCGATTCATTTACACGAGCACATATTCTTTCATGAGCTGGTATCAGCGTGGGATCGAAGAGTAGCTTGCTCCCTAGATACTCAAAAGCAGTGGAGACTGGTTGAAAACTAATAAGCATATTCCCAAAAGTGAGCATGATACGGTGAAATTACATCCGCTTACGGATCTAGTGTGCGTGGTTTTGGCCCAAGGAGGTAGCAAAGCTCTGGCGATGAAGCACCAAGTCACCAAAGTGAATGAGTTACTGAGAGATAACCTAGTTAGTCCAATGACTCTGCATCAGCTCCATTGCATCTAGTGGTTCTTATCCATCTAAAGCAGCGCATGCAAAATGGTTTTGACTCGTCCAGGCTCTCACGCTTCATCCGGGGCCGAAACCAGTGAGCAACCGGCTCTATTACTGCGAACTGATATGTTGAATTGCTCCTAAGCTCTTAGTCCAAGACTTGTTGTGAGATCTCTGCAGAGGGATCGGGAAAGAAAAGCCTATTCAACGCGGCGGAGCGCGCTTCTTTCCATTCATCGAAGCCCAGCCCCACGCCTAGGCTGTCACCTTGCGTTTATGCCTTCCACGCCCTCCGCGACGCCGAGAAAAATTGCAAGGCGGGCGCGCTAGAATTGGCTTCTTTGTTTGGATCCGACAAGTCTGACTGTAAGAACCTTTGTCGCTTTTCGCAATGACTTCAATCTATGGCATTTCCTAGACCAGATGCTCAATGAGCTTGCAGGATTACAGAACCGTCAACCTTGCAACTCTCTTTGGCCACGCCGAGACAGCCTATTCTCGCAAAATCCCCCTGCCCTTATTATTAGTTATGCTTCGTAAGACCAATTAGAAGAGTTAAGCTTTGTCAGCTTGAAGGCGATTAGTTAATTTAAACCTGAGTGCCTGAGTGGATGGCAAGCTGCTCATGCTGGTATTACCACGGGCGTCAACACATTTACGTAACGGTTATGATGGAGAGGGACCCCGCCAGCTTGTACCTCTTTGCTCGGTGGTATCAAGTAAGGAAGCCGTTACAGGTTCCGCACTGAGACAGCAAGTGAACAAAAGAATGGGAGGGAATGTCCCCTCTTCTAATACATCTCATTGAGATCTATAGCATCCTGTGGTATTCTATGTTCGGATCTTCACTGAGGAAGATACCTATACCTTGTGTGCCATACAGTGAGGGTCCAATTTCTCATGCCCAAAACCCGGGTGGAAAAAATGAGCAAAAGGTTCCATACTGGCCAGATGATACAACATGTCCGTGCGAAGCTCCTCCAACATCACATCCGGCGAGATTTCCGTTGAATCGTCACAGAAGAAATGCGATCCGTATTCTATTCTAGTCAAGCATGCTCGCTTCCTTCCAACCACGGAAACCCGGGCCCAGGCCCACGATATCGTCTTAGCCTGGAAACGGTCCACTCGGGGATCCTCATACCTCTGACTATTCCCCAGCAGGATCTCTAGCCGGTCCAGCCTGGGCATCAGCGCCGCTAAAGCTTTCGGCGTTTGTCGACGGAAATCCAAATATGGGAACCACCCGTTTGCTCCTGCCTGCTCGTAGAAGAGATTGAACTCGCCCCTGACATCGCAGCGGACACGGATGGTAAGTTGACGAAGCGATGGACACTTGGCGACGAGGACGTTGAGCAAGGAGCTTATCGCGCGGTCCGTATGCAGTCTGTCCGCCACTACGTCGCCAAGATGGTGGTGCGCCAAATCCATCTTCTTGATCAGATCGAAGTGATGCATCTGCTCTTGTCGAAGGGTTGGCAGGTGAAGACCGATCCCAGTCCATCCCGAGGCTGGTACTGGACTGCAATATGTCGGTAGGAAGAAGCGATGGTGGTGATAGAATATCGGGATCGCCTCTGCGTGGATAAGCCTGCTCACGAAGAGCAAGTTGAGGTTCGATGTCTCCCGTCTTGAGTCAAACTCGTCCGACTTAACTTCCAGGCGGTCTATGAGGGATCGAATGAAACTCGAGTCAGACTTTGTTGTTTTATCCTCGAAGCGCTTGGCAACCCCGCTGTTGCCATTATATGATGGACTTGCAAAGTAGATGTCATATATTTGTAGCCGGACTTCAGGAGGGATAGTGAGCAAGCCTGATCGTGCTGTGACTCTGGGAGTAGATGCACTGAGATCTTGAGTGAATGGCTTCTCTTGGTCGGCTTTGTTTTGATGAACCATGGCTCCTTGTAACCGGTAGGGAATTCTGAAAAAAGATCAATGACCATCAATAGAGATGGAGCGAAAAGAGAGCGATTGAACGAATCTCAAGGTCATCCGCAGGTGTCGGGCCGTCGCGCGATGTCGAAAAGGAATAAGCACTAGGCGACACCTCTCAGCCGACAGCTGTCAACGTTCACAATACAACTATAGCGCGAGTGACAAGACGCGTTTAAGTTCACAACACATGACTTCAATCAACACAGGATTCTCAGCACACGTGCTAAGTCGACAGTATATATTGCTAAGAGTGTTCTGACAATCTGACAATCGCCATCCATTTGCGTCCTACCAACGTCGACCTGCGACCTCCTCACTCGCGTCGTTCTCTCACATCTCGACCTCATGGATATCTTTCAATTTCTGATCCCAAATACGTCTGCGCACCACAATAGATGCGTGTATCGATGGAACGTCTCGGAGGATGGGACAAGGAGAGGTACAAACTTTCTGAGCCTTCCTGTAGAGCTTCGAACCATGATCTACAAGTTCTATTTCGGTATGAGGCAATACACGCCGATCCCAGGGGAGGCTGTGCCTGATCCAGCTCCTTGGCGGAAGTTCGAGCCTCTGCCAACGTCCTGTTTGACTCATTACGTTCGGGACTGGGATGCAGTAGTACCTGAACCCATCGCGAACGCCAAGGCTGTCCCCGCCAACCAGAAGATACCACTGTTGCAGGCCAGCAAAGCAGTCTATTGCGACGCACGCCCATTTTTCTATCAGTACCACAACTTTGCTTTCGCAAGGGGCAACTGGAACTATAGACTCGTTCGCTTCGACTTCGACCGCATACAGGAGCATGAATACGCCCCGCTCGAATGGTTGACAAAAGTGGAATTGACGAATGAGAAGAGATACTTTCCTGACCCTTACCTGGATGGAGACAAAGAAGACGTCTACAGGCAGCTAGTTCTGCTCGAAGCATACTGTCCTGGATTAAGGTCGCTCGTGCTCGAGCTTTACTTCTGGTCTGGTCCAAGACACCATGCCTTCAATTATCTCTCCGACTTTTCCGACCGGCTGAGCTATCTTGAAATCCGTGTTCAGGGGTGGCATTGGGGTTCCGGACCCTTATCCAATGACTTGGACGGTATCGCTCCACTGCGGCATTGGATTGACGGCGGCATGAAACGACTGGAAGGCTACACGATATATGATGGTATTCAAAGACCTGTCCACAACATTCAACAAAATACCTATATTCTGGATAGATCAGAAGCGGCGAAGAAGGATCACCAGCCGGCTTTCCAAAGGCAAGGACTATATCTGCGGTTGATCAGGCAATTGCCATTGCCTCGATCGTGAAACGTCTATTAAAGAGGTAGTGGGGGGGGCACCAACTTGGAATGGAGAGAGGGGAGGGATCAAGTCGGTACGAATGAGAGTCGCATGATTTCACGCTTTCATTTGGTGTCATGGCTAGACGAGCGCAGACGGATACCAGGTTGACATAACCACAATTGACCCACAAAATCAGGAGGACTCTTCTGACACATCCAGCAGACTGGGTGGTACCTGTATTTGCTTGCATCCAAAGATTCATAGCAAATTCTGCATCATTAATTGCCACCAGAAGCATGGTTTATATTATGTTTTCATTTGCATACAAGTGATATTTTGCACAACACGTCATCAACGACCTACGGTCGAGCATTGTGACACGCCCGTCAAACCCTGATAAGCAATGTGTTGATTACAATGGGCTGCAACTAAGTTGACACTCCGTAGAAGCTGTGTTATGAAGCTTGCAGGAAGATTCTCCACATACCTACCAACGTAGAATTCAACCCGCCCACTCCACTTTGAGTTCTTGACTAAATTTGAAGTCTACAGAACCTAGAACACTGCCATGCCAATAATATATATTGAGAAGTGTCAGCCGGTGTGTTGTGGGTATGAAGTGGGGGCAAGGAGTGTTATGGGAGCAGTCATGCAGGCAAGGCCAAGACACCCTTATGATACGTGTAGATATCATCACTTCGCCGTACATCCCAGAACAACTAATTGTTTACTTGATAAGATCGATCATACACAATACAAACACATTGCATACTCACTCACTTCATATGCGTGTGACAAGAAGAAACAAGCCCAACCGACGAGCACTTTTGATTACGTGCCTTAATAAACTTCTCGATTGGAAGGGAGGAGCCAGAATTGTGGTGGTGTCGTACGTGTTTGGTGGCAAATACTCATACTGGCCTTCTTCTCTTTTGGGATCGCAGCTCTTCCTGACGTGTCACAAAACGCCACCATCCACACTCAACACCGCGTGATCTCGACCATCTCCTGACACATTCTATCTCTTAAGCAAAAAGACAGCAACCTTACTACAACCGCATCGATCTCTTTTCACATTTGATACAACTGTTAACATTAGCTATCATATTGACCATGGCTCAACCTCAAACTTCCCTCGCAAGAGCCTCCACAACTGATCACCCGCGGAGCACTTCAGACATCCAGGCAGAAGCTACTATGACTTCAATACCTTCAGGTCTATTCAAGTGCCCCCCTGAGATTCGATGCATGATCTATGCCTATTGTTTCACTGATGGACTGGTTTATCCCGTATTCCGACATAGAGACGGCGTCAGGACCAACCCAACTCTATTGTGGACAAACAAGAGCGTCCGAGCTGAGGCCTTACCAGTATACCGTCAAACCCACATCTTCTTGGTCGGGATTCCACCTGACAGAGTTCCAGTCATCGCGGAAGGCAACCACACTCTTGCCGGTAAAGCGATCAAGCGCATTGAAATTAGAAATCCGCTGGACCGTATGACCATCGATCGTGACTATGAGCATACTGCTCCCCAGGTCCTACAGCACTTACTGGATCATTGCCCTCAGCTTCGGTTTCTGAAATTCAGAAGATGCTTACCCTGGAAAGCGGAAGTGAATATAGCTCCATGGTCACAGCTCGTTCCAGAGCCTGAAACAGCGCGATTGCTGATGCAGCTATGCCTCAACCTAGAGCGTTTGGAGATACACCTTTACCACCGGAAGGGTCGCGTCTTCCAGGAGTTTCGAGGCATTGCTCCAGCATTCTGCTGGACTTTAGACTGGAAAGGTTTCCCAGCACTATCGGTGGCAGCGTTCATGCACCCACTGACGGATTGGCAATCTCTCTGGTCGCTACAGTTCCCGAAGACCCACATGGAAAGGTTGAAATGGGCAAGTGGAGAATGAGAGGAGGAAGTGGCACATCGTGTCTCAAGTGTACACCCGCAGAACCGAAAATGTATGCAAGTTTGGATGTCATAAGGTATGCAGGCCAGAGTGGAATGACGTGAAACGAACTCACACATTGGGATAATCATAACTCAATCAAAGCTTGCTCATCACTCAAAATGCACCTGAGTCTGAAGTTTCTCTTTTCTCTTTGAGTCATTGAGGGTATACTAACGTTCGCAACTTATGGAATCGAAGAAGATATCAGTGTCAAGGCTCAAGGGTGTTAGTGGTTGGTGTTAAGGAGGTGTTGGCCCTAACGGGTAGTCCCACACTAAGGAGTGTCGATATATCAGAGCCTTCGGCCCCTTCATCAGTTAAACGCAATACACTCTTTACCTGATAATCATCCAAAGGGGCTTACATCCTAACAATCAGTGGCGACTTCGCAAAATCTGTCTTTATTCTCAGGAGTCTTTAATGCATTAGGCACTACCCACTTCGAGAATCTTTTAGATAGGGCATATGTAAACTATCTCGAATTCTTCCCAACCACTTTGGCCGATATTCTGGCAGCATTCGGCCCAAACCAGCGATTTCGATTCCTCAATCTGGATCCAATTCTCAAAAAATCGCTCTCAAATGTTCTCTTGCTACTTGCGTTCATCTTCCCCAGTCTCATTTCTCGAAACCCCAATTGAAGGCTTGCACTTGACCGTACTTCATCCATTGTAGCCCATGCCGATGTACGGCAGGAAAGTGTCGACATATCGTGAGCAAAGAGCAGAATATCAAGAGGACAGGCAGGGAGAAGCAGGCGAATTGGGGAACTCAGATTTTCATGCTTACATCCGGATCTATGATTGGAGTAGAGAGTTACTTAACCGCTGAATACAATCTTTGTGAATAATAGCTCTCAATCCTTTGTCCCTTTATTATATGATCTTAACCACTCGGTCCTCCAATCTACATGATAATTTGCGAAGATACTAGACCGCCGAACGGACCATACAGATTTCTTCAGATCCTCACCCTTCCACGGTATGGCGGACATCTCCTGAACCCAGCAAGAAGCGGGCGCGATGAGTTCTCGGAACCAGATGCCTTCATCACCAAGATGCAGTACGCAAATCTCCAAGCACTCTAGGTGCTCCCATACCTCGGTCAAGATTGCATTCACCCGATGGCGCCCATCAGGATCTTGATCAAGGACCCGGATGTTGAGCCGCAGGTACTGTAGATTGGGAAAGTAGTGAAGCAAGCGCCGCAGGCTAGGAATGGAGCGTTTATCCAACGCGTTTTTGCGTACGGAAGCAAGCTCTATGAGCTCGAGCTTGGTGATGAACCGTCCAGCAGGGGCCAGAGTCTCGAGGAATTGCAGCTTTGGCCAAGCGCTTCGGTTGGCCGGACTGAAGCTCTCAGTATCGTAGGTCCATCCGTTTGTTTCCCAGTGCTTGATGGGCTCCCAGTGGGGAATATGTACACGGAAAATGTGGCATCGATACAGGAATGGTAGGGCTTCGGCCAGTATAGCCTTGTTCGCGCAAAGTAGGGGAAAGTTGAGGGCCAGAATCGAGCTGGACTCGAGTGTTCTTCTGGATTCGTGTGTGGATTCGATCTCATGGGTCCCTATGGTTTGACGCGCTGACAGGTTGGACAGCGATAAGCCAGAAGTACGTGCTTTGGGCAGATCCTCGTACGAAAAGTAGTTGGTGTAGACGATTTCACGAAGCCTAGCGGGGAGAGCAAAGAAGTGATTGTTTCGCGTGCTGGTAGATTGGTCTAGTGCGTCTCGTGGTATCACATCGGCCCCTTCGAAGATTCGCTTTTCCAGTTCCCATATTTTCAGACTGACACGTCTAGCTTCTTGAGCCTCCTTCCTTGATGCCTGGTCCCGCTGGAGTGACCATGTGGACCTCATGAATTTCCCAACACACTTGATTCCTGAGACGCAAGTCCAGCTGGCACTGGGCGCAATAGTCTCTCGGAAGGCTAGACCTCGGTCCCACATATGGTCCAGAGTGATCTCCAGATGGTCCAGGCGCTCCCACAAATGAGTCAGCAGGATTTGTGGTTTCCTTGTCGTGAAGATATTATACCGATCTTCTGGCCACGACCTGATGTTGAGGCGCAGGTACTGTAGATTGGGGAAATAGAGGAGGAATTCTTTCAACCGTTGATAGAATGACGGATGCCACCTACCATTCATCACCTCTCCACAAACCGCAAGCTCTGCTCTAGTGATCAGTTGTCCGACTGGGGCCAGGGTTGCGATGTGATGCATTCTGAGTGATGGAATTTTGTTGACTATATCACCACGATAAAATCGGCGAATAAACAATGGAGTTGTGTCGATAATCTCAGGAATCCAAACCTCAAAAATGTGGTAGCGATACAGAACCGGCAACGCTTCAGCCAGTACCGCCTTGCTCGTTCGCAGCAGGGTCATTTTGAGTATGAGCGTCGCACTTCCATCTAACCATGGTTGCCGTTCTGATTGCCAGGAGCTCATAGCAGACCATTGAGCTCGCAGAGGAGGTCGCGGATCCTCGCAAGAGAAGAAGTAAGTGTAGATCATTGAACGAATCTCAGGTGGTAAAGCAAAGAAATGATTGTTCTTGTTCCCGAAAGTTCCGCCGGGATAGCCTCGCGGCGCAGTCAGGGCTGCTCTTGAATACTTAGCTCGACCCATCGTCGGCTTTGCAAAATTGTCAAGAATGGAATGGTGGCCAAGTCAACAAAGCGCGTATCTCAAGTCCTCGGTTGTCCAGATAGGTTGTGGAAGATATTGAGAAGAGAGAAGACAAAATTCATTCCTATGATAGTAGATAGGTGTCGAAAACGAAGGTTGTTGTGTCAGGAGAGTATGAACACAGTACGGTGTCAGATCCTCTGTCGGTGTTATCAAATTGTACTTTATCAATGAATTTGGCTCGCCGTGTCTACAATGTCCAGAAACTCCAAAAAGAACCCGCGTATTGTGTCAAATCAGGAATTTCAAGGTTTGGCCGATGCGATGCTGACGATCACTTAGAGATATACGTGTTGTATGTGGTAGAGTCTGCAAAAAACAAGTTTTGGGGCAGTTCGAATGTCACTGAAATCGATATCTGATGTCCGTGAAATTTGTGCATTGAAAGTGTTACTACGTGATCGCGGCTGGCTTCAACATGCGGCCCAATAGATCCATCTTGTACGCAAGCCTGATCCACGCCATTTGACTGCCCGAAATAAAATCTCTAATACTTACCACCGCTAATCAACGTCGTATTATTCCTTTCGCTGATTCCTCGACCAGTCAGGGGACGTTCGATAGTTTCCGGGCACGCTGTAGCACCCACACCGCTCTCTCCCAACGAAGTCTCGATGCTGCGGCTCCTGAGGCTTCCAGAGTCCACTGGAAATCCGATACAATAGCCATGTTGAATTGGAGATACGTTGAATCCCTAGGGTACTCCATGTACACTTCCAAACGATTCAATCTTTGCCATAGCTCAGTCAAGGTCCGGCCAATTTGCGAATCGGATCTGGCAAGGGGATGGTCCGCGGCTAGACGTCCATAATAAGTCTCGAAGCCGAGCCGAAGAAACCTTAGATTTGGTAGATGCTGGAGGAAGGTTTGCAGACAGGAATGATCTGTCTCCAGGATACGATAGTTGTCGAATGCAATAGTCCCCCAATCAGGATCGTTGAGCTGAACACTTGTGATGAGTCCATTGGGGCGAATTAGACTGTAGCTAGTCTCTGGCATTGGCATTGGGAAGTGGAACACGTTATACCGATAGAAGAAAGGTTTCGCCTCGGCCTGGGTAGCTTTACTGGTTCGGAGAAGGGCAAGCTTGGATTTGAGGCTGGATTTCGGTTGCTGGATGGTTCGCTTTGTCCGATTTGGAGTTTCGTAGACGAAATAGTAGGTGTAGATGATAGCACGGATCTCGGGTGGGAAGGCAAACAAGTCGATGGTTGGCTTGTTCATGAATCGCCCTTGAAAATTCCGTGTTGCGCGGCGAGCTGCGTTGCCCTTCTTGTCTCGAGCTACAGCCAGCATAATGAAGCTTTCCGTGCGTGGTATTGGATGTACTTTGGAGGGGAGTAGTCAAGAGATTGCAGTCGTTGGTGTACAAAGTCGAGAAAATTCAGAATGGATAAGGCCTTGAGCGAGAGTTGTGTGAAAATGCATTTAAGATGTATGAAGGAAAGGAACCTCTATCCACAGAAAATATACCAGCGGGTGATCTAGTATACAAGTGTCATGCGCGTGCCTTGGCATGGCTTGCATGACAGTAACACTCCATGCCGCCAACACCATTCCTACACCTAAGCAGATAACCTGAATGAGAGTTGGATTGCGCAACATGTGTGGAGACCTAGCCAACCCCACGAACCTGTGAGGGGAAAAATTATATCGAATATGTGCGCTAAAGCTGTATTGTTGACCTTGAGGCCATCAATCTTTTCAAAAGAGACTTGAGAGGCGCACGTGAGCTTAGAGACCTGCTCAATGACGACTTATATGGTGTAAGTTACCGTTAGAAAGAGCATGCTCAAATAAGAACTGATACACCATTCTAGATTGGCTTGGAGTATTAAGACGCGCTGGTAGACGATGATCTTCCAGATTAGACTCGGTAAGGTAATTCAATTGCTCTCGCTTGATAGAGGACAACCGTAGTCAGAATCGCTAGCAGCATTTAGGGCAGCTTTCACTCCGGCAGACCCTTCACGCAATCACCTCCAGTACTCTGTCGAGATCAGAGGCATCATGCTTTGTTATGGTAGGACGCCGCGGTGACCACACAGACTTGTGCAGTCTACTACGCCATGAAAAAACAGCGACCCACGCCGTAAAAAATGACGTTTCTTGAACTCAGCGAAGGTGCGATGGCCTGCCGGGACGAAATACCCTCGTCCCAATCATGCAGTATGACGAGTTCCATGCTATCCACGTCCGCCAGCAGCTCATCCTACTCTCCAGCTTTTACCGAGACATATAGAAAACGATGATCGAGGTTCGGATGGCGGGAGCTGTGGCTTCGTCGCAGACGCTGCCCAACGATTCAACAATATTCGAAAGCTTGAGCCTCATTATTAGTCGTCTACTTAGGGCCAGCAACTTGAGAGTCCCCTACATTGGAGGATATTGGACCTCATTTGACCTATCTGCGGTTCCTGTTCGGCATCTGAAGGTGAAACATGTGGCACTTGTAAAGGATTGGTGTTGCTTCAGCGCATATGACCTTTTAGGTCAGAGGCAGAGAAATTTTGCGTACGAGAGTCGACCTCTACGTAGCAGTCTCGGTACTCAGGAACCGACTACCTGGGTCTCGCGGCTCAAAGAGCGCTTCTGCTCTCTCGAATGAATGCATATTACGCTTTGTGACTTGGTGAAATTACTGGTCATGAGATGGTATGGACTGGCAGCTTGACTGTTATGAGTGCAAATGCCTTGACCCGCAATACTGCAAGAATGAGAAAGAAAGATGGCAGAAAGAGAGTCTGTACGGGAGAGACATGTCGGGACTCCCGGCTGTCGTCACAAATCAAGAGGGCAACGGCTGTGAGTGTCACTTCATCTGCAGACATTATCATCATTATCTTGACGACTTATATTACGCTTTCGTTTTGTCACGTTGGCTAGTTCCGAAACACTTCCCTGGGCAATGCTCGCTTGATACTGTTTACCCCGACACTCTCCATCCTTAACGTATGTATCGTAACATGGTTCCCCCAAGGAAAGCATAGTATCATAGCGCACATACACCGAACACGAGGAGTCAAGGATGTTGTTCGAATTGCAAGGGGAGGAACAAGGCGCAGTGAGCATAGACAAGGAAAGTGTATTACAAAGCGGAAAACGCGTATCCAAGTCGGCCCAGGAACAAAGGCATGGCCAATTTTGCTTCAAAAAGGTATCAGATTGAAGCCATCGTTATGACATCCGGCCTAGAGGTTTCAGGTGGCTTTCTGAAAGGGAGAAGTACGCTTTGGAGGTTGAAATTGAGCAAGTTTGATAATCTAGGTCCCCAATCAAGTCTCAGACAGAGTTCCTCCAGCTATCAGTCGCCATGGCTGGACAATTAGCTTGCAGCGCCAAAGAAGAACTTTGCCAACCTTCCGTCCCTATCTATCTTTGACCACCCTTCCCGGCCTACGCAGAGGCTTCTCTATACTCAAACCGATGTCTTTGGCTGATTTCTCTGGCTAACTCCGCGTCGGCCATCGATTCAGGACGTCGCTGTAAAGACCAGATAGACCTGTGGCAACCATCTGGCTCTTTACCTATCATGCGATGAACCCATTCTGATGTGGGCCCAATTACCTCCCGAAACTCTATCAGGCTGTTTTGTTCAAGATGGACCACAACAATCTCCAAACGATCTAGTCGGTTCCACAATTGAGCTAGCATTCGCGCCGTCTTGGTATTGGTATGGGGCTGGGCCAGATCCATGATGTCGTATTCCCAAGGAATAGGATCATAGCCAGTGATGGCGGTGAGATTGAGCCTGAGGAGTCGTACGTTGGGGAAGTCTAACAATATGCACTCCACAGTAGAAGACGTGAAATGATCCCATTCAGATAGATCCACAATAGGTAGCGCTTTGAGCTCGACTCTGGTAAGACATTGATGCATAGGCGCAAGCCAGCTAATGGAAGATGGAGTTAGAAAAGACCCTAGCGGCCTTCCTACCGGAATATGAAGGATACGGTATATCCAGAACAGGGGCAACGCTTCCGCCAGCACCGTCTTGCTGGTCCGTAAGACTGGAAGTTTTAATGGGAGCGTCGTAGCCTTGTCACAGTCTGACTTGGATTCTAGTGGTGATTGCTCTTGTGCCCAAGAAAAGAAGTGCGTATAAATCATGGAGCGAAGTTCGAGCGGTAAGCCAAAGAAGTTGAAGGGCGCCCACTTCGTGAATCGTCCCTTTCCGTCCCGTGCTGCGTAAAAGGTTGCTTTGTGTCTCTTGGTTCGCATCATGATTGACGTGAGTAAGTATGCCGGAATGTCCAATCGATAGCCGTAGTAGAAGTTCCGAGTCTGTTGTGAGCCAAAAGAAATAGAAAAGGTAAAAGATCAGACGGATCAGAAAGGGCGCATGAATAGAACATTCACTGTCGACTGTACTGCGACAGCAACACAGACACGAGATGTTGATGATAGAACACTCAAGTATCTCTGTGTCAGATACTGGGCTGTGTCGATCAGAAGTTCGACTAGGCTCCTGGGCTAATATTGCCATGAAGATCACATGACTAGAATGCTTATTAGGGCAAGTTTCAAAATTCGCTTAATGGAGATACCAACTATTCATAATTATGTCTGAAGGGGTGATGGAGTTCTAGAGAGATGATTTGATAATGTCAGTTTCTTCGTACCATAGTATGACCTAATATCTACCAAGCAATGATCCATAACAATTAGTGAGACTTGTGATTGTATGAAATGCATTTTCCGTCTGCTGATAATTGAATTGAACAGCAGACCTCAAACACCCATCAGAGCGGTGACATAATTGCTCTTTACTATGATTCAAGACTCTGAGCATCGAAACTTACTCTAGTCACTATTTATATCATTTCACTCTCGTAACTAAGAATCTAGATAGAGAGATTGCGCGGTAGACAATATGAACAAGAGATACAAAGATTGAAAAGGCAAAGGTAAACCAAGCCGCAAGGTGGGAAACGGGCGACGGGTTTGAGGTTTGAATTGAGGCTGCTTCTATGCTTGTCACGGCCATGGTTCACTCCCACAAGTCTCTTGTATTGTCAGAATGAACTTCAGGGAAGACGTAGTATGGTCCAAGTCTTGAAACTACCACGCGCATCCTTCCCTCGTAGCCAGAACTCCCTCATTTCAGTCCGCTCTACTATGCTCAAATGATCCAACAGGCAGTAGTGTATTGTCCACTGTCGGTTCGAGATAACCATTGAGCGCCTCTCAAAATATGCACATCTTGCCATTTTTTCTATTCAACCATCTGCCGTGTTGTTTGCGGATCATCTCAGCCGCTGATTCCAGAAGACCTCTCATCTTTATTGCTCCGCCGCATCCATAGTCTTTCGATGCTGTCATAGGAAAAGTAGTGTGTGTAGATCAACAATCGGAGCTCTCGAGGCAGTGCGAACAGATCGAATCTTGGTGGCATCATGAACCGCCCGCGACAACCTTGTAGACGATCCATAGATGGCAAGGTAGAGTTAACCTGGTTCAAGAAGCTGGACACGGTGCCTGAGACCAAGTCCGCAGAGCACGATCAAGGACATAAGTGAGGCAAGGAACCTTCCATTTGAATGAAAGAGGACTTTCACCTCGTGCTTTGTGTTGACACAGGCATAGCACAACTGAAGCTAAGGGGACTTTGGGGTTGGACATGATCAAACGTGTCGAGTGTGGACGAAGAAAGCACAATAAGCCCGACAAAGCGTGATGGTGATTCGATTTTCAAGTGTCTTTTTCACACTTAATCCATTTGTGCAAAATAGACATGTGTCATTTGATAACCCTCATGTTTCAACCCGGTCATTCAACGTTGTTCTGGCACCCCCGCTCGTGTCGAGCAAGCATGCTCCTTCCTCACTGGTCACGGTACAAATATCCAGCTGGCTTTATCATAACTTTTGGCTTCCGTGCGTCCTTGAAAGAATTCCTGCCGTGTTGTAATGACGAAACAGACGTCTGAAGTGACCTTCCCGACCCTTCAATGAGTGCGACTTGCCACCAGTAAGCCTCAGGAGAATTGACCTCGCAAATTCTTAAGACCTCGTCATCCTTCAAATGAACGAAGATCATCTCCAGACGTTACAAACGCTCCCATAGCCGAGCCAGCAAATCAGACGTCCTCGTTCTTCAATGAGCCTGAGTTAAGACACGAATTCTCGAGTGCATGAAGATGCTGAACATTAGAAAGCGCAGCTTAGAAAAATAAGGGTCCAGACACTGCAAGTAAGGCGTCATTGTCTTATCCCAAGTGCGCCTTTGAAAATGGGGTGGCTCGATGAGATCCGCTCTGGTTATGTGGGGCAATACAGGTGTCAATAATCTTATGTCCCGGCCTTCGGTAGACTATGAGACGGAAATTGAACACTTTTTAGCTCCGGAACAGATCCTGAAGCAGGAGGTAGACATGTAAATAAGAAGCCATATGTCATCAAACGAAACATTGAGGCACGAACACTAAGTATCCCAACACTAATCAACCTCACGCGCCACGTAGATATGATGTTTCAACCTCTGTGATATCTCGGAAATCAATTTCAGCCTTTCTCAGCCCTTTTCAAATATGCAAATACATAGGAAGCGTCGATTAGTGTAATTCTTTGTTATCAGGCATTTCAGCCCTGGCTTTTGCTTTTGAAATCGCGTAAAAACTGACATGTTGGTTTGCCGTCTCGTCTGCTGCTCTACGCTGGATGCTATCTGTGTGACCCAGCAGCAGGTATTGTAAGTCAGATAGCGCTACTGGTACTCATTGAAGAAATCGGATCATGGCTAGTCTTACCGAGGCATGTGTGATTTTGATAATCATTGCGTATTGCTTTCAAAGGGCCGGGTTTAATATACGATTGCCAATGTTCATGCTTCCGGAGACGAGATGTCACCGTTGAACTCGTCGTATGTAGAGCATAGTGAGGCCAACTCTGAGGGAAGGTGTGTTGGAAAATCGGCGGCAGAAAGCAACGCCAGGAAAAGATCCCGCCGCGAAATGCCGAGCAACATGTAAATTATCGGCAATGACCATATCACGGGGTAGTTTGTGAACGTATCAGAGTTATACGCCTGCTGCCAGGAGTCCTCAACTCATTTACCTTATAAACACCCCGGACGGACCTTTCTGTTCAATCCAATTCCAACTTCCAAGCCTTGAGATCACTCGCTTATCGACATGCCAGACTCTTGTACTCCCTTCGCTGGTACTCTGGACCGATCTAGTGACCAGATGGATTTCCACAGTTCTAAGCCATTGCGCCAGCCCAAGGCGTGCCCCGAAACGTCCTGAACCCAATATGAGTCTGGAGTGATCATTTCTCGAAAATTTACGATGCTCTGATTCTGATATGAGAACAGTAAAAGCTCCAAACGATGCAGACGCTTCCACAGCTGTATCAAGAGCTCAGCTATTCTTGATTCACGTCTCCCGTAAGCGGAGGGCTCTTTTGAATCGAGGATGGCCAGATTAAGCCTCAGAAACCGTAGGTTAGGGAAGTTGTCGAGAAGACATTTGAGGTATGTACAAAGATACCCATTCTGTAGTAGCCGAGGATGCACTAGCTCCACTTTAGTCATCGGCTTTTGGGTTGAAGGGAGGAAGATCGATCCGATGGCGTTGGGGTCCGAGACCCGAAAAATGTGGAGTCGGTAAAATATAGGAATAGCTTCGGCTCTGATGATTTTGTTGGTTCGTAGTAGGGGGGTCTTAATATGCAAAGTGGATCGAGTCTGACGTATTGAATTAGTCTCCAGATCTATCTGTGGCTCCTCATATGAGAACAGGTGTATGTAGACGATTCCGCGTATCTCGGGTGGTAAAGTGAAAAGGCTCGGAGATGGTTTCTGGCCCTCGAACGAATGAACTTGGGCTTGCTGGTCGGTCATTGAGCTCATCGCTGATGTTGACTCCTTAGGCTTGGCCATTCTCGGAAAAATGGTCTTGGTCCAGGTCTTTGGGACCTCTCGCGCATTGACTGGATATTGAATGAATCGCCTTTCAAAATACCATAAACTGGACTGAGGAATCGAGATCTTGGTGTTTCAGAGAGCAGGTGTTGTAGAGGCAGGTGAAGGCACATGTAAAATCCAAATAGTTGTCACGGTATGGACCATGGGAGGATTCCTTGGCGCGGAGCGGGTTTACCTTATTCCGTTGCTTGGCATGCCCACATAGATATCTCACCTACACTCAGATAGTTCATCATCACTCATACATACACTTTACCCATGACATGCACGTCACACAGTTACAATGTTGTCTACGTCACACAAAAAGCAGATCAATCCGACACAGAGATAGCTCGGTACGGGTGGCAATCCCGAGTGTGAGTGTTTGGGTCCACAGGGATGTGTCGTATTAGGACTCTATGATACTTTAAAATATGGATTGCACTCTTACCCCCTGGGAGATGAACTCCCTCATGAATCTCAATGTCCTCCAGCATTTGTTAGTCCCCAGAAATGGAATATATTCGCGGAAACCTCCTTACTCTGCGGAGCGACTAGCCAGCCAATGTCTTCCATCTCTACCTCGTGTAGCATGCGTAGCCAGCTATACTGCCGTAACCCTTGACTCCTTCTTCCTGACCCCATGAAATGATCTCGAGCATACCTACGACTTCACTGCCATCACAGTAGACCTATATTCTGCAATTCCGACTCCATCGGGTTTGATCGGCATAGCGGCATTTCGCTTTACGCTCACACATATACGTTCACAGGTAAAGATATGAATGAGCTGTGTTTGACAGCCAGCAAGCCTATCCGTGTCAGAGGGAACCTGGAGGATGAAATTTCCCATAGTATAGTTAATGGTTCGTATATCAAAACACCAATAACAGCGATCTTGCCTAATAAACAGTAACATCTTCAGGCATCGCTCAGTACGATGAGATTCATGGATGCCAAGGACAAGAAAAAGGACGAGTGGCTGAATCAACAAAATGTAGATCAATGATCGCAATACACAAACGGAGCCGTGCCGACTGCATACCTAGTCTGTCTGACACAACTTCCAAGTACGGCAGCTTTGTTTGGTTCCTAGATTAAAGCTCGACCCGGGCAGATTTTGCTTATTGTATCTCCTCAAACATCACGGCATGCCCGTATTTCAGCTTCAGTCTTACCGTGAATCACCATTCATCGGTCCAATCCCCAATGCAGCTCCTTGCATACACTCCACTCCACTCTTCTCGCTCCCAGCAACCATATACACTTCGCTTCGTAATCTACAACACGTGGCTTCCACTTGGCCCCCGGCACCACGACCTCCCCGAGCTGCTTGCATAAAAAGTGCTGGAACCCTGCCTCGCCAAAATCACCCGTTTGCGGAATCACGATGGTCAAATCATCGAGTCTTCCCCAGATCTCTTTCAGGCTCTGCACCGAGGCCCCATTCTTGTCGATGAAGTGCGTTTCCAGTGATTGGTTGCGCTGTTGACGTATGAGAGGATTCGTTCCTGGTAGGAAATGCCTTGACACCGTTGGTATACCGGGTGGTGAATTTGTTGCCGTGAGGCCGGTCCACGTTGGGGCTACACCGAGTCCTGGGACCACTCCTGGCATATGGCGCATGGAAGCCAGTGACATGCCATATTGAGCATTCATGCCCGGCATCATCATCATTGATCCTGGCGGGACGCCGAGCCTTACCACTGGGGTGTGACCCACGGTTTGGGGATTTATCGTCCCAGGCTGTGGAATGGAGACTTGGTCGCGATAGCGCTTGTGAAAGAAAACAGGCGTCTGGTGCTTAGGGCGCAGCTCTAGCCTCAGTGTCCTCAGGTTAGGGCAGCGAGCTTCTATGAAGCGCAGATGCTTGGAGATGCCGAGATCTGACACAGGTGTATCGAGCCTTCCGATCCAATCTTCATACACCAGCTCTAGGTGGATGAGTAGCTCCCAGCGACCCTCTTTTTTGATAGTCGCGAAGGGCGGAGGGAACCAGATAGTATGAATAGAAAACGAGAATTGGTGGTATTTGTAAAATACAGGGAGGGTTTCGGAGTGGATGAGCTTGTTGACCAGTAACAGTCCGGATTTGGAGATAGCGAGGACCTTGGGACGTCGTATCGTTCTGATACCGGTACTAATGCTGGCCACATCAAGTATGTGCATGTAGATCTGCGTACGAATCTCGGGTGGGAGATCAAGGAACCCGGTAGTTTGGAGCTTATTGGTGGACATGATGGATTGATGACAGGCTTCGTGACCTACGGGGGGAAAGAGTGGTTTGTAAGGAATTTTGGAAGAGGAAGATGTCCCTTGAGTACTGAGCTAATCCCGAGCTGAGAGCAACACTACCAACAACAGCACCACCGTTACGGAGCATACAGCGTGTTGTTTTAGTTGTCATGAGCTGAACACATGAAGAGGTATGGAAATGATAGAGAGACTAAAACAGTATGACTCTACGACACTCCATCATTTCCCGTTGCGAGCTATGTCATGTTTATGGCTAGACGGTATAGAGTCACATAATGGAAAGGATGGATGGGCAACAAATTCATGTCACCTGGATGATCTCGTTACCTGAAGTTCGTGTCACATGTTTGCTATCTCAATAAGTGGTTTATTATAACACTAGTATGAAAGCCTGAAGGTGTCATCAACACCTTTAAACCCACTAACTTGATGCAATTACGAAGAATTTGTCATCAATCATTTACTGATATATGGTGGGTCATTATCAGATTGCTGAGATCTCTACGCCTACATGATCCGATGAATATTCAAATGGGAGCATAAGGAAAGGAAGATCGGTGGGCCGGAAATTCTTGGTAATTTCGTATCGTCCGATCCAATATTGCTTAATGCTAGGATAGATCTTCTCGAGTCTCAACTTCTTGATCTCTGTGCATCTACCACAAACCCCAGATAAGACCTAGTAATCATCTTCATGATTCTATTCCTTACCCCTCTTAAGCGGAAAAAAAATTCCACTTCCCAGTGTGCTCAGCAGTCCACCCATTCCTTCTCAATTTCAAAGCGGAAGCTCCATCTCCCAGTATGCTGATTCGTCCACCTATGCCTTTCCGCCAACCCCAACCACCACTCCGTCTCTGGTTCCACCCCCCTCAGCAAATTGTTGATGACATGTTCTGTAAATGCAGGCAACCCGAAATCGCCCTGGGCGGGCAAGACAATTGTCAACTTATCCAGCCTCTCCCAAATGCTCTTCAGCTCCCAGACCGATTTGCCTTTATTATCGATCAAATGCTTCTCAGCGAGGAACCCAGGATCCATCATCAGCTGACCTGCCACGGGCGGTGGTAGAGTAGAAACCGATGGAGCAGCGCTTGGTATAGCAAAGCCTGGCAAAACAAAGCCTGGGGGAGGAGAACCCGGTGGAACAGAGGCCGGTGAAAGAGCGTCCCACCGGGCCCGTGGAATAGGTCCCGGTAAAGCGGATCCTGTTGGGACAGGGCCTGGTGGGACATAGTCGAGGCTTGGTATAGTGAAGCCATGTGGAATAGAGGCCAGTGGATCCAAGATCCACGACGGTGGCGGACTCGCCAGATACCTCACATGCTCCGGCAACCGAAGTCGCCAGTATACATGGAAATACGTTAGAGTCATCGCCGTACCCTTGGGCCTCAGTTCAAGCAACAGAGTCTTTAAAACCGTGCACGTTCGTTTCACGAAACGAAGGTGTTGAGAGATGTCCATGTCCGAGAGCCCAGTGTCGAGCTCATCGATTCTTCTCTCAAAGACGATCTCCAGGTTGACGAGAAGGTCGAAGCGGCGGCCGCTGGGGGTTAGGAAGAAAGGTCGCTCACGGGGATAGTCGTCGATATGAACGGAGATGATGTGGTATTTGTAGAATATGGGTATGGCTTCTGAGAAGATAAGTTTATTGACTAAGAGGAGTCTCAGTTTAGTCTTGGCCGAGACCCTGAGGCGAGGGATTGTTCCTAGACCGGAGCTAATAGTAGCGATTCTGAGAAAATGGCTGTAGACCTGCGTTCGGATTTCGGGGGGAAGATCCAGGAAGCCAGTGGGTTGCGGCTTCGATGAGGCCATCCTAGGCTACTTGTAGGCTTGAGTTGTATGAGGAAGGGAGAAATGAGGGTATGTGAAGAGCAAATCGAAAGAAATGCTCCCCAATATATGCTTGCAATATCCCGTGTTGCGAGAAGGGGACACTGCAGCGTCATCACACACATTTGGGTATCGAAGTTGAGTAACAAAGGTCTTTGCGGTCTCTTCCTGACACTTATGAAATCCAAACCTTGAAGCCATCATAGCCCTTTTGTTGTTCCTGCGATGCTCATATCTCTCACACAGGGGTGAAACCCACGTCGGAAAGAGCGACAATAAATGCTTAAGCGTATGTTATGTATTCGGAGGCCAACGATCTGTAGCCACTGAAGTCAAGATAGATATGTTCAAACTAGTCGCTTGAAAGCTGGCGAACACAAGATACCTTCCCGAATCCTCATCACATCCTCCAGGGCCACCATGATCCTCCAGGACCACCATCATCCCAGTCTCTTCGTATTATGTCTCCTGTACTACAAATCTCCCGTCCACCGGCGGCAGCTTCTCGTTCGACCCCAATAACACATAAACATCGTTGCACCGCCCGAGATGTCTTCTAATCCATGCGAAGAAACTCAGGTCTTTAAAAGAAACATGTTTCTCCTCGTTCCCATGGTTGTGAAAGACACAAAAGACGAGGTAGGGAGCTTTGTTCGCAACGCGGCCGGCTTTGTACTTCCTCAAGCCTGAGATCGCATGTCAGTCAAGATTCTATATGAACTGCAATGGTCGGAGTGTGTACCTCTGAGATTGCTCCTCTTTTCTGAGCTCACCGTGTTGGTGGTGGTGTCAAAAATAATGACATGGTCACTTTTGGTGGCGTCTGCGATGTTATCGTCTGGAGGGTAGTCTCTGGGAGGCATAACTTAAATAGACGACAGGTCTTACAGAGAGTTACAAGTATGATACGTCAGGTAGACTAGATAACCGGATTTGGGTACATAAGAACTCGCGCGCGTAAAGGACAAACATATGCTCGGCACGTACAGCCTGCCTCAAACAGGGAATGATCCGCTCAGAACAATGATCCAATTGATACAAATGCGCGGACCCTCTGTGGAGTGAGACGTGTCAAGAGGGAAATGTCATGAGAACCTCGTTTTGCATGTAGTAGTGTCAGACGAGTGACGGGCCCCGAATGCTATTGGCTACAATCTGATGCTAGGATCGAAGCAACAGCCCCTGGTAGGACTGGCTATTCAGACCGTAGCTTGATTCTCTTCTCTGGTGGCGGAACCTCTTGCCCCTCTCTCATGCGCAGGTGAATATCGTTGCACTGTCCAAGCAGCTTGCCAAGCCTCGTGCGGTAGCCTTGCGCCTTGAAGGGAAAAGCGCAGAGCATCAACCCCTCGTGCCAAAATGCAACTTTGTTGGCGCATTTTGACACATGACCGATCAAGTAGTTCTTCTCATTCTCTGGAAAACAACGTGAGCGATTACGAAGATTTGTCCGGAGAAGTCAGTCTTACCTTTGAGGTCTTTTCGCATGACTTGAGTCAAATTGAACCCGTCTGAATAATCGAAAAGCAAGACCTTGGACTTGTCGCCCTTTTCGGACATTTCGCGCTTTCGTGACTGTCTGTAGCTTGTTACTTGATTGCGTTCTCACTTGATGCGGTATGAGTGGAGGCTTCGACTGAAGTGTGTTGACTGGATTGCGTTGACTGGAGTGCGTTGACGGGATTACGTTGTGCGTTAGGAAGGAAGGAAGATTTGGAGAATGAGCAGAATTATAAAGAAGCATGTACCACTCGACACGCTGAAGTGTTCCAATAAGTTGAAACAAAGGGGGGCTTCCCGTAATGTGGCGATCTTCTAACAATGTCAGCAGACATCAGTCACCCGTGCCGATTGGTCTATGGGTCTCGTGACCAAGTGTGTCATATGATTGATTAAATCTATCAATGTGTTGCATGAGTCCAGGCTTCCGGGACTGAGCACATTCTATGATCTAGGCACTTGCTCGGATCAAATCCAGCAATTTTTAGAAATATCCACCACGCTAATAGAAACCATGTTATCCCACTCTCGCAAAAGCGCCTTCATCACACTCAACAGCTGTAACGTAAGTAGAGTCTCTTTTCCATGCCGAAAGACTCACTCAATTCACGGACCAAATATGTCGTTACACAAGTCCATACACTGGCGCAATCTTAGACCCGTGTCTTGACCTCCAGCCGTCTGGGAGCCTCCCAACGGTCTGCTTAAAATTAACATCAGTATCAAAGCTTGATACCCGACCGATGTTGTACTGGCGATCTTCTTGACTGATGTATCAGCTTCTGATGTGGTGTAACAATGATCAGGAGATACTCTGCTCGGTGTCTGGGGGTTAGACGCTCCGTGATGGGATCGTATATGTAGACTCGGTCATGCTTGCTGTCGTTGACGCCGTCGCTCGGAGCGTGACTCTTTTCACGCTCTTTGCGAGCGCGTGGACTGTCATCGACGTCATTGTCTAGTGGGCTGTATGTGTCTGAAGTTTCATGATAAGGTCGAGGCTTTGTTTATGAAGTGTAGGGTTATCGGCCATAAGTACCGGAATTTCTCAAGATCTGGTTGCTCTGTAATCGCATCGTGTTATGGTTTGACCGCGTTTTAACCCGGGCGCATTATGCCGACATTGTTGCGAGTTATTTGAATGAGATATTGAAGGCTGGGAAGAGTGCATCATGGATGGAAGAGTATGTACTACTGGAGTGGAAATTTTGAAAGTGAATACTTCGACTGAAACCTAGGAAGGCTTTATGCAACGTGCAAAAAGCATTAGCAGACCATGATCACAATGACTAATCAGCTAGCACGTTTCGTGACGAATGTGTATTGATGCACGGTAAAACCGCTGTCATGACCGAAATCTGTATGTCAATGCACCCATGGGTTTCGCTCGCCTCCTGAAACCAAACGCAAAAAGATAGTCACACCTTTCTCTGTACTAACACCCCACCGCTCCACCCTCTATGGTATAATGTCCCGCTGTTGATTTTTCGCCCTTTGAGCATTACCTCTCTTGCACCCGCTTCCATTTCCTGCAATAAACTGAGAACCCTTTTGATTCAAAGACCTTCCACCATAGTATCGTGGGACAGACAGCTCTGAGGCGGCCTCCGTATTTCTCATCACTCAAGACCACAACACTCAATTCATCAGTGATCCTAGAAAGCTCCTGGAACTCCGTGGCAACTTCAAAATGTGGTAAAAGCTGCAAGAACTCGGTCAGGTAAGACCAGAGTGTCGCACAAAAAGCCTCGGCCATTACCCCGCCTGTATAGTCGATGTAAAAGCGGTCCAATTCTAGGTCCGTCTCGGTCGATAGCTCAATGGTAAAGCACTTCAATGACTGGACATTCTTTCGGATGTCCTTTATTGAATTGCTAATAGCGGATGGCATGTCGTGCCAGCAGAAGAACCTGTCGCCACTCTCTTTGACCATCAAGCGATAGAAGAGACTGACGTGCGACAATCCGGGGGCTCTTGCCTCGCTGGGACGTGCAAGCGTCAAGGTCTGCCATTCCGTCCAGGAGCAATATTCGACCCCCTTGAAGAAATGATGTTCGGCATTCAACGCGAAGCGAAAAGCGTGGGATTGGTAGAAGAATTGCAATGCTTCCGTGAAGACTTGTCGACATGATAGCAGGATTGGTAGTTTGTCTGAGGCTGTCGCACGGTGGTGACGTCGTGGGCTAGACATGATGCGCTGGAGATCCAGCATTTCGTTTGAAAAACATTCCTCATAGATGATGGCTCTAACTTCTTTGGCAATGCTGAGAAAGCGGCTGGCTGGTTGCTCGTCCCATGACATTCCACGACTGCTGGACATTGGTGCTTGACACCCAGCAGATGTTGGATGGACAGGATTGAGATCCACAAGTCGTGAGATGTCGAACTGATAATTTGGTAGATAGTCCCGAGTGAACCAAATTTTTTCGGATAAGTTGATGTAAGAGAGATGTCATTGTTTGCTCAATCCCCCTAGCGGTCAAAAGTAACATTTCATCAAAGTTCCACGAAAAACAAGTGATCAAAAGTATCTACTCACATACTATCGAAAACATGGAGAGTGTGACATCCTCTCACGGGCATTTGAACCTGTAGGACTGATGTGCAACAATTTTTCACCATCATGTCCTCGATTAAGAGGATGTGTGGAATGGACGCCCAAATACTGATGTGACTTTGCGCTGATTTCTGTGCTCCACAGTTTCAGACTTCATTCTCAATGGGCATGCCATTCATAGACATCGAGTTTACGAAGTAGAATCATCTACGGGAGGGCGACTGAGGATCTTGTTGAGCATAAACTTTCGCACCAATCATTCATAGATCATCCAACGTTTTCGCGACTTTGCTAGGCATTATATCAAAAGCTAATCGCATGTCGGAGGCTCGCAGAGCTCAATTTGCCTTGAAGTAGTAATCTAGGGCTTCAGGTGGTCAGATGGTTTTCTTTTTGGTTTTTTTTTACAACGGGAAGGCCTGTAGAACTACAATATTATGATCCGCGGTCGTGCCCAAATTTGTTCGCTTTTGTTAGCATGGTCAGCTCAGGTAGACAGAACGCGTAATTAGAAGTCAGACTTTTCTATGGGAAGTTGATGCTGCGTAATCTGGATCGAACAATGGTGGCAACCATGGAGGGTGAAAAGATGCAGGGCGGAGAATTGAGCGCCGTGGCGCATTAGCGCACATATCTCTCCGTATTTGGGATATGCATAGAGGGTGAGTGACGTTAGGTCCGATATTGCCAAGAGAGGAAGCTTCAGTGTGGTCTCGGGTTGACCGTTAAAAGTTAGTGTGTAGAACGGGTGATTGATGCCCAATGTACAGGAGATGCTAAGCTATCCCACTTGCAGAACAACATGTATCTAAGCCTGATCTCTTCCACCATCGCATCTGCAACTCGGAATCCAAGTCAGGAAGAAATTGAAACGCGGGAAAACCTTCATCTCGCGAAGACGCTAGACACCAAAATAGGACGATGGGAGCTAAACAATCGGAAGGGAAGTGGTGCGAGGAGTTAACCAATAGCAATCCACGACAAAAAGCATTATCGCCTTGTCCGAAAGACCCTGCCCCCCGAGACTACCACAGGAGTTGCACCTCCTTCCCCCAAATCAATCGTCGCACTGGCATGATACACAGTGTTAATGATCTTTCGCACCGGTACCAGAGTCGCTGCTATCAATGTCATATCCTACGAAATGATGTGAATAGACACGCCCTACTCCATAAGTCCACGTAATGTCTGTCATTCGTGCAATGCGACACGATTCGAAAGCCAAAACATGCTCAAGAACCCGACCATTGACATATATTTCCCACTCTCCCAAACCCAGCAGTATCTCGATAATCTTCCTGACCGTCGGCTATGCCTTCTTGCATATGCCACGTCGACCCTATTGGTCATGAACATGTTGGCCGAACATGTGCGACTATGTCAACTATTCTCGCCAGCGGGCAGTCAGCAAATGCCTCCCCCCACCATGCGCCGTTGGGCCGCCTTGCATAGTGACTTAGTCACGTACTTGATCTCATGCCGAGGACTACTTAAATTATATTTTATGCCAACAACTTGGACCAGAGTGATTTAAACTTGACAGCTTGAAGACTGTTGCTGGCGCAATTGAGACGACCACTTGGTGTGCAAATCTGTGAAGCAAGGCCTTTGCGAGGCCTCACCAATCGCCCTCTTCTTGCTCCTTTCTGTAGACTCACGTCATGGCAGATTATCTTATTGTCGGTGGTGGTCTTGCCGGCTGTGTGCTTGCTACTCGTCTCAAAGAATACAACCCGTCGTTGAACATCACCTTGATCGAGACCGGCCCCGACGAACATGCCCATCCCCTTATCACAGAGCCTATGGGTACAATGCAACTCCACCGCAGTCCTTTTGAGTACAAGTACAAGACGATCCCACAGAAACACTATCAAGGAAGAGAAATTTTCAATGCAGGAGGCAAAGTTCTATCAGGATCCAGTGCTGTGTGCGTCGCCGCTCTCTTTTGAAGCCGGACCAAGCCGCTAAATCATTCGCTCAGGAATTATGCTGCATGGACACGTGGAGACCGTGCTGACTACGATCTATGGGGAAGATTGGTCAACGACAAACGCTGGAGCTATGACGGTCTCCTGCCGTATTTTCGCAAGACCGAAAACCATCATGATCCTCATGCTGACCCCCATCAACACGGTTTCGACGGCCCTATCTTTTCCACTCCAGCCTTGAGTCGCACTTACCCACTCACCTCGCAACTAAAAGAAGCATACCAGCAGGTAGGCGTCAAAATGAGCTCAGATCTGAACAGCGGCGATAATAAGGGCATGGCACCTCACATCGAGATCTGGTACAAGGGTAAGCGACAACCAGCAGGCAAAGCCTATGGACTTTCCGGAGTTGACATCCTGACCAACACCACTGTCAAGCGCATCCTGCTTGGCAAATCTCAAGGTACCAAACCAAGAGCTTATGGTGTTGAGCTTACCTCAGGCAAGACGTTGACCGCGAAGGATGAAGTAATTATCAGCTGCGGTGCCATCCGAACTCCTCAACTACTCATGCTCTCAGGCATCGGCGCACCGTCAGAATTACAGAAGCACGGCATCCCACTCCAAGTCCCCTCTCCAGATGTAGGTCTGAACTTCTCCGATCACAGCAGCATCATGCAGTTCTACCACATCCACGACCCTGAGAAAGGTCTCTGCGCCCCGTCCCCAGCCTTCAATCATCCTTCATTCATCGAGGGTTTTCCCAACGACTATATCATCGCCGAATCTGCCCCAACAGATCTTCTTAAGAAAGCGCTCCAGCAAGACTTGGCGTCATTATCCACCACCGACACCACACCCGTAACCGATACCCACCCGCACCTCTCGCCTCCTCGCTCACACTACCAAATTCTTCCCATGTATGCCCCAACCGAAATCCCGCTTACGGACATGAATATCCCGGTGGACGGCAGTATCATCAGCATCGGCGTCCTAAATCTTCTCCCCACCTCGCGAGGCTCCATTACCTTGACCTCCACCGACCCTACTGCGGACCCTGCCATCGATCCAAATTACTATGCCACCGAAGCCGACCGCGTGATTCTCCGCGCAGCCATGCGACGCAACATGTCCGCCTTCGAAACGCCGCAGGGGCAGCAGGTAGTGAAGGAGGAAGTAGCACCCGCGGGCTTCCCGTCCTTGACCAGCCGCAGCACGGACGAGGAGATCGACAGGCGTGTTCGTAGATGCGGAGGGACTTTCTACCATACTTTGGGGACGGCGAGTATGGGCAAAGTGGTGGACACGGAATGTCGCGTGATTGGCGTGGAAGGCCTGAGGGTGATAGATGCGAGCGTGGTGCCGACGCCCATTAGTGCGGCATATATGGTCATGGTGTATGCGCTAGCGGAGCAGGCAGCTGCAATGATGGCTGGAAGGGCGTGAAGATTTTGCACAGATCTTGCAGTCCAAAATGACATGGGTCGCTTGCTATCCTCTATCAGCTTGAGGGGGAGGAATTGCCTCGATTAAAGCTTCAAATAATGAAATGGAAGTGTCTCATCAGGATATCGTAAGTGGCCTCTTCACATAACGCCGTAAATCACGAGTTTCACCTGACCACCTATTCTGCCCCAGCTGCATCATTTAAAACGCGTGAAACTTGATCATTGCCGTGTGCATTCGTTTGTGATACTTCATAATTGGATCAGAGACGCTGCTGCAAAGCGCGGAATTTCTTTGAGATGATATTACATGGACCGTGCAACCCCAGACGTTTCATGGACCCATGCCCAGCAGCGTCATCTCTTGGCTTTCGTTAAAGTGTTTCACCCCCTGCATGGGAATACTTAGAAGCTCTGACATTCTTATCGCTTTCCAACTCCTTCTACTTTCTTCTTCGCAGTCCGGATATACTCCCCTCGGAATCCAAGCTTCTTAATCATAGGATTGACCACCTCAGACCAATTGAAACTCGACATCGCTCAGCACTATTTGACTCCCAGCTTCCTGAAGCACAGGATGGAAGCCAACACCGAAGTACCTCACAACGAGGATGACTTGGTCATTCTGTACAACATTGAAACCTGGGAAGTCTCACTAACGAAGAGAAGCGAGATCGAATGTAAGTCCCTCCAGCCCCAGTTCTACTAAGCGGATGATTGACCAGCCATCTCAAGACACGGAGGAGAAACCGGCTCGGAAGAACTCCAAATACCGGAAATCGATGCGTTGTTGAAGCACCCAGATCAGGTCTGCTCATTGCCTCTCGCAAGATGCACCACCTGGAACTTGCGTGCCAGGGGCTACGGCGCTAGGGTCGGTGCATGTATTGTTTGAAAACCCCCGCGGAGAAGAAGCAGAAGACGTCATCAGGTGAGCTGCTTGTGCAGGAAGGCGGGCGCCCGACCCCAAATCCTGTGGGTGTGGCTTTGCCACCATATTTCAGCCCGATTCTACGTACTTCGGAATAACCTTAATCCAGCGGAAAATTTCTCGTCAATTGTTCTTCAAGAAGTTTCGTGAGGATCGTAAAATGAAGATGAAGCCGGTATATATACTAATGACGTGAGAGATTTCGTGAATCATTTAGCTCAAACCTGTGCTGGCTACGGTCACTGTGCTGTCGCAACCCAATACCAAAAATAACCTGTCATTAATTCGGCTTTAAAACCCGCTGACATCGATCACTCTCGGAAAATAATGGCAAGTCTGGCACAATGATATCGTTTACCCACAATTGTTAATCCTTGCAAGATGCCGTTACTTAATCCGACCACAGCTGTCCAAGGAAACTTCAATCCGTACAATGACTCTGGCGGTATCTTCCGCAGGAGAGCACGTCCAAATGATACGAGGAAATCCCACTGGACCGCGGCAGATTGAAGGCTCCCATTGTGCTACTTGCTCATCAGAATCTTCTTGACTCGATCACATAGACATCATTGCATCGGCCCCGACGCCTTTGCCATGAAGCCTGCCAACCCAGCTTCGTCAATCTTAGCGACGCGATAAGTAGCGTTGATTCGGGCCGGTATATGTCATATCGATCCCCAAATTTCGGCGCTCGGCCGATTTTGTCTGCGTCATTGACTGAGACAGTCAATTACTTCGTTTCTGATAAGTTTGTCGAGCTACTTACGACTGACAGAGTCCCTTTTCTTCGTTGAGACTTGCTGGGTGGTCAGATCAAGTAGGATAATTCTACCGCTATTTGTGCGAGATATTTTCTGTTCAGGTACCATCTCAGTCTCAAGTTGGTATATTGGGATATCAGTAGAAGGCGGTTTGGCTGGGCTTGAAAGGCTGGAACAATCAATAATCAGGCGCTATAATTCTTTCAGTTTCAGGAGTCTAAAAGAACAGCAGAATCAGCAGGGAAAGGGGACCTTGAAGTACTCCAGCGGGAAGGCAATGATCATCTGAGTGATTGAACCCTGGCCTTCTGACGATCAATTTGCGACTTGAGAAGGTGGTACCGCAACCTCCATCTGCATGCACAGCGCTTCGTGAGATTGGGCACACCTAATTCCAGGAGAGTCATATGCCGAGACCGAAGTCCAGTTGAGCGGGATGACCGAGATTAGAAACATCGGATGGAGCGCACAAGGCAGACTGCACCTGACCCCCAATCGGGTTGTGTGGTTATGCAGGAAGCATCAGGCTGACGAATGGTCGTTACAAGTTAGCGAGTGGCGCTTCGGATCGAGCCACATCCGCCAATGAGCAACAATCTTTGGGCCACACCAGACACGCGCAGCCCCCACAGGGAGCTGCAGTGTTCCACTCTTATCACACATTAAACCGTGACACTACAGCCTCTTGAAAATTGATCAGTCCCCCAGCCTGCTTACGTCGCATGCAGCTCGAAGTGTCCAAGTAGTGGGCTCTACTGAGTTTGTTGGTCAAATATTCGAAATGAAGGTCGCAGTATCTATTAATAGGGCCGGTCTTCGAACCATTGATTTGTCGGGCGTTGGACTCAAAGAAGCGAATGCAGGAACCTTGCTACACGTCAACTTCTATTGCGCCAATAGGATATGATTTGCTTACAGCCTGCTACGGTGGAGGGGGTGCCCCGTTTCACTCTGCTGACCACCTTCCAGGCTTCATTGCGAGGCTTGTGCATCACCATCGTGCTGTTTTGAGCCTCATATCCCGCCCAGAATACATCATTAATTCTGTCACAAACATCCGAATGCATAAGCACTTTCATTTCTTGCCTCATATATCTGATCAGCCGCACTCGTTTCAAATGTCTCTCCCTCTTCCTTCAAGCTTTTGATCTCCGCCAAAGTCTGTCTTAATATAGTATATACCATTTCAATGGCCGAACCAACTACCGATGGCAAAATTGCCCGAGAGCTACCTCCACAGGACCTTGGCGACTTGACCACGATTAAGGAGGCTCAGTCTCACTCGTCTCTTTCTGATCCCCCAAACCAGGCTCCAGCCGATGATTCAGGCCCACCCGTGAATCAGCCTGCAACCGATCTAGGTGCTGAAGCCTCGTCGCCAGCCTCCCCATCGTCTGTCCTTGCGGATTTTGGAATAAACAAGACCAAGATTCAACCACCACCACCCAGAGTCATACACAAAAAAACACTCCCCCTTGAGAAAACACCGCATGGGCATACCTTCCGTCGTCACTCAACAACCGTCACTCAGCAATCACAGTCTTTCGACGAAACAAAGCTATGGGATCAGAAGTTGATCCTCTCCCTCGGTTAGTGAGACTCTTCACTGATAGAATCATAGTCTATGCACGGCTAACAAGGCCCATGAGGTGTGAAGATGGAGGCGGCATTAGGGGATATTCAGCTCTTCTCATTATCCAAGCGCTTATGGAAGCCATCATTCATGAAGAGCGTAATTGGCCTGCTGGTCCAGATCCATGGGATGGACCCGCTGAATCAAGTTATCATCCCGTCGATCCTACCATTAGTCTCACAACTGACAGCGAAAGCGCCGACCATCTCCCTCATGCTGTCAAGCAGGCTGGACTTTGGTTACCGTGTCATTACTTTGACTACATGGCAGGTACAAGCACAGGAGGTTTGATTGGTATCATGTTGGTACGTAGCAAGATAAAAGTCTACCTGCATCCGTACGATTCTCAAGGTCTGGTCGGCTCGTAGTCGAGTCAGTCCTTGTCGTGATGACTCGGAAGACTCAAGGACTGATACACAATTGTATAGGGTCGGCTGAGGATGACCGTGGACGACTGCATCAAGGAATATGAAGAACTCGGACACAAAGTCTTCGGGCGATCCCGTTGGTGCCATTTCCGCTCTCCGCTCTGGCTGCCACGAGAGAAGTATAGCCACGATGTGCTGAAGCAGGTCGTCAAAGATGCGGTCGAGGAGAGGGTTCCCCGTATAGGAACTTTTCCTGGCGGAAAGAACTTTATGTTCGATGATACCCGATGCAGAGTGTAAGTATGTTGGTTCCTTTACTTGTGCTGTACATTGAGATCAAGAGCAGGGTCTGTGTGTCATATCAACAGCAAGCTCGAGGCCAAGCCGAAGTTCCCTACCTCTTCCGCACTTACCAGAATCTTCGTAAAGGCAAGACCAAGGAAGACGCTCGGATTGATCGTAACCCTGGCCCAGCGCATGACATCCCCATCTGGGAGGTCGCGCGTGCAACTTCTGCAGCACCCTCTTACTTCAAAGAGGTAGAGATTGAAGGACGACTGTATGTAGATGGTGGGTTCGGTACGAACAATCCATGCAGGGAGATTTTTGAGGAGGTCCGCAAACTAAGCAATTACAACCCCTTATGCACCAAAACCATCATCAGTATCGGCACCGGCATGCAAACCACGCAGAGGATCCAGACCAAGAGACGTCGTACCAAGATATTCCTGTACGATGAGTTTGGCAAATTCATCCATTACCTGAACTTCGCCAGGAAATCCGCCACTGACTCAGGGGAGACTCACATTGACATGCTCCGGCAGAAGAAAGGACTGCCAAACCTTAAATACGAGCGCTTCGACGTGGATGAGGGCCTAGATGACATGAAGCTTGATGAGTGGAAAGTTCGCAAACCACTAAGACTTTATATCGGTCGGCAAATTGGGAACATTAGAGCATACCGGCAGAGGTCTTCGCAGTCGAAAAATTTTGAGGGAAGAGAGCAAGAGAAGGCAAGCGCCAAGCTGTCCCACGCTGAAGGGTCTCCAAATGGGGTAGATGCTTCAAACGCGACACCGAATCCGAACTCAGACTCTGACACTGATGCAAAAGACCCAGCTTCCCTGATTCCACTCTGGTTCCAGGAGCACAACAAGACGCTCGAGAAGATCCGGGTACACACCCAGAAATACCTCGAGAACGAGGAGATCAGGAAGAAAATCGAAGAATGCGCCCAGGTACTGGTTGAAAGCCGACGCGGCCGCGCAAAAGCTGATCCTGACAGATGGGAACGAACCTGTTTCGGCACTTGGTATCAGTGTAATGTTGAGCATTGTCCGCGAGCCGAGAAGCGTTACGATAACGATCACGCCATGGAGAAACATTTGATGCACAAACATCCGACATTTCATTCTAAGAAGGACGATGCGGCCAAGGCAAGTCTGCAAAAGGCATTGGATGATTGTAAGATTGTCGTCCAGTGAGAATTTTCTATCTGGCAAACAGCCTGGGTCGTGAGTATCAGCAATGTCATTGGGGCAAGTCATATCTTCCGAATGATTTGCCGTCATGTGAAACGACTGCTCACCTTTCGAGGCTGCTTCACGCGGTCCTGTCCGACCTTGTTGCCAACATTTGAGCGTGAAATCGAGCCATCTAGTTCCATCTTGAAGAAGTTGCCTACAACGAGCAGTCCGCCGCCTTGTGGCCGACGTAATGTCACAAAATGCGCGACGTGACTAAAGCGGCACACCAGAGGCTACTCTGAAAGCAACTATAATCCCAGCACTTTGTGACAAAGCGACACGCTCAACCAGTACAGCCGCGACAACGTTATCAATAGTTGGGTCATTATGATACGTCTCACTCAGGATAACGAAACCAAAGGGTCCATACACACTCAGAATCTGAGATTCTCTTTCTGTATGCGACCAGATCTAGTGTACTGAGTCCGGGCCAGCTAAGCTTGACCACTATTGCCCGGTCCCACCCCGCAACTTACTCATAATCTTTCACCGTCGCTCCAACCTCGACCAGTAAGGAGTCTAAGGACATTCACATCATCCTGTCCACAATCGAGCTCTAAACTCAAGCTCCAAACTCAAACTCAAGATTTCGCCCACCTCGCCATAAACTCGCGGGTCTATATGCAGCTTCCGAGTCGACGGTGCCGCAAAAGCCAGGCTCCGCCACGAAGTTTCGAGCATCTCCTCGCATCGCGTCTTCATCAGCAGATGCAGCCAGCCACTCGGACCGGTCAGTTAGTTCCCACATCACACCAAGGACTCTCCAGTCAAACTCCATCCTAGGATGCGCGCGGTGACCACGCCGCGCCTCCGTCAGCCACGATATCCACGTACAGGATCCTTAGATTGGTGCAGTGCTCCGAGCTGTGATCCAAAGTGTACAACAAAACGCTTTGGCTCTGCCGATTCTGGGCGAGGAGGCCCACGCATGCGAGTGATCCTGTCTGCACATACCTGTGGAGGAAGGTCCCAAGTACCTTTGCAATACTTGTAACACCGGGGCGTCTTTCTCGGGATACTGGCGCTTCTGCTTGAGCGCGGCCGCCATGTGAGGGTGTAAATTACATGGCTCTTGTCTAAGATTGGAGCCGCCGCGTTGCACATCTGCTTGTTCAGGATGACTACGCTGGACTTGGTTTTGTACTTTGCGCGCGTGAGATTGATATCGAGGTATATAACTTAATGCTCTGGCAAAGACGTGGCCGTAGATGATGACTCTGACCTGGACAGGTAGCTTGACTAATGGGAGAAACAAATCCCGCCATTAAGAACTGGGACCGACGATGCTTGTTGGTGAGCCGTCGACCTCTTTGCTTAACTGACATGCTGGACGAGACGATCGGCGTGATTAGTACGACCGCCGGCGAACGCAGAGGCTATGGCACACGTGTTTCTACGGTATGCACGACAATTCAGGTGGACATGCTTACCAGGATCTCGTGAGATGTTACAATGAAGATAACATGCGTAGGAGAAGACGGACAGAGAGAGAGAGGAAGAAAGTCAGGAAACATCCACCAGTGAAGATGTAATGAATGCTTAGCTATTGTGAAAGGTTGGATGGCACAGCTGGTTCGATGCTGTGAATCCATAAAGAGGGTACAATCGCTCCGATCTCCACAGATGCCAGCAACGAAACTTGAATCGCAGGGCGTGCAATTACGACGCCCCCTCGCTTCCATCGCAATCTTTCCCCAATCCTCCCTCCCAGTGATAAGAAGCCCGAAAGAAAAAGATTCCCAGTCGCAGTAATCCCGGCTCTCCAACGTCAATCTGTCCGCATCGACATCGCGCCACATGCAAGCTCCATTCAAAACCGTTCCATCGTCACTCGTTCGCAGTGATTGTTCGTGGAAATCCCAGTGACCGCAGATCTCCCGCAGTGACCGCTTCTTCCGTCCGAGAAAGGGGTGGGTGGCCACCTAATTGCTCTCGTCCGTAAAAGCCTGATTGCAATGGCAGCAAGGGTACTCGAAGATTGATTGTCTTGAGTTTCCTAGGGGATATGTAGAAGACCGAGCACATTGGGTGAGTACAAATGGAAAATTGAACTCGAGGGAGAGGTCCAGATGAGGTATCAGAGATAGTAACGGCTGCGATGACGCTGATATCAAGTTGAGATATCAGGAGACATGTCACGGGTGGGGCGATCACTTTTGTAGACAGGAACATTCTCTATGTATACCCTCGATTCAGTCTTGCGTCAATTAAGGTAAAGCTCTGGGAGCAGCAGCAAGTGGATGCTCTGGCGTCGCAATTGAGCCAGAAATTGTTCTGTTGACTCGATACCGTCACGTCCGTTAAAGGATCCATCATCCTGTGCGCCGAGCCCGAAGTCGTATGTGCCATGGAGCACGGGCAACAATTCACTATAGATCTGCTTGCTGATCAGTGCCATGGATAAGAGGTTTTAGCATAGCTGAATCTTTCCCCTGACACGATCTCTTAGTATTGCTGAGGCCGCTGTGGTTTTGGTGCATGCCGCATCGCAATTTAAATATTCGGAACAGACCCCTTCGTAGACTTCAACCCTCAATGCGCGGGCACGCTAACGCCACCAATAGGCTGACAAAATAACGCAGGAGCTGAGGTTTTTTTACTCTTCCTCTCTCGGAAACTCAATAACTCCAGCGTCGAGGGCGGTGGCTCACTATCGAAAAGGGGTAAAGGGTCATCCAAGTCAACTTCTCGTGGTGGTATCTCAGGCTGGAAGAGTGCGATGATGTCCTAAAGCATTAATCTAGGATACTGACGCTCTATAGTCATGGTCCAGTAGATTTTATTAGCCATTCGTTCAATCTGCTTTTTGCCTGCTTGGGATGGTTGATGATGGTTTTTGGCATCCAAAGGGAGCAAGGTTTGGACTCGGTATGTACCCTCTGAAGTCGCGCCATCGAGGCGGTCTTCATCGCAATTACTCAAGATGTATTTAAAATGCATTATGCCCTCTGCCCTATGGCAGGGTAGGGCCAGAGAACTAGTCTTGACGGAAATTGAGAGCAGGCAGAAAACAGATTGGGAGAGACGGCAGATTGGGTACCAGATCTATGATCCTCCGTAGCGCCAGCGTGTGTATTCCCAATTTCTCCCTCTCACTATTTCTGACCCGTTGGATCTTGTTGATGTCTCTCTGTTGTGTCTTAGGGCCGTTTATCTGGCAGTCCAGGCATTGGATCTATGTCCATTGCTAGTGGCTTTGGCAGGGAAGTATGCTTGTGGAAGTGAATCTCGGTCATGTCTTCTTGGTCCTGTTCTACATCTTGGGAAGCTTCTTAATAACCAGCAATATTGACTCACGTTCTACTCCTTGGATCAGATCGAGCAGCTACATCAAGGGTCCATCACTTTCCAAGGAGCCTTGTAACACGTGAAGCATGGTTTACTATACAATTACTGAGCCCCGGGCACATGAATTCGATACTATACTGTATTCGTCTGCTCGAAACCTATGCTGACCCCGTGTTCCCCGTTTCCACGTTCTTGATCGTCTATTGCAAACGAGAGTGACTAATGACCCACGTGCACCTACGACTTTCCTCATCCATTTGATCTCGTACTCAACTTGTGTATGCCAATTAATTTTAGTATTATTGTTTGAATAGAAGTTGCATGTAATTACAGTTCGATATGAGCAAGTCGAACATCTGCAGTACAAGCCATCTGTCTCTTCGGTCACATTTCGACCTTATCTCTCCCATGTTCTCGGATCTGATGACGCTTAACACCTCCTCCTGAGTCACTGTCTTAGACTGAGGTGACATCCAACCATTCCTCGGCATGATACTCTTCACTGCTCAGACCTTCCTGGATCCGCTGGTATGTCAGGGCTGAAAGGCCATATAGGTAGTAATCACTGCAATTATCCAAGTCGAATATGCTCTCCTCTTCAGAAATATTCCAGTCGCCTGGAGGATTGCGACGATTTTCTAGGCTCCAGTGCTTCGCATTGAGTGGTGCGATATCATTCAGAAAGCTCTTTAGGCATGGATTATTAACCAAGACCTGGAACTCCAAGCTACATCCGTTCTTCGCAAAAGCCCGGAAACAGTCTACCGCCGTATCGCGTTGCGGATTGTTACCCAGATCGAAGTGAGGCTCCCATCCATGCGGTAGTACAAACATTGAAAAGCGGAGCGTTTTCAATTTTGAACAAGCTGCTGCGATGTCTTGTAAGAGATTGACTGCCAGAGCTTGCTCCCCGTCCTCACAGCTATCAATTTTTATATAACTATCATCGAAAAAAATCTCGAGGTGGGTCATGTAGCCCACCAGTGTCGGACTGCGGCGTAGGAAGTAGTACCGGAAAACGTCAACATCTTCTGTTGGCGGGCCACCGCGACAGCATTCGCTTTCGCCAGTTTTGGTCTTCCAGATACTGATTTTAAAATGGTGCGTTTTATACAGAATGGGAAGTGACTCCGCGCAGATCATCTTGCTTGCGAGGGGCAGCCCCAATTTATCCTTCAGTTTGAGTCTACCACGAGATGCGCCGGCATCATGAGACTCGCCTCGGTCGTCAGGTTGGACTTGGTAATCAGAGCCACTCGAGTCGTCAGAATCGCTTGAGTCGTCGACATCATTTGAGTCGCCCGAATCGCTAGATTCGCTGCTACTGTCATGGTCGTTCGGAGCATCATCGCCGGGGTAGTCAGAATCGCTTGAATCATCATCATCATTTGGGTCGTCTGAGTCGTCAGAGTCACCTCCACTATCATGGTCGTTCGGAACAGCATGGGAACCGTCCATGGTGCCGGGAGACTCTGATGGATGGATTTCTCTGAAAGCTTCCTCGTATACCATCAGTCGGAGTTCAAGGGAGAGGCCCATCAGGTTGAAAGGCTGTTGTAGCGGTTTCTGGGGCTGCAGTGTCGACTCGCCATGTGGGTCTTGCTTGGCAGTGGCTGGCACTGTCATGCTTGATGTTGCTGGAGCAGTGGCTGATGGTGTGACCAATCCTTTACGAAAGATCTGAGATTTGACGAGCCCCAAGGTTCTTCGTTAATGATTGAAGACCCGCTCCTTCATAGGTCAAAGAAAAGGGAGATTAGAATGATGATGAAGCACTGGTCAGGGAACTCTAACCCTCACAGGACGAGATGGATACTGGCCCCAATCTCAGGTTGTGCTGAATGCTGAGAAATCACCCTCAGGAAAGGTTTTTGTTCAGATCACGAGATACGACTCGCTCAACACTCCAGAACAAGATGTTTCGACTCCCATACTCCGCTCAGCACGTTCTGTGTCAAGGAGGATGTAGGATGCATGAAGACAAAATCCATCTGCGGGAAACGCCGAGGTGTACTGAAATATACCTACACAGGGGACGTAAGTGTCTTGGCACGCGTTGCCAGGTCATGATGTTGTACAGCAGATTTGTTAGCATTCAACACTACCCTACCGCTCCCCTACTCAACTCAAAACTATAGTACTAGCCACTTCGCCATCGACTGTCTTTGTGAGTCTCTTATGTGACGACAATATGGCTTCTTCTCAACGGTACCCGTCCGCGTGGAGTCATCCTGATCCTGCTCCACTCAGCTTGTTAAAACTTCCTGGTGAGGTCAGAAACAAGGTCTATGCAGAGGCATTCGCGGAGGACTATTCACAAACACAAGATAGATGGGCAGGGTCAAGTCCTGGCCAATCCGGGACAAATCAGGACGGATATGATACAGATCACAGTCGGATCCGCTTCGCTCGCAAGTTTCAACTTGCACAAGTGAACAAGCAGATTTACAATGAGGCCTTACCGATACTCTACAAGACTCACATCTTTAAATTCGGCATAGGGTGGTGCGGATTTAAACCTGATCAGATGAAAGACCGACGCCTCCAGGTCGACAGTAAACCGGACATGAAATTAGACAAAATCGTTCATTTGAAGCTTTCGATCAAAGTCTCAGCACTCCTTGAACGCGAACGTCCGGCCAGGGTTGTCCCAATGATACTGTGCACAATCGCTGCAAACTGCACGAGCCTTCGGAGCATACGGATCCAAACAGAAGAGGTTTTTTTCTACGTCTACGGAGTAGACGATTGGCAACAAACGGTTAATGAGGAAAGCAAAGCTTCCTGGAGATCGCTCAAGAAAGCTTTGCCTCTGACCCTACAAGACATAGCGGAAAAGGTTCATCGTCTGGAGGTTGAGGTGCTTGACGATTCATGGGAAGATTTCGGCCTTGCATGGGATCCAATGAAGGTATTGGAGGAGGTTGCGCCACGAGAGCGTTGGGTTCAAGCTCGGCAAAAGAATCAATTGGACATACCAGGAGTCTGTGGTAACAGTGTGCTTTACAGCCTCAAGTGCCCTTTACCCAGGGAGGCTGAAGGACAAGCCGAGGAGGATGTAAAGGAGGGCAGTGGGAGTTATCATAGGAACAAATACGACATCTGAATAGAACACTGCAGGAGCGCTGGCGATAGATAAGGAAGATGAGAGAAGAGAGCCGTACATATAGGGAGGCAAAGCAGGGATGACGATGCCAGTCAAATCATCTGTTAATCCAGCTTTGTTTTTTTTGCCCTACTACTGGACATCTGTTCTGCCTAATTTACAATTTTCATGTCATGTTCCTTGTGCTGCCTTGGCCATGTCCATTTCCTCACCCACCTCAAGTGAAAGAAGCCCCAAGTGCACAGATCGTAGTCTCACCATCCTCAGCCTTCATTTCTCCTGTCTCGTCCGATCCTGGGCGCTGAGTCCAGAATACCGGTGGCGGGATTTCGTTCAAGAGCCGTGTGCAGTGGGCGTCAAACACTCCAAACTCCAACTCCAGGCATGGTACTTGCCTTGCCAGCTTATGAAGAGATCTGACAACTTTTGCTCCCAAGATTCGCTGGCCGTGTGTGCGCTTGCAACCACTGGGCATTCCTAACAGGCTGGGAAGCTTTGGTATCTGGATACGAAGTGTACGAAGCCCTTTGCCGAAAATACCGATGGCCTCCAGAAGGTCGAGACAAGATAAATCTTGGCCTGGGTTGCAGCCGTCCTCATTCATCATGAGATCGCAGATGAAGAGCTCTAGGTGTCTGATGAATGCCAGTGTTGTATCTGGCGCTCGATAGAGTCGCCGATGGAAAGAGCTAAATGTGAATTGATCCGGATAACATACTTCAACATCTCCTATGATGCTGATCACAAATCGATGAATTTTGTAAACCACCGGACGAGCTTCGCTGTAGACCTGCTTGCTCGTGAATGCCAAGAAGAACTTGTGAGGGGATTTCACACGTTTGTTGTACGGCCCCCTCCCGCTGATTGTATGGTGTGATCCTTGTGTGCCTGGAAAGTGAATTGGATTACTTCGAGGAGGCCAAATTTGGTCTTGCCAACTATAATCCTCTGCAAACGCCTCCTCATAGACCAGATTTCTGATCTCTGTTGGGAGGGCCAAGAATCGGAACGGACCAAGGTGGTCTCGACGCCAGACCGGCGCGTAGAATTGGAATTGTTCCACATGAGTAGGTGTAGGGCTGCGCATTACTGAAAGTTTGGCCGGGTCCTTGTTCTGGGATTTTGAAATGCAGATAAGTGATTGAGATGCAGAGTGTAATACACAGTAGATCAGCTGGATGGACAGCAGACAGATGTTGCGAGTCAAGCCAGAGTAACGAAGGTGTAGATTGCGACGCATGGAACACAGAGACCTTCCTACACAGCGATAACACGCAAATTCAGAGAGTCACGACTTATTTGAGCCCTCATGAGTGTTATGATTTAGTACTTAAATCTGTGTCATTTGTTCCTGACCGACCTCAGTACCGGACCACATAATCAGGCATGTATGCAATTGACCGGCTTGGAGTCATACAATAGGGGTTAGTTGGCGCGACACGTCATATAGTCCCCTGCACAGGGTTCATTGGGTCGGCATATCAGATTTTATGGTCTAATTCAACAACACAAAGGGTTTGTTCCTTGATACTCGACTTTAACATGCAGAGCCAACATTCCAAGTAGTATCACACAGACGAGACACATATGACTGTAGGTATGAAGAACGCTTCAGAGTCTTTAGCCAAATATATATCCCATGCAAATTCCTTCCTTTCCATGGCATCATGCTCTAATTGTTGCCAGTGATGATCCCACCATGCAGAAACAGAGTGAGCTAGCCTGCTTTCCACAAGATCGGCCCCTCCTCTCCAACCCGCTTCTCCACCCCTACCAAGAAGTCCATCGCTGACACCTCTCCAAGCAATCCGAGTCCCGCAGCGCTCCCGTCTACTCTCCCTCCCTGCCGAGATACGCCTTATCATTTACAAGCATGTCTTCGCATCCGAAATCATCGATGCCCATACCCTCAAATTCAGATCCAGCATCCCCTACCAACGGCCCACCGCCGGCTCCAAAGCTCGACTCCTCCTTACATGTCGAATGATCGCCGAGGAAGCCACATCCTCCCTCTACGCCTACCACATCTTCCGCTTCTCGTACTCTTTCGAGCAGGGTCATCCTTCGGCGCAGGAACCCCTCGATCTGAGCCGGAAATTCGGTATCTTCAGCAGGGTGCGCCTGGCAATGCTTTGCCATGTCAGCATGTCCTACTCTCTCTCCAATGACGTGGCTGCCTTGTTGAAACATGTCGACGCGTCACTCCCGGGCGAACAGGCCGGCACGGATTTGCTGGATGAATCGATCACGGAAGTAGTTTCCTTCCTGCGTCGGTCGTGCCCGAAGATGAAGTCGTTCACGGTGGAGATGTCGACGGGTCCGGCTCCGCGTATGCTGGGGGATTATTGTGCAGCTGATTTAATATTCCCAGAGAGATATATAACTACTGGGCCCTACGGTCGGGAATTGGAGTTCAAGGTTCGGGACGAGTTGGCGAAGATGTCGTGTTCGGAGGCGGGAGACGGCTTGGAGAGGCTGCGTGTCGTCGTCGCAAGTGCGCCCAGAATATCATGCACTATGATGCATATGGCAGGCGCTGGGGTTAAGAGGTGGCAGCCTGCTATTAGTACGGTCGGAAGTGTGCCGGTCTGGGTGTTCGCGGTGGACAAGGATTACAAGGAAGCTCGCAGAAATGGGTAACATAGACGAAAAAGTGGCATCACGTCGTATGCAGTTTACTACAGACTTGTGCGATGGATGTGGTATATCTATCTAAGCCTTGGCGAACTTCGCTGCTGTTTGTCATGGCTTATCCAATGTTGCTATGATCAAATTTTAGGCTTCGACTCTTGGGCTAACCAGGGTAGACCAAAATACAAATCCAACACTAGCACAGATATCGGTAGTGTCGAGACCTTCCTTCCTGGTGCGTCATCAATTGATTCACTGTGTTTATGAATTTCGAGTTTCGGTATCATCATTGAATGTAAGGGCACGCCAGTCTGTATATGAGGTAATGCTTTGCTGCCCTCCAAATATGCTTCTTCCCACATACCATGATCTTGGCCCCGGCTTCTTCTGGCGCAATTTCGTCCACGATATCTTCGATACTTGATATCCTTCCTCTGATCACGAATTCGAAGAGGTGTAGCCGCTGCGCTAGAGCCTTGAATTGCTTCAGAGCGGCCGTTCTATGCCGCATAGGGTCGAGGTACCAGCGGTGGTTCCTCCCAGGCGGATTCCACTGCGGTGGGATCTCTTGAGTGAGAAGATGAAAGGTCTTAAGACCAGTGCAGCGTGAGTCAATACCTTGAAGTATCTGGATAAAGACCCCCTTGCTCCTCAGAGTAGATGCGTCCTGCACGAGACACTCGGTGTCGATAAAAAGCTCAAGCTGGGTGATCATGGCCAGAATCTTCGACGGTCTCGGAAATATACCACGGTGGAGGGCTTTTAGATTTTCCATGATCCTCATGTCACCTAGACACCCCTTGAGAGCTGACGTGGGTTGTCACCATCCTGTACATAATGGTGTGCCCTGAGCTTGAGACTGTGGACTTTGTACAAGAGTGGCAGCGCCTCCTTGTAGATCTGCTTGCTCACGAGGATGATTCTTAGCTTGTAAGATACTGTTATCATCTCAGTGCTGTCTGGATTGTTATAGAGATTGTACACTGCTTTCATCACATCTTCAGGGATAGTAGAGTAACTATCGTTGAGCCTCGTGAGGTTCCTGCTGAAACCCAACCATCATATCTCCTGGTATTCTCTCTAAAGGCAGTGCTAGGAGGATCATCCTCAAAGAAAGCCTCGTCATAGATTTTCTCTCGAAGTTCAAGTGGAAGACCTAGGAAGCTGGCACGCGTGGCGGATGAGGGCATGAATTGATCCCCAGCTTCGATTGAGGGGGTTCCCATCTCGCCAGTCCTAGCCTGAGGACGCAGCCTGCGAGCGAGGGGAAACACTGTCAGGAAGCGATGCATTTCTTCCGAAAAACAGGAGCAGTTTGGCTGTCAAGACGATTTAGCGAGTGAATTAGAAAAGTTACATGTGTCGACATAAACAATGAAAGCGAAAGAGTTCTTAAACAAATCTTCCCACGTTCCCCACACAGGAAGTTGATCGACTCGAGCGGGCAGCAGACAAGTCAAGCCCGAGACGAGCAGACATTTCTGTTAGTCATATGTCATAACAGAGCACTGAAGTGCTGGAAACCAAGGGATCACAGCGTTTGATGCAGGCAAAGGCCATATTCGGTTAACACAAGCGGGGAAACACCATACCAACCGAGAAGCTGGTATGCACCTTTATTGTTCGGATATCATGTTGCATCACAGTCATGGTGAACCCGAAGTAGGTCCTAGAGATATGAGTTTATTCTAGTCCAAAAACCGTTGGAACGGATAGCTAGGTTTACTTGTTGTGATCGCAATGTAGTGTCTCCGTTTCGCGACAGATGATACGTTCAAAATTTCGCGCAGCAGCGCCATGGAATCCTCAATCATCTGTTTTTCAATCCGACGAGGATACCACCGACTAAGACAATAAGCCTTCCAATCGGTCCGCCTCCTTTCGATCCTCGTCGAGCCGCGTCAACGTCGCTTGTTCGTCTTGGAAAGCGTCTAGCCATTCCTTCTCACTCTCTGGCTCTATGAGGTCAAACATACCGAGAGTCGCAATAGCTCGCTTCAGCCTCACCTTCACTGTGGCCAATTCCACTACCATCCTGTTCTCATCATCTCTATCAGCGTCATTGTAAGGACCCCTGAGTCTGTACAGCACAGAGGTCCTCTTATAGTCACAGAGCCATGAATGGTCGTCAGATTCGGTAACGCCCCATACATGTCGTAGCGCAATGTTCTGCACAAATTCTTCTAGACTTGGATCGTCCTCTATGACTTACAATTCCAAGCACGAAACTCGTTGTGCCAGTACTCTGAGAAGACGCAATGTCCCCGATTTGTGGGGTTTGTCCATTAGGAGACCGGTCTTTGAGACGTCTGGCCCTGTAACTTCCGGATAATCCTCATCCCAGGCTCTTGGTATCTCTTGAGTGAGCAAACGCAGAGTCTTGAGTCTCATGCACTCGGCAACGAGAACCTCCAGAATCCAATGCAAATACCTTCCTTCGGAAACCTCCCCGGCCATCTTCAATCCCTCACGGTCAAAGAATATCTCCATGTAGGTAATCATAGCCAGCATGGACACATTCTTGCGCACGATATCGAAATGAAATTTTGCTAACCCTTGCATCTTCGTGCCAGGCTCGCATCCATGACCCACTGTCATTAGCAAAGTCTGCACACTCCAAATGCTGGCTTTAAATTGATGGATTCGGTAGAGGATTGGAAGTGCCTCATCACGGACTCGTTTGCTTAAGAGCACGACTCCGAGTTTGTCGGAAAACCTGGCTCTGGACCTCGTGGGATTGCATTGCTCGTCCTCAGTGAAAATTGCCTCGTAAATCTTGACCTGGAGCTCGATAGGCAGACCCATCAAATTAAATGACGCGGGCAGGACAAAGTCATCGTGGAGGGGCCCTATCGAAGATGCATTTCCTGCTGTCCGGATCTTGCCACTGCTCCAGTAATCTGATAGTGTTCGATTGTAAAGTTCGCAGAAATGAAGATCAAGGTAGTCGGCACTACCTTCCGATGCATTTGCAGAGATGAGGATGACCTGGCGTTATTGAGTAAGATGTCGCCCTCGTAGACCACTGCTCAAAGATGTCGACAGTGCTCAATTTCAATATACCTTGGGATGATTTCAAGCCTTAGAAGTTGAAGTCGATCTATTGAGGATGTGGGCCTTTCGTGATTACTGAAACCTTAGCGTCAAAAGGCCATCGTACCCTCGTTGCAGATGAGAAAGTAAGGATGACCCGGTCAGTCCAGAATCACTTCTTCGAGCCTCAGAGATGCCCAGAAGAGTGTGAAATTAAATGATGATGACTTTGATGAAGTGAGGCTGAAAGCAGGCTTTGATGTAGATCTCAAGAGATACACAGCTGGATGGGTGGTGGCTCACGGTTTGAAAAGCTCAATCAAACTATAACTCGGTAGCAGCTGCTTGTCAAAGTAAAACCTTAGATGTGAATCTTGATCATTCCTGACTCGAATGTTCGACGAAGTGGATGGGACTCTGCCTTGTATGTCAGAAGTGCAGAAGGCAGAGACCTCGGCTATTACCAAAAAGGGACTTCTCATAGATAGATCGCTCAGCATCTTACATAGCACTTACTCAACTAAGCAAATTACACCCTACCAATTTCAACATTGTAAGAACAATGACTCATCGCCTAGCTATCAAAGCATGCAAAATAACGCTTTGCCGCACGGTCTATTATACCAACGCATTATCTCTTTCCCAGCCTGGCGCACACTAGCCGTGCTCTCCAAGTTCATCAATCTTTCACGTCTTTCCGTTACATAAGATAGAAAGTGGCTCCGCGCTTTACGCAAGAAAAGAAATTTCAGAGCTGGCCCCCTCGAACACAACGAACGTTTCGAGTAATGTTTATCGTACAAAGCAGCATCAACTCAGGAGAGTATAAAAGTACCGTTCTCCAATCATCATAGATTTTTACGAATTTAAAGTATCTAACCAAAGAATCAACCATGTACTAAAACACTGCTGCTCCGATTCCTCCATCTTAAGCTTGCCCTTTCACTATTCCCTATCATTAGCATCAGCCTCGGTGGAAAAGATACTCCACCAAAACCGACCATCCGCCCTAATGTCCATTTTATTTACGCACTGATCCAGGGGACTTGCGGATAATGCTATTGCAGCAGGAGAAGCCACTCAAGTGGCAGTAGTCAACCCTACACTAGCAAGCGTGTAGTGGCCCCTGTAACCAGGATCCAATGCTGTAGCAGGGACATCACCATTGATCTGTGCGCCAGCGCCATCGACAACGATATGACCCATGGCATTGAGACCAGACGACTCCAGCATCTGATTGTTTATGTACATGACGTCCTGCACGGAATCGAGGAGTGACATACTGGGTTGAAACTTCCACTCGAAATCGTGCTTCACTTTGCAGATCTCAGCGCTGACGGCTGATGGGGTACTGGGAGGCTGACTGCTCATTGCTTTGAACGTGCTTATGGCCAGTTTGAAATCGAAGCATAAGGGGGCCTTGCCATCAACCTTGGCGTCTCCGTTGAAGTCGGCGCCGAGAAGAGCTCGTGAGTCGATCTGAGGGGATCGCCCGGCTTTGGTTCGCATTCTGCCCAATGTTTTCGCTTGTGGGAACGTTGCCGCGGAGGGACAGCTCTTATGGAAAACCTGTGATTTCCTTTTGTGTTCACTTTTGGCGGTGCACTCCAGGACGAAGTTGCCAGGAAATCCGACTGTCTTGAACTCGGTGACGTTGTCCCTGACTGGAGTTGCACTTGTCGCACTGAGCCTTGCAGGATAAGTGGTATCCAGGGGCGATATCGGTTGATTTCAAGCGCAAAGGCTCATCATTGTTCTCCACGGTACATGTACTAGACTTTGGAGGATCGGCATCGCCTGGAGAATCTGGCGTTGTCTGGGCGGGTTGATCATTGTCGACACTCTGTAAAGAGTGACCAGAGCCTGGGCCAAAATAACCCATTGGGAGTAGTCCTACCGCAGATGGTGTTTGCGGATGATCCTCATCTCCACCAAACTCTCATCGAAGACCGATGTGTACGTCATGTGGACGATGTCTGAGTAGAAATATTGACATCTTGCTCCTTGGCTAGTTTTGCGCATGGACGAAATGGTACAGCGTGGCCATCTAGATGACCACTTTTTGGACATGCTACACTGACAGTCGCGGTGTGGTCGAGTACTGGCGGAACTTGAACGAGGGATATGTCGCCCAGACATCCTACTTGCTAGGTACAGATGAAGAGATTCTCCCTACCCCTGCGAGTCTGCTGCTCTATTTAATATTGTCAGCTTCGATAAACAGAAGAACATGAACAGCTTGGTGTCGTCACACACCATGCGATGAAAGGAAGTCTTCGTATAATACACACGAGAAGTATTTAGTGCCAAATCTCCAGCAGGTACCACAAGGCCATATATTTACGGATATGATGGTCAAGTCAATGAAATCATTGAGTGCTTTCGACCAGCCATTCAGCTGCGGTCCCCCCCAAAATTGTGCCCTCAACACTATCACACAACCACCACCACGGCGTGACGATGACCGTGAATCCCGGGTGCACTAACCCAATCCATCCAATCCCCTCCCTTCCAGCGTTGAATTGGGCTTTACTTGTCGGCCCTCACCAAAATTTATCCGCTAAAAAGGATACAGACCGAATGATATTTCAAAAATGCGCTAAGCCGGATTTGGACGTATAAGTTTTGACAGAATTTATATGGGAACTGCGTAAAGGTCGGTAATGTCACGTGCACTCTGATCATTCTGCTTTTGTTTCGCTCTTTCACCCAATCTTGCAACGTGTTGTGAGAATCATAAAGGCCTGCGCAATCCCTTGAGTTGGCTTCGTATTTTTGTCTAATGTCTCAGCAGCCTTGTATCTCATCGACGACTACGACACGAGTCACGTTTTACAAAGCTAGTGGGATCCAGAGTCTTTTCCATGATTCACATTGATGCGACTTTTCAGGTACAAACCTCTCTTTACAACCCAGACTATCTTTCACAGTTAGACAACTCAGTCATAATGTCTACTCTATGATACTATCAATAACCACTTTGCAGCTACTTAACAGGCACCGCCTTTGATTTGGGCAGGATGCTGGGTGAAATATTCACACATTTCTTTCCGAGAACCTGGTGCAGAGCTCTTCTTTTAACACTCCGCATCCACCCCTTCCTCCCCTGCATTCTCCTCACACGCAAGCGCATACACCGTCAACGGATGCATCCGCTTCGGCTCCTTCAACGGCACCCCCGTCGTGCAAATAAGCTCCTTACTCCACCGCTCCTTCGGCGCAATCTTGCGCAACCACTGCGTCAGATACGGACATTCACGATGCTGCTCCGTCGCAATCTCGATCCTCTTCACTCGTTTCGCCAGCTTCTGGAACGTGCGAATCGTCTTCCACGCGATCATCCGACCGGGGCGCTTGTTGTTGTGTGCTCCGGCCCTGATCCAGCGTTTCCACAGGATCTTCTGGATCGACGTAGCACTCTTGTCGTTAAGGCGCAGCGTCTCGAGATTCTCGCATCTCTCGTTGATGTAGCCCAGAGTCTCACTGACAAATCGATTGTTGACGGTGGATGGATAATGGACTTCGCCTTCGCGGAGAGATGCATCCGTGACCGACAAAGTGATGTGTCGAAGCTGGGAGAGCGATCGTCCCTCCGAATCGAGGCAGCGGAGACCGAAGAAGACGGATCTCAAGCCAGGGCAGTCAGTCGGTATGAACCTGCCCACCAATCGAGTCCTGAATTCCCGCCCGGCCTGGATGTTGGGCGCGGTGATTTTGAAGTAGAAGCGGTGGGTTTTGTAGAGGTAGTGGATGCCTTCGTCGTAGACCTGGTGGTTGGTAAGAAAGAAGGTCAGCTTGTTGGAGAATTTGAGTCCTCTCTGGGTTGTGCCATCTTGGGTTTTGTAGACGGAGCCTGGCTGGTTAGGACCGTTATTCTTAACCCTATACACTGTACCATCCTGGACGGTAAGGTGGTCCTCGCTGGCGACATATCGGTAGATTAGGTTGCGGACCTCGCCAGGGAGGGAGAGGAACGAGGATCGATCTTTGATAAAATTTTCAGAGTCTGGACTCTCTTTAGAGTTCATGTCGTATTGCAGCCCGAGGTAACAATATGGGTAAGACGACCTGCCTTGCAGATTTGCGAGCGTTGATCTTTATCTATCGTCTGCGCTTGGAAATTAATCTTTCCAAATTATAATAGCCACTGTGCTTGTTGGACTCTTTGCGTAATTTAAAGGAAAGGCCTGGCCCGACACCCGAACGTGCAGAAACTATCAAGTAGAGAGAGAACAATGCCTGATCCCAAACAAAGCGCCCTGTTGTAGTGTGGAGCCGGCCGTGAGCTGAGGCTCAACACCAGCCGCGAGACCGGCTTGGCACTAGCCTCGACATCAACACCAACACCACGTTCAGTTCCTACCAGGTGTGATAGACAGGGCATACAAGACCCTCAGGCCGATTCACTCCTTCTCCTTCCGTACTTTATTGTCTTTAGTTAAACGCCATACACATTTTACCTGACAACCACCCAAAAGGCTTGCACTCTAACAATGATGGACATCGTGATAGAAACTCCGTATTCGTTCGCAGCGACGGCAATAATATTAAGGGAGGCTTGTTCCACGACTGCTATGTAGTAGCTTAGGATCAGTTCAACTTCTAAATATGGAGTAATAAGTCTGATCCAATTCCACAGACAAGGTGAAGAAGCAGAAAGAGGATGTTGGGGGCCCTTGAAGCCTTTCGTAGCCCAACCCCCATATATAATATAACACTTCATCAATGACACTGTTGATAGGAGCGCTGGGTGTTACTCCCGCTTCAGAAGTCCGCAAATGATGCAATGACGTCTGAAGCCAGAGATTAGATCGTCTGACACTTGGCTATTTCGTTTGGGATGAAGACACAATGCTCCACGTTAATTGGAAAGATGCTGGACCATGACTGCAAAGAACAAAGCGCAATCTGTTGCTCGGGTTTCTCGTTCATCTGCTACCTCACATCATGAACTAAGTTTCTGATCGACGGGAGTGAGGTTTATAGAGACGGGGTGAGAACTTTTGTCATCTGCTATGTTTCCTCACGGGCGAAACGGCAACCTCAGTCCGCCAAGTATCTCACATCGTCCATGATAAGCAATCGACAGTCCTGCAGGCAGAGCTTGCCTCTGCCTCAGTTCTTGAGCGACGACGATGCTTCGAGCCCAGAATGTGACTGTGATGTCGCTCTTCCCTATCCTTCGTCATGGACTTGTGTCGGTACTCGAGATCTGGTGTGCACTATACAGAGCCATTCTTTGCCCCACATCCTTGCGTTTTCAACGCTAGAAAGCCACTCTCCCCGCCTGTACGAAGTGTAATAGCCCGTAATACTCCCAGGCATACCCGCCTTTTTATCATAAGCCAGAAGAATTTCGATATGATCCAATCTCTTGACCAAATTCCTCAGGACAGACACAGTATTTCCAAAGGAATCACGATTAGAGTGACCATGCCGTGTTATCCTGGTGAAATGTCTCTTGATAGATTTGCCCCACTTGAAGCTGGTAACGCTGAGTCTTAGTGTCACAAGGTTCTCACACGCTTCCACTGCCTCCGTGACATGGTTTGCGATATTTACATCCGAAGCGCGAGAGACTGAATAATGTTTGTCTTCCGGCAAGTAATCTAGAGTGCTGAGCTCTAAATGTCTGATCCACTGGAAGTGTGTTGGAGCAGATGGGTAACTTCTCAATCCTAGAGGGTCCCCTCTGAAACTCATGTCGGGTTCCATTGCGCTATCTGATTGGTTGTTCATCACGTAGCAGAACATTCTCAGCTTATACAAGTATGGGGAGGCTTCGATGTATATCCCGCGGCATGTGATTAAGATGCTAGCGATTTGAGTCTCCACATAGCCTGTCGGGCTGCCGCTTACATCTCGTAAGCGGCGTAGACTTGGCTGAAGATAGTTGTGATGAGTAGTGTTGGAGGAGAATAGCAGCTCGTAAATCATGACTCTGAGTTCCGTCGGCAGACTACGAAATCGAAACTGCGTTTGGTCCATAGCAGCTTCCGCCGCCTTGGTGTCAGAACCTGAGAGAGAATGTCAACGGTAAACTGTTTGGTATTAACTTATGTGTCTGGTTAACAGACAAAGTGTAAAGGGCGGACAGGGAAATGTGGGGTTTTTGAGCGCTTTTGAACCCCACCTACAACACTTCCAGTGTCAAACTCGTTGTCAAGGGCACCCATCTATTGAGAAGCTCATGACGCTGTTTTGATGACATTCTCTGAAATTTGGAGCCTGCCCCGACAGTCACAGGCACAATCCAATTTTGGTCCAGAATGACGCGCTCACTTCGACACAGTCATGACTATAATCTTGATCTCTCTGAGTCCATCATGGTATTCAAACCCATAATGATTAACCTTCACAGCACTTCCTCAGGCACTGATTGAACCTTATATTTCCACACCATGTCGCACATGTCGAGTATGGAGTCTTTGACTTCTCAAATATCACAGACTCAGAGTAGAGATTCAGTCACCGAGCGGCCGGTGCCACCAACATACCCAAGCATCGACTCCGTTCTCAAAGCCTCTGTCCCATCATCAGGATCATCAGCCGATTCGATCTGGGCGCTCCATACAGCAAGCGTCAGCGGAGTCGGAATCGACGAAACGCCCGTCCTCCAGTCGCCAAGTACCGAGTCTCTGCCTCAGGAGCGACCCATCAGCTACCTGGCTCCCCTGCCCGTTTTCCCAATGCCAAAGCGATACCGCAACGCTACCAGTGATAGCTCACCCATGCATTCTGAGATCAGTCCCTCGCCTCCAGCCACGCCTTCACCACCATCGCCTTCCTTAAGCAATACAGACTCTGCCTCACAACTCAGTACGACACTTCCGCCAACCCCTACAGATTCGCGACAGTGGAAAAAACGTCCTCCAATACCAGAACGCGAATCCTCGCTGGAGTTCGAGAAGCGCCGCCAGCATGAGCAGCAAGACCGCGAAAGGATCTACCTCACCATCCACCCGTCCTTCCCCGCGTTCGCACCAGCAAAACATCCTCACATCATCGATAGAACCCAGATCGCCTCCGCCCCGCCTCAGAGCATCGGCTTCGCAGACGTCGTCGTCACCGCCCTGCACAACCACTCCCCAGCAACGCTGAGCGCCTTCCTGAAGCTCCGGACCTGGAAGTTTGATTTCTGGTTCGAGCGTGGCGCGCTCCGGCGGTTCTACATCCAGCGGAGGAAGAAGTTTGTGACGGTCGGGTTCGAACAGGCTGGGAGGAAGAAGAAGCTGGATGAAGGGTTCACGTACAGGATTGTGGCAGGGCCAGAAGGGGCGTGGGAGCCGCTCTGTGCCATGGGCAAGATGAATGGAGCCATTTTCGGGCTGAGGAAGATTGATGCGTATGTGCGCAGAGTGTTTGTGGTGAGGATGATGAGGGAGATGGGATGGATCGAAGAGGGCGGATCAGGAAGCAAATTCGTAGAAGGTGAGATGTAAGCATTATCGTATGCGGAAGGTACTATATCGATCATGGAGGAGGCTTTGTTCGATGGGTCTTGAATACTTGTTCCAGATCCTACTGTCTCCATTCATGATAGCTCAATCAAGATCACAGGACTTGCACCTATTTGCATTTCTCCACTTAGCCTCCACGACTTGCCAGCTACCTTCGCGCCTTCAAAACCGCCTTCCACCAACCCGCCTTCCAGATTTCCCTTCCCTCCTGCGTCCATCCGATTAACCTTCCGCGGGGGTTCCTTGCTGCCCTTTTCTTGAATGTCATCAACTGCTCATAAACTACGGCCTCTAACGCAGCTTCATAAGCCTTGCTCTCGTTTAAGTTATCGTCGGCGTAATGGTCCAAGTCGCACAAGAACACTTTGTGTAAAAGCTGCTGGTCCTCTGGAATCATGATTCTCCCAGCTTGCGATTGGAAGCTGGCGGTACTTAGTTCGAGTCGGATTCTCGCCTTTCCGAATACTGGGAAGGACTTGATGCCCTTATCGAGGGATTGGCCGGCCAAGAACCAATGGCCGACATGGTTGGGGGGGATCACAGGGTCGGCCCTTGATGTCGTCGCGGCGACAACACTATCAGGCTTGCTATCCAAGTCGAACGTGATGGTTCGAAGGACCGGACATACTTGTAGCATTTCCGGAAGAATCATGTCCAGCTGTAAAGGGCAACGGAATGCCCGCGTGTCCTGCGTCTGGAACAGCTGCGGAGTCACGGAAAGCCATAGGTTGCGGAGGTAGGGCGCCACTTGGAGGAAATCGTTTCCGTATTTGGGAGCGACGTAGAGGGCATAGTTGGGCGGACTCGGAGCGCTGCAGACTAGTTGGCTGAATGAGAAGTTATGGCTGGCGTAAAAGATGGTAAGGGCTTCTCTGTGGATTTCGCGGCCGGTAAAGAGGATGTTGGTTGGTACATAAGCTGCTTCTGCGGGGCCTCGGTGGTGTAGTCGTGTGAGACTTTTATTTGAGGGATGACCTGGACCGAAACAATCTTGGCGTATCTTGACAAGGCCTGAAGGATCAGCTGAACAGAAATAATGTTCGTAGATCTTAACATGGATTTCTGGCGGCAGAGAAGAGAAACTTGAAGGCGCTCGTGAGGTAGGCAGCTGTGGTGGTAAGGGAGGACGGTCACCATTCACGATATTCGACATAGCGATGTAATAGGGTAGCGATGAGCCTGTAGCTGTCGTGGAGCTTTGATGCGACGAGACCTAGTGGTTTGGGTTTTTGTCTCACGAGTCTCATAAAATCGGTGTCATAGTCGTCTGTCACATTGTTGCTATATTCGTGAGTGCTATTACATTGGCCTGTGTTGAATCGAAATTCGGTGCTCTTCTTACACTTTCATAATTGTCTCCGGAGAATTGTGCTGTGGAGGGCGGCTTTGATGTGAAATTCGATTGGTCAATCACAACAACACAAGATCATTAGCAGATAGAAGTGGAGCGTCAAACCATTGTCGCGGACGTTAAGCCTCGGACTTTAGGACACGGATTTTGACCAAGTACGTCATCTCCTATCTTTGCCACTGAGCTTAGTGATCCGTTGCGAATACTCTGGGGGCAGTCTTCACTTGTCTGATCAGTCGAGGATATTTTCGAGGCTTTGAATAAAATGATCAGAGCTATCAAGGTTTGATTTAATCATCCTTTGCAATTAGATGCTGCTACGCCTGCTCAAGTCATCCATCTGGTGGACCACTGCTATGTGTCCTTCACCCTGCTTCATCTATTGAAAATTCTACTTAGTAAAGCAGATCATTCGATTGCGTGAAATTCCGTTACGTTTATTACCCGATTTCCCTATCAGTGGATTGTACACTCCATTTTCTGGCGCACATGAACAATCTGAACAAGAAGCTCTGATGTGTGGACAAAAAAACCAATTCTAACAGCCTACGACTGGTGGACATTATGGGAGACTATATAGACGCACGTCTGACAGTTTGTTGTCTCTCGTATTAGTACATTTTTTCTGCTTGAGTAGTTTGGTACCTTGATATTCTAAGGCGGCACGAGCTTCGAAAGAGTGTACCGAAATCGGAAGGCATACCGATTCTTGGGAAATACGTCATTGGAGTGAATCGCAAAAATCAAATACATTCTCATTGAGCGGTGGCGGACTATCGCAAACTTGTTTAGAATTATGATCCGCCCAAAGCTCGTGTTCGCCATCGACGAGTAATGAGATCCCAACGCGTCACGTCGCGCTTCTACCTTTTTCTCCGAACTCCACTGTCCGTTCTCAAGGAAAGCTTCCTCCTCGTAATAACCGATTGCCAAATTGCTTCTTGTTACATTCGTCATCAAACAGCTTCGCACATTCAAGCCAAGCCCACGCAAGCAGCATAGTAGCACCAGATTGCGGTTGTTCTAAGCTCACGCCACTAATTCATTCAGTCTCGGTCGCGTCACTCCATGTGCGGAAGCACGACCGATACAGGGAAATGATGAATGAAGGTACGTACGGCGCGAGTGGCGCAATAATCGCTAATAGACGTGCTCAAGCAGGATCACATGCCAGGCACCCAAAGCGCAAACGCGAGGACGGAGATCAAGGGAATGGGAGATACACGACTCCTAGGAAGACCAATAAGCCTCGCAGCTGGGAGAATTGTTCCTCTAAAGATGGGCAGGCTCATGACGGTTCACTACTGCATAAATCAACCGAGCAGGAGCAGCTGTTCCAATCTTACTCACCAGAATTACAAAGTCTGGTGATTCAGGGCTCCAACCTGAAGGCTCCAAAACAGAGAGAGGATCGAAGAGAAGACATATCGACTTACGGCAAGTCAAAAGTCACAAATAGCAGGACCAAAATCGTTGCAAATGCTGCTGAAGCACCGTTCAATCCCCCCAAAGGACCAAGGTCCCACCTTGTGCCCAACGGTTCAGCACCCCATGCACGGAGAGGGAAGACAGACAGCCACCCAAGGCATCAGATTCCCCACTCGTCTCCAAAGGATATCAATGCGCATTCGGAAAGGACCCACGGTACACAGTCTTCTTCTCTCAACAACATCCTCAGGACATCTAATTCTGCGGACGCAATATCCCACAACACACCTTCAAAAGGGTCTGGCAATCGCATAGGGAAAGCGCCCCTTCAGGGTTGCAAATGTAATCTTCCAAGGTATTTCACCGCGAAACACCACCGACTTCCCAGTCTCAACCACTGGAGAGGAAGTAAGGAAGAATTTGTTAATCACGTTCATAACATTGCCAACTGCGAAAGTCACACTTTCGAAGTCAAAGCGGCCTGTCGGCGTTTCATCAAATTGCATGAGGAACAAAGTTCCGAGGAAAAAGGTGTGCAATTTTTCAGGGCAGTAGACCTCGCGAATGGGTTTTTCTCAAACGGAAATGGTCGTTATGAGGTTCAACGAGGGCGCTCGCAATCTACTATCGCGCCAGATAGCTTCTACGAGTCAAAACGAAGCGCGAATCGGGGGACAGATAGTCATGGCTCGAAAACAGAGTCCCTCAATATCCCAAGACTATCACAACAATGTGGCCCATCAAGCTTTACACCAGAGCGCTCAAACAAAGCCTCGCGAAGTACGTCAATTCACAGAAGGTACCAAACTCCAACCACAAGTCTCGAGGTGTGCGATAGGCCCGCCAAGGATACTACAGCTTCGAGCATTGAGAGCGACAATTCCTACAAGCACCCAAGTCCACCTTACTCCGAGCAGTCTTTGAAATGCATCCACCCAACAACTTCCAATACACAAGGCATGTTTGAAGTGGGGGAGGTCGGGGGAGAAAGCGAAGTTCAAGACGTGATCGATTGGGCTACGAGCTGTCTAAAACGTGAATTAGCTTCCATCCCGAGCCCACAGTCACCGACACGCGATATCAGCCCCTCATACGGAAGCCCCGACACCCACGATAGTCCTGGAAAGCCCGACTATACGTCACCGAAGAAGTTTGCTTCCCTGCTCTCGGAAAAAGCAAGACGTCATCAGAGCCTCCCGGCCCGTTTTGCCACGCCTGCACCCCATGCCACCCAGCCGTCAGCGACGCCAGGAGATAGGATAAAGGCGTCCGCAAAAGATCGGATAAAAGTCATCCCAACTCTATCTATTCACGAGATGAAGGGTGTGGTAAAAGAGCTGGACCGGCGTCTGACCGCGATTGAGTCCAACAACGACTTCGAGGCAGAGAGGCCTCCTAAGGTCGTTCATTACAGCGCTCGCCAAGGTTTCAGAGATATGCCCTCGGCTTCCACATCGCGTACCACAATGGACGCCTCCGCTTCAGCTCCTGTAGCTACATCTACCAGCGGCTTCACTCCTATTAATCGCCCCGTGTCAAGTGCGCAAAATGCAACAGCTAATGCCAAGGCTATGCCGCCGCCTCCGCTACCTCCAAAGCGGAGAGGAAGGTCTATTGCTGAGCAGAAACTTTCGAAACCGGAGCTATCGGCAGACGTGCCTCAAGATCAACGTCTGGCGGAGGCGGACATCATTGAGCTAGGGCGACGACAATTAGCCTACAATCGCCACGAGGGAGCTCCGTACGCTTTCAATTACCGTGGTAAACTCCGCAAGGGGTATCGTCACTTACTGACTAAGGTTGGGCATGATGGTAGAACTGTGTGGATATCTGAGGAGGTCTCTCGACTGTCCTGAAGTCTTGCCATTTCCCTACACACCCAAAGTTCTCCAGTCTGCAGACTGGTAGGATGGCGTATGAGCATGAAAATATCTTGCTCTCAAGAATACCATAGTCCTTCGACCTGCAACATTCGAAAAGTGCCAACAGAGACCTCGAAACGCCGAATGCTACTTTTAAAAACCAGAGAACCATGTACTGCAACAGCCAGGTCATTCTCTTCTAGGCTACAGTAGACACTCGCCTTTCGTCGGAAGTTATCATGAGAAGGCGTATTACTTTCTTATTCAACAGCCCAACCCTCACATTCTTCTCACGAGTGCAAGCAAAACATGGTCTTTCAGGCTTCCGGTCAGTGTCAGCGTCAGCAATAGAATCAAATCATCTTCCCTCAGTATCTCATCTCCGCAGCCTACTTACCAGGTGTCGATTATCAACCAAAAATGAATGGTTCTGCAGCATGGCTTTCAGAGTCCATCATCAGGAATCTTAACAGCTCTGATCACATTCCTGCGGCAGGTTCTTGTTTCTACTTAAGCGCTTCTTCAGTTTGCTGCATCTTTCAATTCCAACAAAATTCCTCTAAATAGAGGGGATGCTACGGTTCAGTCATCTCACCACACGGCATCCTTGCCAGTGCGTGACATCTCGGATTCCGGGCTATATTGAAAGAAGAATTACAACATTTACCCAAGGCTGGTCCTCAACTACGTTACACTTCATGTCCAGCTTAAATCTTTCAGCAAGTAGCACGAGGTCGCCGAGATGGAAAGACGTTTCGACCCAGCCAGTACTTTCAAGGAGGATAGGAAAATTCTTCGTGTGGTGTTATTCCTCGGGAAATGCTGGACAAGTCATCATTGTACTATTATCCTCTCTCAATCTTAGATTTCTCAATATTATTCCCCAGGGTAATCCCAACCTCCCATTCTCCATCTTTCATTTAGTTGCCCGCAATCTCTGCTACACATCCCCGTCACACGCAGACAGCTCGGCTACCACCCAACACAACATAAAAAGTAATGACCCACTGACGTCTGCATGAACGCGAAGCCATCACAATGGCACAGCAGTCCCTCATGATCCCTACAAATCCCAGACCTATCACTCTTCTTGCAGAGCTCAGATATAACATCCTTCCGTCCAAACTCCTGCATATCAAAAGACGACCAAACTTGACGTAAGGTGTTCCATCCTCACTCCAATCCTCCCCTGGACAAACCCCGCATGCCCCCTCCCCCCGTTTTCTTGTCCCGCTGTAGGGGAATCGAGGGCGACCACTTTGCCTTACTCGCAAAGCTCGTCCCCATACGATCCGTCCCTGTCCGGCCCCCCCCCCCCAACCCCCCGGGGCCACCGTAAATCTCGTTAGAAACCAACACCTCCTGCACATGTGACATCTATCCCCCCCTTCACAAGTCATGACCTCCTGAGCGCCATTCTTACCGCAACTGACCCATTCTACCCTCCTTCCCTTGCCCCCCCCTTCCCCAATCCCCCAATTGTACTTAATGCCGTGCTCCAACGCTACCCAGTGATCTTTGTTTGTGCAAACAATGTTTGACCCACACCCACACTTCAGCGCCCCAGCACCCCAGCACCCCAGCACCCCCAGCATCCCGCGCGCCCTTCACTCAACCATCCATCCATCTTTTTTTAGGGGGGCACGCACACAACCAACCAACCAACCAACCAACCAACCAACGATATTTTTGAATGTACACCGCGCCGCGCCAGCTACGGCCCTGCTTACCTTTCGAGGGGATGCGATAAACTGGCACATGCGGCAGCGCGTGAGGGAGATTGCTGTCGGGGCGGTGGTGATGCCGGATGCGGTGTGATGTGGGAGACATGGGAAGTGGGGAAGCGGGGGAAAAGTGATGGGTTTGGCAGGATGGAAGGGATGACCTGAGGGATCGATGGACAAGGTGTGTTGGGGGATAGGGTTAGTGAGTGGAGATGCTGACAGCGTGGTCGGATGGGCAGGTGGAGAAGGAGCGGGGGCGGCATCGAGGGAGTTTTGAGATGGGAGGTGTGGATAGGGAGGAGGTGGGACAAGCTGAACCATAGAAAAGACAGCAAAAGACAGGGGAGGGCGATAATGAAGGATAGGGAGATGTGCGCTTGCTCATGTTCCACCATTCCTAGCTAGGTAATAAGATGAAGCCATCCTGGTAAAAGACCGAGTTCGGGCCCAGCATATTCCTGCCATATCAAGACGATCAATGCACGGAGAGCTGGAGCAATTTGATGGGGATTCGATTCAGAGTCTTGCATTTGGATGCATGTAGGGTTTCCACAAGTGCATACTGAAGCAGAAATCAGGTACAGTAGCCAGGCCGACAAGATTACCTGAACATCTAGATGTCGTGTTCGCTCGCAAAAGAAGAGCGACTTCGCGTCCTTATCCCATTCCACTCCTTCCTCCACTGACCCATTTCTTAGACTTGAAAGTCAAGTTTGACCTTGCGGCAAATTTCTAATGTGTCTCCAATGGATGCCAAAGAATTCAAAAGACATCAGATGGGCGACCTGCGTTCTATGACAGAATCGAAGTGGAAATCGTATCACTTTTTAAGGGTAGAGGTGGTTGAGGATCGAGGTCAAGCAGCTGTTGCGAAGAGTGCAACAAGCTACTTATACCCCGTGTTTCAACGGGAATGGGACGATTAATGCACGCGAAATTGAGATTCTCGTGAATGCCCAATATCTGACTCAAACACTCTGGCCTGACACAGATTCTCCAAAGCTCTGTGGTAAGACAGCAATGAGCGAAAATTGCTCAGAGGTGGGATGTGCCAATGACGTTAGTGGGTGCATTGCATGTTGAATTTGGATCGCCAGGTGTTGCTAGGATTGGGCCATGATGCGTCACCAGAAATTGAAGAACGGGTGCAGAATGTGTCTTGTACGAGTATTTTGGCAGGAAATCCCTTATATTGTCAGGACTCATGATCACCACGTCCTGAGCAAGTTGCACCGAGCAGTCGACTATTGACTCTGGCTTTGACGAATACTTCACGGGGGCGGGTCTTCGTCTTCGACGCTTTCGGGTGGTTCTCCAATTCCAAACTTTTCCCGCAAGAATGCCATCACCTGACGATTGCCACCTTTCATGTCATACCTTAAGCCAGTGACTTTCAAGCCCATGAGACCCCGCGCCCTCGAAAGAGCCACATAGTCTTGACCACTCTCAAAAGTCTTCGCAAGGTCAATTTCGACCTTGGACAATGTCATCCCTTGGGACTTATGGATGGTCATTGCCCACGCAGGCATCAAGGGGAGCTGAGTCCTCGACGCCCAGCTACTTGGGGGAGGGTAACCATGGGAGCTGGTGCGGCAGACAGACTTGACCATTCGGGTCATGCCTCCAGGTGCATCAGTGTTGAAGCGTATGAGCGGCCATTCCTCAGTTCCTTCCGCTTTCAACTTTTGGAGAAAGCGACGGAAACTTTCAGTCTGATGGGCGGCGTCTTTTCCTTTGAAGTCGGGCGTCTTGTTAACATCCACTGGGACAAAACCAAGCACCTGACCTATTGTACCGTTCACGAGACCGTTGGGAGGGTCCAAATTAGCCAGTAGGGCGACCTGCATTCCTTTCCGAAGCTGGAGGCTATCGCTGAGACTGTGCCCGACATAGATCTTTGGTCCGCTGTAGGAGGTGGTCGAAAAGTAATCCTGGATATAGTCATGCCGACAATTCCATTCATCAAAACAAGCATAAGTGCGAATAGGACCAGATAGCCGAGCGAACTCTTGGTCATTGATGTCTTGGACGTCCGCCTTTCTCGACGACAATTTCGTTGCCTTTTTAGTATCCGAGGGATGGTTGAGGAGTAAATCTCTATCGGCTTGGGTAAGCACTTGCCCCAATCTGCACCTTTGGAGAATATCAACGAATGTGGGGTCGCTCTGGCGGTGGATGGTCTGGAGATGTGCGTAATGGAAGTCGCATTCCTGCCAAGCCGCACTACAAAATGCCCACTTCTCTTTATCTTTGAATGTGGCTTTGCATTTTGGACAATCGTATCGTTCTGGGGTGCATTTTGGGGAAGGCTTCATCTCACTACCACAAGCAAGGCAGTGCTGAAACGGCTTCTGTAATAGATAATTGGGTCAGCCTAGGGACAGACAAAATAACAGGCATGATCTCTGGAAAGAGATACCACAGTGTCAAACAGTCGGATGGTGCTGTTGGGCTATTGGATGATTGGACTTAGTGGACTTACTACGGGAGGCAGTTGGCAGAAGTCACCCGTCACCACCAGTTGAACACCCCCAAAAGGGAGAGAGCGATTCCGAGGATCCCCCTCCTTCACCTCTTCGCCCTCACTGTCACTCTCAGCTTCATTATGTTTGTTGTAGCTTCTGGATGCTCTCATGATCGCGTCCAGTCGTGCAAAATGATGATTCTCAACCATACTGATCTCGTCGATAACAAGTACGTCGGTTTTGCAAAGTCTTTTGTGCACACGTTTCTGAAACGTGGCATTGTGCTCCAGTTCTTCTAAGGGTCTCTGCTGAGAGGAGACACTCCATCCTGCGTAGACAAATGAAGTCACTCCACCAATTTGCAGGGCGGCAATGCCAGTCGGTGCAATGATGTCGACGACCTTGCCTGCTTTCTGCAACTTGCTCTTAAACGCTTTGAGGACAGTAGACTTGCCCGTGCCGGCTGATCCCGTGTAAAAGACGTTCTTCCCCGAGAGGATAGTATCCACAAGAGCTTGCTGCTCAGCTGTGAGCTCTGGCTCCATGGGCTTCTCTACAAGGCTGGCGTCAGTATTGGACAGATGAGAAATGGATGTTACGTCTGCCGTATTTGACTCGGAGGCGTCGAAGAACCGTTCGTTGAGATCGTCGTCGTCGTCGTCTGTCGCTCCGAGTGGAATGAAGTCCGCTCCTTCGGCCATGTCTCCGGAGGGTTGGTCCTTTCTTTGTTTATTGGCTCGTTTCGCATTCCTTGGTTGCGCCATATCACGGGGCTTAGGTTGTGTTAAAGATGCCATCGTGTCGTCTGCGTCGTCTTGTGATGTAGGGTCAGTGGTGTCAGAAAAGCTGTTGCCGGCGTTAACCCGAGATATGACACTCCGCTTATCATTGACGACTCTGCGGCCCTGGTTATTGTGATTGTCTGTGTCGCTGCTACTCGCATCTTCGCTTTCCGTACCAGGTGTTGCGTCGCCGCCCCGCGACCAAGGGTAACGCATGTTTCTGACCGGTACCTGATCAATGGAATGTGTTGCACCTTCATCATGCTCATCGTCCAGGCGTGGGAGCTTTCGTACATGGGTTGATGCGCTGGCCCATGACTGAGGACGAGGCCTTGGTCGGCCTAGGGGCGGCTGTGGTGGGGGGGTTGTGTGATGAATGGGTAGGGTTTGTGCAGGCCTTGGTGGAGAGACCAGATCTATGATTGCCGCCGTAGGCGCTGGCTGTTTGAATGACAATTCCTGCTTAATGTGTTCTGCGTACGCTTTGTTGGCGCGGTGCCATCCTCCTTCTCCCTCCGTGTACCCTCTGTGTACGGCTCGTGCATAGCCCTTGATCTGGGCCTCCGCATCTGTCCTGAAAGCTGAGTAAGCTGTCCAATAGCTCCCAATTGCTACCTGGCTTTTTGTATGAGCTTACCAGCGACTGTACAAGCCCGGCCGACGCCCTTCAAAGACAACGTAAACGACCTTTTGCGCCTTCTTCGACTTGGCCATGTCCAATGCTAGTCATTAGTGTTTTAGAGAGTCTCAACGCTTAGTACAGTACTACTGTAAATGATGCTGTATACTTTGAAATCTCCTGAGAACCTGAGACTGTTAATGAAAACAAAAGCAGAGCGCGACTCCGCGATTTACCCGATCACGTGATTTACTAGAATTAGCGCATTATCGTTTCTTTCGGCCTCCCTTGCAATGAAATCTTTTGTCACTCAGTCTCCACGTCAAAATCTATCAATCAGGAAGGTCAATGTAGACTGAAAAGTCACGAAAATATGGGATTAGCCTGTGCCTAGCGAAACACCCTCACTCTCTGCCTTTGAATAATCCCGAGCCTCAATTCACAGACGCATCACAGAATGACGTGGCTTGATCAATTACCGTTTGGAGACTTTAGAGTACTTTTTCATCAGCAACGAGGACATTCATGCCGACTCCTCATTGGGCGCAGAATTTAATGACAACTCAAGGTGCCAAGGCACAACCATCATATATACGGAGGGTAGTCTCAGCCTGATCCCGAGTTTTCTCGACCTCTGGGGACAACGAAGGTGCCAACTCCTAGCCGCGTCTGAGAAAGTATCCTGAGCAAGCTATGGAGGTCGTTGGTTCCAGCGTAGGTCTGGCTGGCTTGTTTGAGACCTGCATCAATGTAAATTAGACGATGTTATCAACCAATTTCAGATTGCACGTAGCCAAATCCAAGATCTCAGTATGCTCTCAACGTGACTCGACAATCAAGAGATATTTCTCTTCGCGTAGGAAGGCAAGGATTGTTTACCCGAAGGAGACGAGACTGATCACCCTATCGAGCGAACGTCAGCTATTATACAGAGGAGCATCAAGCGCACCTTCGAGCAAATTGTGCAACTATTTCGAGAAAATCAGCATTTCGCGCACGGTTACGGGCTTGAAATCGATCATTCCACTGCTGCAATTCCGATATTGTCCAGTTCCCAACAATTTTTGGATGATCATGGCCAAGGTGGAATATGGGGAGCTTATCAACAAATTTTGTTACCTCGTAAATGAGCTTGGGGACCCTATCCAAGGGCACTTGGCTGAGCTTGCCTTGAAGCTGCTTGAGGACACAGGCAAACCTGATAGCATAGATATCATTTCATAGGCAACTACTGACATTCTTGAACAACGACTCTTTGACAGAACTACCCCTGCCGTCATTCCAAGCGACCCAACAGACTCGTAGAGTCATTCGCATATTTCACAATCTTAATGTACTCATCCTCCATACTGATCATCACGGCGTGCGCTAGGGAGGAAGGGATGAAGAAACGCATGATCAAGGACGGCCAATCGCATAGCTAGCAAGATTGATCGAGAACGGCAAGATATATTTTTGGGGGCATTCCACCTGACTGTGCCCTCTACCGAATTCTCTCTCCACCAATCTGTCTATTGCGGGATCCCCGAAGCAGGTATCAGGTGTCTCCCAACCGCATCTCCACGACCGATCCATCATGAAGTCCGCAGCGTCTTCCCTGCGATGCGGGCCCATGGAGCCAAGAATCGTGCAAAAAACAAAAAGGCAGTTCCTCAGGCGTTGCACTAGACAGGGTTGGCCTGTTGTACCACATCATACACTGATGCTGGTCGACCAACTCGGTCCCGGACTGGGTGGGTCGCGTGGGTTTTCAATCAAACCACGACTTGCTGGCCTCTTGATCTGGGAGCATACGGGGACTATGTGGTGCTTCAGGTTGTATAGAGAGCTTGCTTCGAACGGTCAATCGCAGTGTCTTCCGGCCGTAGCTGTGGGAGCGCTGGGGGCTCAGGCGGCGTTTAAGCTCATGAGGAGAAAAATGAGGGATTTTCACTTCGAACGTGGTGTTTATGGTCCGTAGAAACGGAAGCATAAAGCGATCTCCGGGTGCATAGGGAGTCGGCTGAGGATACATTGTAGATTGATAATAGCCCGCAGCAATCGCCTCTAAAATTACCCAGTCTTGCAGTCGAGTCAAGCTTCAGGAAAGCCGCGGTCTCAGTCCAGCATACAGTTCTCCTCTAGTAAAAGTGCAAGGTTACCGGCGACCTCACGTTTCAAGCTTGCCACAATGCACAACGGGACGTTTGGCAAGCAGCACGACGATTGCCGAGATCATACAGCAAAGAACTCCAGAATGATGTCCATCTCGCTACAACGGTTCGACCGTCTCCGGGACCAGGACCGCACTTGTGTTCGTGATCTCAGGAAGGGATATATATTCATCAGCAGACCTGGGTCCAGGGTTGTTCCTTTGCCTGAAAGAGCTACCTCGATTTGGACCCAACAGATCTGACAACTTAGTTATATGACCCACCTGGGCAGTACTGCTCTTGGCAGGTCGACCACGGCATATTTCGTAGACAGTGCGCGCAAAGACACCCCTGAAACACCCCTGATACACCAGCAAATCGAATCCCAATACATTGAAACCGGCGTCACAAGCATTTTTCGAGACAAAAAAGCAGGAGAAAATTCAGCCACAGCCATCGAAATTGAGGATCCACCCAACCACCTATTTACCACAAGCAATCATACATCCCTTTCACGAACGAGATTTCAGCCAGCTGGCCTTTGGCCCGAGCCGCCAGATCGCTGCAGGACGCGACGTACATGTACGAAACGGGACTGTGCGATGTTTTCATGCAGAAAAAGGGATCCTGTTGCAAGCACGCCCCTCCCCTAGAAGAGAATATGTACGAACCGAAAAGGTAGCCAAGCCCCTGCCATGGCGAAGAGCCATTTGTATACCTGCTTGGAGCGTCATTTCGCCGCCGGCGCCATCGAGTTCCGTGCGAGCGGTTTTCGGTTAAGCAAGCCAAACATGCCGGTCACCACCGCCGCCATCTTATCAAGCTTGGGTGAGCATGCACTGGCAATGGGGAGGGCGTTGGCTTCAAGTTCTTGGCTGGGGCGGGAGCGCGCTGCGCGAGGCTTCATGTGGTGTATTGCGGTTGACTCTTTCCTTCGCGCGAGATCCAGGCTTTCGCGCAAATTGCAGGGACACACTGGACACGTCGCCGAACATTGCAGGCTGAACCAGGCTGATGCTAAGGGGGGCCTGGTACATAGCGAGGGTTACGGGGTAGTCCTTTAGACCTTCACCAGCTCTACTGCACGCCATTCCGCAAAGATTAGCTTGGGCGTCTCCTTATCTCCGTGTCACTTCCAGCTGTGGCACGTTCAAACGGGTCAATGTAACTTCATCACTGTCTAAGCTCGACTGTCTGTATGTTCGAGTATCCGAACGTTTCACCCAATATTGTCTATGGCCAGCCAGCACGCCCATACGCTGGGGACCGTATTGTGACTCTGACTCTGCCATCACCTGTCAACCTTCCTCATCCTTTGCTAGGGGTCTGCTCTAGATTCACATAGAAAGCCTCTACGTAGGGTCGCTCCCTCGAGTACTTCATGCGATATACTTCATGTATTCCATCTCCACATAAACGTCACTCACGCAACCTCCTCTTTGCTTAGCTCGCTCGCATCGTAGAACAAATCGATCAGGCACCCACTACTCCATGCTTGGGTTGGAGACTGCATTCGCGGCGTCAGCCTTGCTCCATTATTAAGAACCCCATACCCTCAAGCAGAAACCCCCCAATCAAAAGGAGGAAAGAAGATTTAAGACTCACGGAATCTCCACAAAGCTCCCCCCCTTTATTCGTCAATTCCGCCAGCCCCGCCCAGGGACTCTCCTCAATTGCCCGCTGGCACCCCTCCAACCGTCTCGTCACCTGCTGGAACGCCTCGGTCCTCTGCTCCACGCTCACCTTCCCATCCGGGGCCCTCCGGCGCAAGAGATCGAATTTCAGCATCGCCCGCAAGAAATAGCCAGTGGGCCACAACCACTCGGGACCCTGATGGTAATTTCTCCCCTTGGATGTGGCGAAATTGTCGCTGTCTTCGGAGTTGTTATAGTAAGGGTGGTAATTGAGATCGGAAGGGTCTAAAGTAGCCATGCCCGTGGGACCACGGATGGTCTTGTCGGCGAGCTCAATACAGGTCATTGCGTGGTGCGGGTCGAAGAGCGAGGGGGCGACGGTCATGGCGATGGGGAAATTGGGGCGGAGTTGGTAGTCCTCGTACTCCTTACCCGAGCGATAGAGGTCTTTGTAGATGCCTCGACGGTTGATGATGGTAGGGTTGACATCGTATTGGGAGTCATCGGCGGGGTCGATAGGGATGTAGTAGCAACGTTCGAAATTCGCCTCGATCAATTTGGCCCAGTCAGCGAAGGAGATGGTGGTGCCGTCAGCCTTTTTCACGTGGCTGTAGCGGTATGTGCCCTTTTTATAGAGGTTCGAGAGCCAGATCAGGGTGCTGTAAAGGAGACCGGTGAGTTCGATGGCAGCGCCGTCGCGTGGGGTGCCAGGAATGCCTTTGCTGCCGGCTTTGTCGGACTCACCCATCTTGTCCATCCAGGTGCCACAGTTGTATTGGTTGCCGCCGAAGATGAGCCCGGTGGTCCAGTCGGGTTTGATTCTGATGTTGAAGCCTTCGGATCGCATCTGCATGTCGAGGCCTGTACCGGCGTTGGCTTCACGGAAGGAAATGCCGGTGGCGTGACGTTGCATTGCTTCTTGGATGATGTCTTCGATTGTTGACTCTGCTTGGTATGCTCGTGAATCCTCGACGGAGAAGTAGGCGTCATCGAATGGTAGGAAGCGGCGCGCAACATATTCTTTCATTATCTTCATGCCATCAGGTGCCATATTGGTGTAATCTTGGATGTTCTGCAGGAAGAACCAGATCGCGTCCCGAGCATTGAATCGCGGAGCGCGTCCATCACTCAGTAGATTGGGTACCATCCCATGCTTTAGGACACTAGCGAATGCTTTGATATGCGTCTTCGCGTCATCATATCTCCCAATACCCAAGTACAGACCTCTCAATGCTATGAAGATGTCTCGACCCCAACACCTTGCCCAGCTGGTCGAGAAATGAGGCAACCCAGCAGCCAATGATGGCACAGTTTCAGTTGGTACTAGCGAAGCCGACTTCACCGTCCCGCTCATCTGAATGCTGGTCATAGCAAGGCTTTGCAAGAACTTCTGGCCATGTTGAACGTTTTCGCCAAGTAGTGACATACTTCGATCCCACGATGCATAGTATGCAGTCTTGATCACCAATGCGAAATATCGAGGAAGGAGAAAGCTTGGGACCATTCGAATCGCCTGAAATCTTGCAATCAACCATTCGGTCGGGTCTATCAGATTGGGTCGTTTGTCGCGTTTGGCAATACGTTGTAATCTATCGATGATGTAGTCCAGAGCCCATTGACCCTCCCTCAAGTGGCTGCATATCGGATGTCCCAGGTTGTTTTCTTTGATGACGAACTTGAGAACGCTCCACCAGCCTTGCAGACCGGCATAGACGAGTGGACCATGGCCTGGGATATTGTAGACTCCTTCATCGCCAGAACTTGAGTCGCGCTCCTCAGCCTCACATCTACACAGCATGAAGTTCAGGTCCAAGAGGTCAAGCGTGGAGAAAGCTTCAGTGGCGCCAGAAGTGACAAATCTATCCAATCCTTCGGAATGCTCAGTGCTGGGGATCCACGTCTCGAACAAGGCAATGCTGCCAGGTGGGAGAGATGCAGGCATGGTCAGGACTGTCTCGTGCTTGCTCGAGTCTATTCCTACTCCTTCCAAGTCAACCACTTTCGACGGCAAGCCTTTGAGAAACGTAGGGTCCTCCACACAAGCCTTCTTCGCTTCCTCGGAAGTGTCGACCTCCAATTTCCAGCAACCTGCAAGTTTCGCTTTCGTACCAGCCAGGTGCACAGGAGCCAGATCACCATGCCCGTCTCCATAGCCTGGATATGCAGTGTGCGCAGCCAGGAAATAGCCCTTCCTGGTAATCGGATGCATTCGATGGATCGTGATGTATTCTCCTTGATGATCGATGAAAGTCTCGTCGTAGCCATTTTTTCCCATCTCGGTGTGGAGCCGATTGAGTAATTTCTTGATGCCAGCAATACCCCCACTACCTGCCCCGATCTTTACTTCACCATCTGACGCACTTGAAGTGTACAGCCGGTTGTCTGAGACAATATTGACAGCTTTGGGGTAGACTTCATCGAAGCCCATGACGCTTCCTGTAGCTGAAGCGCACATATTGACCAAGGCAGCGGTGGGCAGGGTGTCTCTAGCGTCGCGTTTTTGCGTGGGCATTTCATTATCATGCGTGCAATCCATGAATAAAGCATGTATTGGACTTCTCTGAATGAGTTGGATCTTCTCGGGCTGCGCTTTGGTCAACCCATTCGCACCATTCGTCATCGAGTTTGAAGCTGCACTGCCGTCCTGATGAGATATCTCTTCCACGTCGAAGCTGCCGATAGGTCTGCCGGCGTGCATGTGGACGAGTCGACTCAGCTCTTGGGTGCTCCAAGCCTGCATGGCTTCGCGTATGAGAGAGCTGATGCCGAGTCTCTTGACAAACACATAGTCCATCTCTTCGGAGCCGGTGAACAGCTCTGCAAAGACGGCAAGATTCGGTCTCACCGCCCTGGCTTCATCCAATAGGTACTCGGCAACATGGATAGGCGTTGAGTGGCAATTATCGATTCGAAAGCCCGCAAAGTACTTTGCCATAAGGCGAGTGTACTTGGTCATGAAGTCCCACAGGAAGGGGTTATCGGCAGGTGAGTTGCCATACCTCAGCTTGACGCAATCCGACCAGACAATGACTTCTCGCCGCAGATAAGCTCGGGAATCCGACCCAGCATGATCTTTGAGTGCATTCGCCGCCCATATCCAACCATTGTTGGCGAGGGCCAAGCTTTTCGAGCTGTGTTCCCGCGTGGTAGGATTTTCAGGAAGCCGAGTGAAGTACGTCTCGATGAAGGGGCTGGATTTGGTGACAGGACCCAACTTTGGTCCATCATCATCAAGCCGCAGATATCGGACGCGGTCAAAGACCTGCTGTGAGACTACAGCCATATCGGAGTCGTACTGCTTGTAGAATTCGACGTTAATTGCATCCAGAATGTCTCTCAGAGCTCCTGCTGCAGCTCCTTGGTCAGATGGGAGGGGGCTGAAGGGGCCATAAATGGCAGCCAGAAGACCTGCTGCAGACTTCACATCGGCCTTGCGATAGTAGCGGGGACCGAGCCCTCCTGCGCCCACGAAGTTGGCTGACAAGAGGTAATTGGCCTTTTGCTCCAGCGACCAGCCCTGAACGCCATCCAAGGACCCGTCTGGAATGGTTGCATCAGGCCAAGCTGCAAGAGCATCTCTGACGCCTTGATCGACATCGATGACGAAGTATTGCCACAGGTCCAATTTCCTGATGACATGCTCATGCATCCCTGCAATGACTCTGGACAAGTCACCAGCATTTTTCAGGTCAGTCGGCAGACCGTGTTTTTCCAGATCCTCCCCAAATTTCAGCAAGGCGGTATCCAACTCAATGGCAGATTCCATCCAAGGTGCCGTTTCCGTGTTATATCCTGCCTCTGGGTGTTCCTCCAGCCATTTGCTATTGTTGGCTGTGTGATTCCAGACCACGTCGGTCATACCAAGCAGACCCTGCTCTTGCTCCATCTTCTGGACCATCAAAGCAATACTTTTCTCTCCATCCTCAAAGTACTCAGGGTCAAAGCGGCATTGATCGTAAAGGCTGTAGGGAGAGCGCGAATTACCGCGCTCGACCAGTGGGGTGAAATGAACCATGTTGTACTCCCTACGAGCGATACCATCGAGATGTTTGTGCCAGCTCTTGGGGAATTCGCCCATGAACCTGGAAACGACAGAAAAGATGGAGAGGGCATCGAGTGGTATGACTTCATCTCCGAGGGTCAACTTTGGAGAGACATCAATGTAGTAGGTAGGTGTTCTTGTGGGTGCTGGGGCAGATGTTTCTGTTGTGGAGAATTCTGGAAGGGGGGTGTAAGTGGTATAGAAGGAGAAGGCGCCAGCCAGTGTGATTGGGACGTCGATCTTGAGGGTTCCATTGAAGTCAGGATCCAGTCTGGGGTTCTGTCAGTCATGAAGCGGGTTGGAGCAGAGGCCGGTCACCTGTGCTCTTGATATGCGTTGCGATCGAAACTGCTCCCAGATTGAGGTATATTAGTCCACAAGCTACCTTGACGACAGACAGATGAGGTGCCTTCAATCTCAAAGCGCAATTGATAGGGAGGATCCGATGGAGGAGGGAGGTAGATGTATTCATTGGGCACCGCGGGAGCTCCGGCATCGTTCAATCGTAAGAGATGGACATTCTTCGCTGCCGTAGGCTTGGTATCATGGACAGTCATGGCGGAACCTGCTTGGGGCAAGAAAGAATTGCAGAAGCGAAGGAAGCTGCTGTTTTCATGAACGGGATTTGATGGAAAGTAAGAACGGGCAATGTATGCGAGTCTGTGAAGCAAATGATGGTAGAGGGACACGAGAGCATTCATTGAGACGATAACCACTCATTCTCATACGTCAATGGCGGTAGCATCCTGTCTCAGACAGCGCAGACGCAGACAGCATTGGCATTGAATTTTCATTGTTTTGTTGAATTTTAATATTTATTGTTTGAATCGCCTTCGGTAGATTTTAGATTTTCCGCCCCGTTGAATCCGTCACATGCGCACCTGCACCTGGTAGGGCCTAAGGGCTGATGGCAGTGGCTTTAAAGTGGCTGAAGTGGGCGGCATCAGTTTGGTGGTGCGCCGCAACTTTACGACTTCCATCCCCCTGAGGGCCCCTCGGGCCCCTAGACTTCTTCTCCATCTTTCATCTCTATCGCTGGTCTTCGAAATCATCATTGGGCATCTTGATATTATTTCGACCTTCTCACCGGTTTGTGTTTTAGAGGGCTAATGTCCCAATTACCCACTCTGTCATCTTGGTATCCCTGACACGTGTTTGAAATTACTCGTGTGCAAAAGAGTCTCTTGACGATCTTCAATTGCACTCGATGCCAGCCCCCTGATTACCTCCATTACCCTCACCACCCCCAATACCAATACCAATACCAATACCAATACCAATACCATACCTTAAATCCTCGTCCCTGCTGCTCATCCTCCTCACAACATGGACCCTATCGAACCTGGCCACACATTCCCCAGCCTTGCGGATTTCAAAGAAGCTTTGCGACAATGGGCCATCGAGCGCAACTTCACGCCACACATCCTCGACAGCGACAGCCATCGTGTTCGCGCCGGCTGCCGCTCCTCCCCCAATTGCCCCTTCCGTATACGCGCCAACTACAACGCGAAACGGGGTGACGCCCGCGTCACAATCGTCGACGATGTTCATACCTGTGGGCTCACCGGTCATGGCCCAGCCCATCAGAATATCAAGCGCGCCGAGACGGGCAAAATGAAGTTCTTGTTGGAGGCCGTCCCCAGGCTGATGACCGTAACGGCTGAGACTACCATACCAAACATCATCGATGTTGTTGAACGGCATTATGGCCAACAGATCCCCAAGCGACAGGCGCAAAAAGTAAAAGGGGCCCTGGTACAGAGGGTGAAGGGACCATGTAGGCACTGTCATCGTGTTGGTCATACACGACGCTATTGTCCGCAATTGAGGGCCACCATGCCTGGCACGCACGAACATGTGGCACCCTTCAGGCACTATGATCCATCCGCAAGCCATCATCCATACAACAGCAATGTCCGGGACGAGCGAGGTGATCGAAACAGTAGCGATGGTCGGGACGATGGATATGAGAACGAACCCCTCGACAACAACTTTGGCGGTGATAGCTCGATCGACTATGGTAACGGTCAGGATGAGCCTCCAAACATATACCATCAGCCTCCTCGGCAGCTTGAGATAAGAGATCAATCAGCCGAGTACACCAACGGCCAGGAGCCACCGCCGGATGCACCCCAACGAGACTCGCGGCCCCGTAACAGACCGGATTTCCCCGGGATTCTGCTGGAGCCCGTGTCTGAGCACAATGACCGTCGTCTACCCCACCCAGTCTACGAGACTCATGTTCAGCCACACTTGAATGCCATGCGCCTCTCGACGATTACCAACGCTGTTGTAGAACCGAATCTCGTGTCTTCCTCGGCAAGCTTTGCGGCTGCAGACCACCCGAGACTGAGGTCGGGTAGCCCTGGGATTCCAACCAATGGCGCCGGGCAAGCTTCTCCGCCCGCAGTCATGACGCCTGCACAAAAGCGAAAGGAAGCCTCTAGGTTGATGAAGGAAGCTCAAGAGCTGATGCGGCAGGCTGTCGCTCTGAACGAGGAAGCTGACGATGATCCATGAAGATGGATGATTCTCCTTCACACAACCTCTACATCAAATTATACAATGGCCTGTATTGCTGACTGATGGCTCTGAACGATCCAAGCTACCATGATTTATTGCTGATGAAGATCATCTCACCTTCTGAGCGGCAAAAACGGAGTTCGAGGCAGTCATCAAGCAGATCCCATTCAATAGCTACATGCGGAATTCAACATATCATGACGACGAAGGACTCCCTTCCCCGAAGACATCCGAAGAGCCGCCGGAGCCGCCGTACGATGGAACGAGACCTGGTCAACGAATAATCCTTCCGCGGGCAGCATCTATTGCACATAGTCAGTGGCAGCAGCTTTGCCTTCCGCAGTCGAGCAAGGACTTCCGCCAGGCTCCGCCAGGCTAGCTGGGCATGCCAAGGAATGCAGCAAGGGGTACTGCTATACTCCAGGCAGGTCAGCGCATCAAATGCCTTGGATACTCCGGGGTGCGCAGAACATTGCTCAAGGTGTGGATGAAAACGGCTGATTCAAGTTTATCACGGTATGTGGCAGAGAAATCATCCAGTAGTTCTATTTTTGTAGATGTAATTCTAGCTGTAAAGGACCTCCATCTCTAGAACTCGCTCAACTCAGTCCAATTCAATCACGCGTGATCAGTATAATGAAATAAATGCATCGCTCTATACAAGCATGCAGTCTTTTCCAGGCGCTGCAGATCAGCCTCACAATGTTTCGCTTATATCCATTGGTGGCGCCGAAAGGCTTGACGTGCGTCTCAATACTAATCCCAAACCTACACACACCTTCCTTCCTTCACTCTCCCTCCCGAGAACGACCACACTCTCCAATATTTTTGGGGACATGATTATAGCACGTTGCCAATAGTCTTATCATTAACATCCTATGCGCTGGCCACCATATCATCCTTCCGCCCAGCCCAATTGCGGCGCCTCTCTCAGCTGTGCGCGCAGCTTCGGCCTCAAGCTCACCAATCCAGCTACAATCGCTGGTCCAGAACGAGCAACATGGCGACCCTCGGGGCCCATGGTCGGAAACACAAGGTGACCGTCGTCGGCTCTGGCAACTGGTATTCAATCTCACATTCTGACACACTTATCCTACAACCCTCCTCCCTGTTGTCAGTTTGTTGGCAAGGCTGACACCCAACAACCGGCAGGGGCTCCGCCATCGCCAAAATCGTCGCCGAGAACACCGCCGCCAACCCGTCCGTCTTCGAGCTTCCGGTCGAGATGTGGGTCTACGAAGAAACGCTCACCCTCCCAGCCACCTCCACCCACTACAAAGCCGACCCCACCTCCGCGCACGCGACCTCCCCGCAAAAGCTCACCGACCTGATCAATCACTACCACGAGAACGTCAAGTACCTCCCCGACATCGCCCTGCCTGCCAACCTGCACGCGAACCCCTCCCTCACTGCTTCCGTCAAGGACGCTACCATCCTGATCTTCAACCTCCCCCACCAGTTCATCAACAAGCTCTGTCTCGACATGGCCGGCTCCATCTTGCCATACGCACGGGGCATCTCCTGCATCAAGGGCGTCGATGTGACCGCCCAGAACGTCTCCCTCTTCTCCGAGTCCATCGGCGAGAAGTTGGGCATCTACTGCGGTGCCCTCAGTGGCGCCAACATCGCCAACGAAGTCGCCCTGGAGAAGTTCTCGGAGACGACGATCGCGTATGACCCGCCCACTCTGGACTCTCGGAACCCGACACCGAAGGGTGGGGCGACGCCGCAGCAGAGCCAGCTGGATCTGACCAAGATCACCGACTATGATGAAGAGCAGGAACAGCTGCATAGAAACACTAAGGGTGTTGCATCGAAAGTGAAACTGACGAGGCCGCCCGAGGGGTTGCCCGTCGCGGACCATGAGTTGTTCAAGACACTGTTCCATCGGCCATATTTCCACGTTAATGTCATTTCGGATGTGGCGGGCGTGTCGCTCGGAGGGGCATTGAAAAACATCGTCGCGCTCACTGCGGGGTTCGTAAGCGGGTTGAATTGGGGGGATAATGCCAAAGCGGCGGTGATGCGGGTAGGGTTGTTGGAGATGGTCAAATTTGGACGGATGTTCTTTGCGGAGAGTGTCAAGGCCGAGACGTTCACCGAGGAGAGCTGTGGGGTGGCGGATCTGATCACGAGTTGTTCGGGTGGGAGGAATTACCGGTGCGCGAAGATGGCGGTGGAGAGGGGGGTGAGTGTGGAGGTGGTGGAGAGGGAGGAGCTGAACGGGCAGATCCTGCAGGGGGTGGGGACGTGTAGGGAGGTGAATGGATTTTTGAAGCAGAGGGGGAAGGAGGGGGAGTTTCCGCTGTTGACGGCGACGTACCGTAAGTCTCCCACTCTCTCCTTGTGTCTTCCGCCTTGCATCCGTTTGGCGATGATGATAAGGAGAAGGCTGATTGTTTGTACGAAGGTGTTTTACAAGGCGAAGCAAAAGTCGAGGATCTGCCGGATCTGATCGAACGAAAGGTTGGCTGATGGAGATGATACCCTGGGTTGATGGTTTGTCATAATGGGCACGCACGTAGACAGGTTGGCATATCATTTCTCTTGACTCGGACACCATTCTCTGCCGATTCCTGCCATCTAATGCCCAAGATTTTCCTTTCTGAGAAGTCACCTCAAGATCTTCCCCAAAGTCCGTGTCTATGATCTGCTTCGTCGAAGGTCTGCTTAGTGGACTATGATGGTGCGTATGGTGCTGAGTGAATACAGCACCGGATGGGGAGACGGGCATTGATAATTGTGAGATTGCTGCTACTTTCCATTGACAGAATTGTCTCTTACCGTCAGACCTTCCTTGATCAAAATCTTTCATTTGCGAGCTCAATGACATGGACGTGGCGAGGAGCCAGTCATTACTGTGATTGGATGGTTGGATGGAGCCCCAATATTGGGAGCTCTGATTGGTCAATTCATGGACCGCACAGATGCCAGTTCCTGCAAGTGTATCAAGGGTGGATTGATTACAATGCAGAGGTGTGATTGCACTAGCGCCTTTTCTGAGCAGCGGAAAAAAAGGTAGTTGGTTTGCATGGAAGGAGCTGAATGAAGTGAATGCGGCAAGCGCGACTGAACGGCCCAATAAAACCGCGTCTCTTTCTTTCTTGACTCTTTTCTTTCCATTCACAACGTCACCTCGATCATCCAATGTTCCGGCTTATATACCTCCGGATCCCTCTGACAATCATACCTCATTCTCTACGATCATCATCCCATCATCTTCCATCGAAGCAGTGAGCACTTCATCGTTCCCGAGCCCATACCATTACCATACCCGTTGCCTTCGTCAATCAATATCAAAATTCTCTGATTTCAGCTACGATATCGCTCTACTTGAGCACATCTGAATATATTCATCACCCATGTCGAGAGCTGGAAGCTCTTCCTACACAAACTAAAGCAATCATTCCAAATTCAGTCACTACCTCAGCGATAAGGTCACCCTAATTGCACCCAAGCTCAAGACGATCCCACCATCACCTATATTACCAAGTTTTCGCGACGTATCACCATTCCCCGATGGCCAAGCCCAAGCCTCAGCCCAAGCCCAAGCCCCAGCCTAAGCAAACAGTCAAGGCTGTCCAGATTCGACGCAACGTATCTGGACAGCAATTGCCGACACCATCAAGCACACAAAGGTGTGGCTTCACGGCGACCAATCAGTCGTCTTCTTCGGCAGCGATCAATCAGCCGCCTCCATTGGCAGCGATCAACCAGCCGCTTTCATCGCCACCAGACACCGCCACTTCCAGGAGCACATCTTCCCTTGCATCTAGCATGATCAACGTTACTCCGAGCAAACGAGTCAAGCTAGAATCATCAGAGTCCCCTAATAAGAGGCATAAAGTGGACCAGAAGGCCAAAATTCCCGTCGAGTGAGTACCCACCTTGTCTGACTCGCCTGACTCATTGCCCATGAGCCGTCCCTTCTACTTGTCCAAACTTTTGCATGACGAGCCATGACTGACCGTGTATCCATCCAGCTCCCTTTACAATACCATTATTGTATCTGTCTTAGTCGGTCAACATAAGCAAGGCTTCGGCGTTCATGCTGGCATCATCTCTAAACAGTCATATATGTTGGCTGGCTTCATCAGAGGCATTCAAGAGAATCCCAGCACTGCCATGACCCACAACAAAAATGATGCGCCGTTATCGGAGAAATACCAGATCGTGGTTTTGAAGACGCCACTCTTCCCTTCGATCTGGTTTCCCAATGAGGATCCTCTCGTCTTCACACGCGTGAACCGTTGGTTGTATAGCTCGTCACTTCTGCTCGAGGAGGAGAAATTAGAAGACATCAGCTGGGAGCTGCTCATCTCGGTCTATCTGTTTGGCACCAAGTTCGGTCTCGTTCGTCTTCAGAATCACTGCATTGACGTCACAATCACAAAGGCTCGCGCTGAAGGCTCGCTTCCGGACGCCGAAGACCTGAACAAAATTTGGAAGAATGATAGCAATGCGGTAGCTATGAGACAGCTACTGCAGGCACTATTTGCGCGGAAACCGGACCTAGGAAAGATGATGATGAAGTCTGGTAGCTTGAATGTTCAATTCATCAGGGGCTTAGTTGTGGAGCTCTTCGACATTAGCAGGGACGGTAAGTATGGGGTTCAGGGAGAGGAAACATTCTGGGAGAAGACGCGAAGGAAGTGCCAGATTCATGACAAAATCAATCCAGTGGAAGTGGACGATTGATTGGTGGGAGCTGCAAAAGGGGAGATGCCGGATTGGGCACGGTAGTATGTTTGTGGTGGCGAAGTGACTGACTGGGACATGTGCAGGCAAAGCACAAGGCGCTTCTGCACTCAAGGTTGCTACACATGGCTCGTGGAGGGTGCTGTACGTGCTGAGCTTGGTTCACGAGGTCCTCATCAGCTGCATTGCGTTCTCGGCAGATGCTCTTATCTTGTATCAGCTTCCTCGCATCTTCGCGACATCATATAGTAATGGCTGTCAGCAAGATGGCATGACATGCAGATACCAGAATGACTCTTGACAAGATTATCGATTCACTTCCACTTGAACAACATCATGGATTGTCTACCGAGGTAGCAGCCAACGTATGCTCGACTTTATCTCCTGTCCGCACACTCACTCCAAAGAAGCATTCCTCACTCATGGCTTTTCTCCACCTCATGTCCTACATCCCTGCGCTCTCTCCTTTTGGCCCCCTGACCCTCGGACCTCTGCGTCACACTATCTCAACCGCCTAGCCTCACGCTCACTCTCCAGCAAGCACAAGATATCGTCTTCTCTCACTGTATCCCCAGATATAGTCAGCATTCATTCAGTCATTCATCTCCTCCTCCTTCCCCCACCACTTTCCCCCTCCCCCTCCACTTTCCCACTTCCCCCCCCCCCTTCCCCCCAGATACACACACATACTCATCCACCTCCTCTCCTCTTCTCTCGCGCGTGGGGGGTGTGAAGGGTGAAGGGCATTCTTACCAGGACCCTTGACGTTCCGGATGATGGAGCGAGTGGTATCGTCCATGAACTCGACGCGCACCTGGGTGACGCCGCCGCGGCTGCCTGTTTTGTTCATCCGTTATTTCTTGGTTCGTGGTAGGTGCAGCTCTGCCGAAACGGACTTTGTGCGTGTACCAGGGGTGATAGGGCATTGGGTGGGGGGGGGGAAGGGGAAGCACACCAGTACGACCGAGCACACGCGTCACTTTGACGAGCTTGACGGGGATCTTGCCGGAGTCCATGGTCGGTCTTCTTGGAGTGTTGTGGAGTTCTGTTGTCGTCTCGTGGTTTTGGTATGCGGACGCGCGATATTTGGATCGGGGAGATTGTGGGTGGAAGGGGTGGAAAGCGCGTGGTGCTGTGGGAAGGTGGTAATAGTGGTGGTCGTCGTCGTTCGCTGATTTGTGTGTGGGCGGAAAGTTTTCGCGGTGGGCTTGGCGGGACGGATGTTGATGCCAAGACGCTTAGGGCTTGCTTCTAGGGCACGGCCAGCGGGGAGTGTGCGTCATTTCGCGTTACTTTTTTGATTTTTTTCTGTCTTGGTCAACTTGTAGAGTGTCAGGTGAGGGCAATTGGAAGTCAATTGATACGCTCATTATCTGAAGGAGCTCGACAGAGTCCTGTGAGTCCCGCTGAAGGCTCATCGCTGCTGCCCTTGGTGAGGTCGGTAGAAAGCTATTGGCAGGATCTGCAGCTTTCTCCGTGATCGGCGTTGAGCTTCCTCGGCTGTGACTCGTAGCTGCAAGGCGGCATTGTGCGACCTTGAAGCAAGGGCTTTAAAGACTACTTCTATCAAGGCTTGGTTTGGAAATCATACGTTGACAAGAGTGCGTGTGCGTGGCCAGGGAAGGTCTTTCCCACAGCCAATCATCCAAAAATGGATTTGGTCAACCAGTGAGCTGCCCCGTTACTCTTCCTCCCCCCAAATTTGGTCTGTACCTCGAAATGGTAGCTAAGATAGTTCATTCCGCCACTTCAGCCTAGAAAATCGCCTCCTCTTCGCCGTCCCAAAGAGTACCTCCTCCCGATATTCCAAGCTCCAGCTTTGCGCCCCATTGCTCTCCACATCCGACCCACATCTTCTCCCACACACTCTCTCTAGCTTCTGACATAAGTTCCCAGAAGGACGCCTCCAACAGCCAACCCTCTCCCTCCTTGAAGGCAGCGATATCCAGTTCCGACGAGAGACGCGTCTCGACATCGCCCTCGTCAAGAACCTACCGCTCGCGCTGATCTTCCTCCCGGCCGCAGATATACCGACGTTCGTGGGTGAGGGGAGGGTCGATCTGGGGATTACGGGCGGTGATCAGGTCGCGGAACATGATGCCTTGTTGGCAAAGAATAGGAGAGAGCAAGGGGAGATCGTGGAGGGGTCGCGGAAGCATGAAGAGACCAAAGGACCGCCAAATCATGAAGATTTTGATATGAGTGTGGCCCACGAAGTGACACGACAGGTGCCTTCTTCCCAACCTACAGCTGCAGATGGAATCGGTCGGAGTGATGGCGTGAACGGTGCTCAGATGAGTAAGGAGAAGGGTATATCGAAAACGTCTACCATGGTCGAACATGGGCGGGATTCATCAAATGATGGTGCCACGATTCAAGTCGACGGCGCACGGGATAGTGATCACCAGGCCGAGAACGAAGGCGTGGAACAGGTGATGGATCTAGGATTCGGACACTGCAAGCTACAGGCACAGGTTCCAGAGAGAGGATACATCGACAGCCCTCACCAACTGATTGGAAAGAATGTGGTGACGAGTTTCGTCGGAGTCACGGAGAAGTACTTCAGAGACCTCGAGGAGGAGCACGCCGGGGAACATCAGGACTCCCAGATCGAGGAGCGAGGACCTACACCCGAGTTCATGGAAAGGATAAAGAGAAGGAAGCTGAAGACGCGAATCAAATACGTCGGAGGCAGTGTGGAAGCCGCATGTGCGTTGGGTGTGGCAGACGGAATCGTGGACCTAGTCGGTACGTACTACTCGATCCCCTACATTCCCGCCTCGATTCTCTCTCTCTCTCTCTTTCTCTCTCCATCCAGACGCCCCAACCAGCGACTACAATGGCCCAGCAACAAGATCCCCATATCGTATCCCACCGACACTAACCTGTGTCCTCAGAATCCGGCGAGACCATGAAAGCAGCGGGCCTCAAACCCATCGCCACCGTCCTCTCCTCCACCGCCGTCCTCATCAAATCCCGCGCCCCCTCGAACCCGTCCCTCGTGGACCTGATCGCCAACCGCATCCGGGGCGTCATCACCGCCCAGAAATACATCCTGTGCCAGTACAACATCCCGCGGGATCGGCTCGACCGGGGCACGCGGATCACCCCCGGCAAGAGGGCCCCCACCATCACGGCGCTGGAGGATAGCGAGTGGGTGGCGGTCAGCGCGATGGTGGAGAAGAGTCGGTGTGCGGTGGTGATGGATGAGTTGACGCGGGTGGGGGCGACGGATATTTTGGTGTTTGGGATTAGTAATGCGAGATGATCGATCGATTGGAAGGACGATCTGGGAGGAGAGGGGGGAGGGGTAAAGGAGGTGAGGGTCAAAGGTTGAAGGGGAAGAAGGGAGGGGGGAAGAAAACAATGCTTAGAAGATACCTCTAAAAGGAGTGATAAATAATAGTGTAGTGGGAGAAAGCATAGACGTCTTGCCGTGCCCATTGAGGAAAGAAGACGACAACTTCATGACAGATGTGACGCGTGATATGGTACATGGCTGTGATATATCCAATTCTCCACCTTCTCAATTCCATCCAAACTTCTAACCCCTCCCCCTACCCACTTTGTACATCTTCTGGTACCTTCTGGTTTCACATCCAATCACCCCCCACCCCCTTCTCCACCTTCAAACCCCTCCCCCTCCCCAACCCACCCCATCATCCCCCTCAATCATAACCCCACCCCTCTCCGCCTCGTCCATCTCTCCCGGCGTGGCCCTCCGCCGATCTCCAGTCAATGGATCCCAGACCCAACCGTCTTTCAACCAGCGCCAGCGCAGATACGCCCGCAACTCTTTATCGAGCGGGAGGACGCGCTGCCATTCCGGTTGGGCGGGGGGGTATCCGATGAGCAGGTGGTCCACAGCGAGGGCATCTGAGGAGGTTGTGTCGTTGGTGGTGGGCTGGTGATGATGATGATGATGATGATTAGGGCGTGCTGGTGGTGGTGGTGTGGGGGAAGAAGCAGGATATGATTCACGGCCCCCAGCGCCCTCGCTCGGAGCGGTGGGGAGATCGAGGTTCGGATTGGGGGAAGTGGTGGCGACGCCACGCAATGCATCCCTGCAGAAGATGCGCCAGCTGTCGAGGCCGTAGGCTCCCACACCGGGGAGATGGCCGATTTCCCAGGCGACTCGCCCATTGCCCTTGGGTGGGCTTCCACCACCATTATCCGCATCCCCTTTCCCCTCACTATTATTGTGGGTGGACCCGCACACATCATCCTCCTCCTCATCGGCCACCTCCTCATTGGGCTTCACGTCCCTCCCATCCTGTTTCCGGGGATAGCCCAGGCGTCGCCACCTCTTTCCCCTGACCGGCTCCTGCGCCACCCAGCTCTTCGCCATTGCCACAACCCGTTTGGCGCGCTGGTTCTGGAGACCCAATTTGGCGAAGTAGGGCAGTACGTCTTCGACACTGGCCTGTGAGAGGGAGAGAGGTGTAGGGTAAGCGGTGATGAGGCGGTAGAATACCGGGATCGAGACAGCGCCGCGGGTTTTGGTGAGGAAGACGCAGGCAAGGAGGAGGTGGAAGGGGTTTTGGCGCAGGCGTTCTTGGGCGAGGCCGAATGTAGGTGTGGAGAGGGGAGGGAAGGGTATGCATGAAATGTTCTTCTTGGATAGGCGTGCTGATTTCGAGGAGGTCGGTTGGGATTCGGGTGCAGGTGGTCGCTTCTTGGGGGAGGAGGAGAAGTAAGGCGAGATCTTAGAGGAGAGCCGATGACGGGGCTTTTTCTTCGATAGTTGGGTTGTCGGAGGGAGGAAGGTGGATTCGGGCGGTGATGCTGAGTGTGGAGGAGATGGAGAGGATGGAGGCTTCCTCTGTCGGCGTGATGACGAGCGCGTGTTCGTGGAAGGAGGATCTGGTCTTAATAACGGTGCCTTGGCAGCGGGTGTTAAGTCGGCTGCTTCATCGGTGGGCGAAAATGCGTCTTGCTGTTGAGTTTTGGATTGGTGGGAGAGAGTGATTGCATCTCTGACGGAATTGAATCATGCCTGCTGGACTTGGATCGCTTGGAGGTGGTGGTCTTTGAGCGTTTCGGCCTCGACTCGAGCGTACCATCGTCTTTGACCGCGGTCTTCCTCTTCTTTCTGTTGCGTTTGTTGAGTTCTTCTCCTTCTCGGATTGTATCCCTCGCTACTTTCATCTCTTCGAGGTCGTGCTTGGTCCTCTTATCTATCCCTGGCATGCCGCCTTGTTCGTATAGCTCCAGTTGTTTGGCATTTGAAAAGTCGCGGGTCCCACGAATTTCGTCAACGAGCGCAGCGATGTGGTCTTGTCTCTTTTGGTCCTCCTCGTTATCCCGTGGTGGTCTTTCTATCTTGCGCCAATGCTCTTGCTCGAGCTCTGCCGCTGTTTTCTTCCTCTTTGGCGGGCTTTCGAGTTCTTCTCCGTTCGGCTTTCGCTTGGCACGACGCTCATGCTTTGGGGGGGATTTGGGCGCTCCCTGACCATTAAGATCCGTGTCTTGCTCTGTATCCTTTTGCAACGACGACTGTCGTCCCTTCTTTCTCTTCTTCCCTTTTCGCTGCTCCTTCTCCTGCCACTGCTGCTCATTCACCGTCCACAAGCTGTTAGGATCCCTCGTCGCCCTTATTCTCTTATCCTCCAGCTCCATCAAGCCATGAACAGCAGCATCTTGTAATTTCTGCCCAGGCGGTGCAATGGCATTGATCGCCTTCAATTCCTCCCTCGTGAATCCTTCCGCTTCGAATTCGTCGTAAAGACTTTCCTCTTCAATTGGAAGTTGCCGTTCTGCACTGCGATCTTCGTTCCCCATTTGCGATTCGACAGATGGTGTGCGACGTAACGAAGGGGCCGTCCTTTAGGAGGAGGAGGCTCTTTGCACTCATTGGGGATTGGGCGAGGGCCTGCTGAGAGCAATGGGGCAGTCGACGGGGTGTATCAATTTCAGGCTATTCCACGATGTTCTAGTAGAAAGGGAGAAGCAATGCATCGATCGAACATAAAAGGATATGGGCAAGCGAGGTGGTGCATGTCAGTCAATTAAGGAAGACCTTTTTGGCACAATGACGTAAGTCACCTTCAATGTGCACGCGACTCGCGTATTTTCGCGTCTGATTGATTGCGCCTTCCAGAATATAGAGAGGCTGAAACCTCCGTCCAGAATCAAATTGACTGCACATTGCGAAATTCCCCTAGATGTTGGAAGACCCAGCTCCAACATATGGGATCGGGCGAGGCGGCTCTCGCGAACGTCTTAATAGATCTCACATGCTTTCCCCAATGGTAAGAGAAGCCATTTCATGGTGAAGATTTCAAAATCTGCCGTCGACTGTGCTCATGCGCAACCTGCGGGGTGTAGCTGACCTTGCCGGCTCGTCGCTTAAGCTTCTATCAGAAATCGAATTCGACATCATGCCAATTTTGGAAGCCAAGAGGAGGACAATTAATCCAGGGTAAAGTTTCGTTGCTGGCGAACCGCAATGTCCGAAATCCGGCAAATTCCAGGCTTCCGTCTTCTTAAAATAAGCATGTCAAAGACAGGCGAATGGCGAAACGTCGGTACAAAGACATGTCTTGTATTCTTTTGGGGCGGCGGACCGCTCAATCTATACGCGACGGTGTCGACTGTCGAGAGTGAACTTGGCCCCCTTGACCTTGATCGCCCGCTTGATAGCGTCAAATCCCAGACAGATGATAAGGTCCCATTGCCCCCTTTAAGTAGCTGAGAATGAAAAAGTTGTTGCTCAACCTGACAGGAGAATCCGGAGCAACATGCATACCATGATTGCCATCCTGAGCATAGCTTACATCCTCCTCGCTCCAAGGGTTCATGCAAGCCCAGCGTCACCCCCCCCTGGCCAGCTCATCAATGCCGGCTCAACCCTAGCTACCACCGCCACCCTGTTGAACTCCACCGCCCCGTTCAACTTGACCGCGCCCGGCGTACCATTTGTCTATCCGAAATGTTCCCCCTACCGTCCCGCTCCTCTCCGGGACTGCATGAGAGCACTGGCTCAGTTCCCCACCGGCGGCGACGGCGAATTCCACCCACCACGACCGCACGACCCCAACCCGGACCACGCGCTCGGTCAAGTGAGGAAATCGGGGCAGTGTAGGATCTTCGTGGACCTCATCGGTGACGTCAACGGTCGTGTGACACCGACGGTGTGGTCATGGGATGGTCCCAACGGCCTTGCAAATGATATCAAGGACTTGTTGGACACGTGCACGGTGGATCAGTCGACGCCGATAGCGCAGCGGGTCACGGGGGGGGATTCTTATGTTAGTCTCCTTGAGACTATCTACCCGGGTTTCAAGATCAGCGTGAGGAAGACTGCGTATGACGAAGAGGGTCGAGTGGACGTGGCATGATATTCAGGATCAAATGAAGAGTTGATAAGTCGCATGAGCTAGAGAGGCATGGTTGTGCCTTCTTCGAAAAAGTGTGTGAAGCAAGCTCATGACCAGGGTGATTGTAGACTGCCGTGCAAGGTATGGGCATGCATCCCTGCTGATAGGTTTGTACAATCGCTCAATCGCCGCGCAGCGCTTTCACCCTGGTACGTTGTCTCTTCGACTTTAAGACATTTTGTCGCCACAGTTGGGGGACTTGTGCGAGACTTTCTTGAGTTCATATCCGCAAGGGGCCATTCTGTGCCGATGGCCGTGACATCCTTGCATCTGGATAGCCGCGTGAGGTAGTGCAGATGGATACTCTTATTGAACCTTATCACACGTCATCCTTTCTTCGACCGTTTGAAGATACTCCGCATCACATCATGATTATCCTATGGGCTCTTACCTTCATCACAAAAGCCGTGGGACTGGTCCTAAGTAATCAAGCCAGCATTAACGTCAATGATACACAAGTCGGCAATTTCGGGGCGCCGCCTACAACCGATTATGGACCTCCTGGGCTGGAAATAGCGCTCGATAGAAACGTACATATTCCTCGTCAGCCTGTTGAGCAAATCATCCGAGCTTCTTTCGGTGTCGTTTGCCTGGAACCATTCACAGCGCATCTGGGATCAACAATTTTCCGTTCCCATTTTCAACCAAACGGATGGATCGAGATCGAAGAGGCCCCCTCTTCAGAGGGCAGCTTGACTGTGGGCCATGCAATGTTGGCTCTCTTGCTCTGCTTCTACCAACTCAATGTCTCCACACGGGCTTCTCCCCAATATAACCCGGCCACCTGCCGCCTGGGATACCCCCTCGCTGGTTCCCAAGAGATTGCTGTTTTAATCTGTACAGTGTATATTCGGGGTCGCAGTCAAAGCGCAATATCGTCTGTCGGCTCGAACGTGTCAGTCTCCCATGTCAGTGTTGCTAAACGGAGGAAACAACGAGACATTGCCGTACCAGCAGCAACAACAGACGTGAACCTGACCATCACCGATCAAGATGCTACCCTGGCCGCTACAAACACCAGTGGAAGGCGAGAACCATCCTCATTAGGGGACCTTGACAGTGCCGCGGCTTTCAGGTTTAGACTCCCAGGCAATGGGCCGCAGATCCTGTTGAACCACCTTTTGGTCTCGGTCATGGAGGCTGTACTCGACCAAGCCCGACGACCGCGGAGTGGCCCCATCTATGCCCGAAGCTTTACACCCGTGCTTGGAAAGTACAAGGTTGACTACCGAGGGACTCCAGGAAGGAACCTAGCCTACACGACCGTCTGCTCGTGTTTGTTCGGCATCTTCGACTTTGTTTGGGAAAGACAGGAATCATTACGGGAAGGTGGATGGACATGTGACGAGAACTACCAGGATGTGATGATCGGTAGCTTCACTAGGAAGCCCGATGCCCTTCCAGGGATCGCGGCATCACCGACAACATCCAACGAGCCTCTTGATCTTGCAGCGCGGAATTACGAGTAGCTTTTCACATCGCCACCCCATCGAGAGGCCGGCGCGGCTCAAGAGGATGATGTCCAACCCTCAGGCTTCCTGGCCCCGGTTCCTCCCCAGCTACTCTGGGAGCGGTAAATAGTCTCAAACGAGACCAGGACGGGCGCAAGTCGCGAGATCCAGTCCCGAATTCATTCACCTCAAGCGTTCTGCATCCATGGAGACTGACGAAAGCTGGGGGACAAGAAGTACTGCTCTTGCGATTATACCTTTTCCGTTGGGGGAAGGTAGCGAGCGGGTCGGCACTCCCCCTGCGGCTGCTGCACATATGCAGAGTGTGATTCATCCAGAGGAGGGTTTCAGTTCAGCGTGAGGTTCGAGGATTTGCATCCATCACGATCAAAATGAGGAGGACCACGGTGCAAGAAGAGGGTCGAGTGCTCGTGCGGCAATCCGCGATCCATAGCGCCAGTCACGGTTCGTCGTTGACACGCCACCTCGTAAGAATTCGTAATTGTGCCTCCTCTCTCCACTGGACATAGGTCGTAGAGTTCGTGTGAGCCGGATTCAATGTGAATCGAAAAGCAGAAATGTAGAAGCTTAAGCGTTCGGAATATAAGAGTGATTCCACGCATCGGAATCACGTCTTTGGGGGTGTTCAATATTGAACATGGAGGTAGGGGGAGACTGCAAAGGTAAATCACTTCCGTCGTTGCGAATCTGTCCCATAGACGTCGGGATAATGGGACGGCGGGAAGGCGCCTGTCACGATCCACATTAGGGAAGGTCAGAAAAGTTACCAGGGATTGAGGGTGCGACGCCATGGTCATGTCCGTTAACACACCCTTGGACCCTTTACCCCACATCAGGAACAGGGTGTTATAAAACCCCTTTGCCCTCCCAACCATTTCTTCTCTGTTTTCTCTTCTTCTGCCCCTAATCCCAACCATCTCCTCAAACGCCCAGCGAAACTCGAGGCTCAAGTAGAACCCTCACGGGAGGACAACAATTACGATGCCTTCCAACTCCAACTCCCAATCTTCCGGCTCCGGCTCCTCTGGCAGCGGTAGTGGTTACAACGTGACCAGCAGTGGCACCAACAGCCAGGTCGGTCCCCTCAAACCACTTCATCACCTCAAGCCCCAGTATTACAACCCACCAGAACTGACGGAGCTCTGCTAAAGGGGAACCACTACTGCTCTCGCGATTACTCCTCTTCGTCCGGAGGTAGCGGCTATCATTACTCCAACAGCAATGGTGGGTCTTTCTTGTCCATCACGTGGGGCGCGGTACGGCTGTGACGAGCTGACCGCGAAATGTAGGCAGCTACTATTACAGCAACCCTGGCGGCTCCACCTACTACAACAGCGGCACTGGGTACTCCCAGTACAACAGCGGTGGTGGGAAGAAATAGCGGGCGTTTGGTGCCTCTAGCGCCTCAACGGATGCCATGACGCTTTTGAAGGGTAGAGAGTGTCCGCGCACCGGATAGCCCTCTTGTGAAGCTCTTGAGCGGTCGGTGTTGGTCATGGCAATCATCGGATGAGAGGAGAGCAGAGATTCGGCTGGATCAGCAGCAGTCAAGCAATCGTCCAGATTCTCAATCCTGTACCCTTTCCGTGTGTGTGACCTTGCGTTTGCCACGATTTGATCGCTGATGATTGTTTGGTGTGTGGATGAACGCTCCGGGCATGCGACTCTCCATGCGTCGAGTCTGGAATCCTCCTTATTCATCTTCTCCACGTCGACACTTCTCGCGGCTGCTGATCATTGCAGATGGGCGTCTCATCCAGCTGTAAGCCTGTGGAGTCTAATCCATGTAGAGGCAAAACTCATGATTGCCTGAGTGAGGGCACAGTGACAGTGCGGAACGTCGACGGCTTTGGAGATGCCTTCCCGTCAAGTGATCAAGCCCATCGAGTCCACCTGGCGCGGCTCCCCCTCGGCCTCAAATGCACCATCCATTATTCTGATGGCCTGCGAGCTCGATCCTGCAGTCTCGGCCCATGACACATTGTGCATCCTGCCCCTCATGAAGTCCACCACACCTTTCTCGAACGTCTGCTCGAAGATGGCGACATTCGGTATCAGTTGGTCATGCAGCCTGGGCTGTTTCAGGGCATCTTTCAGATTCATGCCCCCTTCCAGGATATGTAGGGTGTTCTGCAAGGTCGCGGTGATGATTTTGGAGCCGCCAGAAGCGCCGAGGACGAGGTAGAGGGTGTCGTTTGGGTAGGTGATGATAACGGGAGAGATTGAAGAGAGAGATCGCTTCCTTGGCTTGACGTAATTCGCTGGAGATGGATAGTACCCGAAGGCATTCGGGATGTTTGGGATTGAGAAGTCGTTCATCTCATCGTTCATGATGACTCCCGTTTCGGGGACCATGATACGAGAGCCGAAGAATAGATTCACAGTCGTTGTAAGCGAGAAGGCCATACCCGAAGCATCTGCCGTGACGATGTGAGATGTGCCGTGATTGTTCCTGATCTCGAAGCCTTCGGGATCATAGGCGGATACATTCAGTGTATGCTTGTCCGAGATCTTGTGCCGGGTGGCATTTGCAAAGTCTGCACTCAGCATCTCTGCTTCGAACTCATGCATTCCGTCCACATAGTCAGGATCGCCGAGGCTTGCCCTCTTGCCATAACCAAATCGCATTGCTTCCGTTATATGATGGGTCCCAAGGTTCATCAACTCTTGATCCTCGTAATCATCGTACCCTTCCAAGATCTTCAGCGCACTGAGGGTCACGGCGCTGGAGGCTGGCACCCCGCAGCCGTAGATCTGGTAGCCCCTGTAATCAACCTTGACCGGCTCCCTCGATCTCACATCATACGCTTCCAAATCTTGCATGGTCATAGTCCCATTGCTCTTCCTCACCGCCTTGACCATCTCTTCCGCCATTTGCCCCTTGTAAAAGGCATCCGCTCCCCGATTCGCAATAGCCTCCAAAGCATCCGCATATCTTTTCCTCGTCATCACACCCCCCTTCCCCACCCTCGTCCCATTCGGCGCGAAATCAATTGCCCACGCCGGATCGGTCGAAAACAGATCGAAGCCCACATACTTCGTATACAGATCCATTGCTGTCGCGAAGTCCGCACTGACGACAAAACCCTCCCGGGCCAGGGCGATCGCCGGCGCCATCAAGCTCTTCCACTCCAACCTCCCATATTGCTGATGTATATATTCCAACCCCTTGACCTCGCCAGGCACCCCACTCGCCAGCCCGCCGAACAAGCTCCCCTGGATGTTATCTTTGAAGATATCCACGTCCGCCGCCGCAGGGGCCGTCTCTCGGAAATCGATGCTCTCATAGTGATGGCCGGAGGAGGAGCGCGCGAGGGCGAAACCACCACCACCGATGCCGCTGTGGTGGCAGTCTAGAACGCCGATGCAGAAGACGGTGCCGACGAGGGCATCGGCTGCGTTGCCCCCTGCGCGGAGAAGGTCGATGCCGATCTGACTGCAGACGCGGTTTTCGGAGGCTACAGCGCCGTGCGTCTGGGAGGGATGGTGCGGGAGGAGAGGTTGTTGATTAGGGTGGGAGATGGAGAGGGCGAGGCGGGTGAGGAGCAAGAGAGGGATCGCGAGAGATTGACGTGATGGATGCATCTTGTGTCCATCAGACACTTAGGATGGATTCCAAGGAAGCTTGGGTAGGTAGATGTTGACGATGATGAAGGAACGCGCTGTCAGAGGTAGTGAATTTTCATAATCATATCTAGTGACCTTTATCTTACCGCTAGTTTCTTAATATAATGAATTTATAATGCGCCTTGAAGGTGGTGGCTATAGTCTAAAAACTTTAATATAAAGAGCCTTAAACCTCAAATCTTTAAGCAGGGTAATAGGCTACTGCGGGGTATTTGTGGGGCCCAAATTCTGTGTAGTCTTTACCCCCTTATTTGACCTTACTGACTCAGAATAAGGTAATATTAAAGCTTTGAAGATTCTATCTAAGGGCTATGAATGATTCTTGAAGCGTGGTTGCTGAGTACTTAGCTGTTCAGTGAATTCAATGACAGATCGATTTTGACAGTCCAAAGAATTTCCAAAACACCAGCAATTAGGAAACTAGGGGTATCTCATCTGATCTTGCACTAGTGCTGGATAGCTGCACGTAGATTGTGCAGTATTTCAGTATTACCGGCCCTCAGAGCATCCAAAAGTCTTGTTTTAGCTTTGTGGCACCTGCCATTGATCTAGGTACCCCCCGCACTAAAGTACAAATGCTTCCCCACTGCCCATCATTTTCTCGTCCTTTCCATTCCCACTGTGAGGTCCTCTTGGTAGCTGGCTTCTGCAAACAGTCTCTTCCCTCGATTGCTGGCAATCTGACGGAAACCGTCATTCCTCCTCAAGGGTCAAAGCTTAATTCTAGGGTGGCATGAATCAACACGATCATGTCCATCCTTCTTCAGGATAGGTATCCAACGTTGAGAATAAACTCCCTAATTGGTCACAGAGGAAACATTCTGCTGTGCCGTCAGGCCAGCTCCCTGTATCAATTGGATGCTGAGTCAACAGGCTCAGCATTCTAATCTCAACAAGCGCTGTCTTGACAGGGTCAGTGTATCATCATCATTAACCCAGCAGAGGCCGACGGGCTCAGCTATTCATTATACCAAACGCTGAAATGACGGGCTTAAAGTCAAAACGCGCTAGTACTTTGCAGAACAGGGGGAGGCAGACCTTGTTTACCATTAAAGCGGCCCATCAAGCCTGCAGTTGCATCCAGCCTCTTAATCGAGCCAGCCACTTAATTCAATGTAGCCCCGTGCTGAAGTTCAAGCAAAAAGAGAAGCAAGATGCCCACCTCAAGCGCTCTTTCCTCTTCATCACTCAAATCAAAAGGCTCAGATCAATCACATCTCCAATTCGAGGGGCCTCTACCTACCAAGAACAAGTCGATCGTCTTGACCCATACATTCCACCACTCGAGCCAGCAATTGAACTGTCAATCACCGAACATCATTCGTCCTCATTATTGTTAAAGCAGAGTTGACTGGCTTAGCTATTCAACCTACCAAACGTTGAGCTGACGGAAGCGGAGTCCACGGGATCCCTCACCGATCCATTCCAGAGGTATGATACGACGGGTAATGGAGAGGGCAGCTCGAAGCAAGCACCCGGGCCTCAAGGGCATTACCGACAATACCTTTCCGGCGAATTGAGTGCCCCGGATGGTACAACGCCGCCATATACGAGTATACCGGCATGAATACCAATGAAGGGAGGGCATCACCTTCCCGCAGTAATCCGATATGTATGGCTGTGGTGGGACCGTCTAAAGACCAAAATGCTCAGAGAACGCCCCCCCCCCAAGGAGGTAAGAAAGCTTATGGGGATCCATGCCTGGTATCAACCTGACCCAGGTAAGCGGAGGCAAGGTGAAACCAGGAAGTTCAATTCGGCCATGTGGAGGGTCTTATGGAAGTCCGACAATAGAGCTTAAAGCTGCCCATAGCGGCGCGGATATAGCTGAGATCTTTCGGGAAGTCCTTGCGAGTACCGTCTCACCAACAAAACGGGGTGCTGGGTGACGAATGTCGCAACCAGCAATAATACTCTTTTGGATGAGCTCGTCTTCGTTTCAGCAGACGTGGTATCCACTTCGATCCTGAATGACATAAAGAAGGACTCACCAAACCACATATACTACGTCAATTGCTACAGTTGCCAAAGAATGGGTCATAAAGCTAAAGACTGCAGCGAAGAGAGCACCAACATAAGCGGTGCTGGAGCTGAATAGGCCAGCATTCAGTCCACCCAGTGGGTGAACGAGACAGAATCTCTCAAAGCAACAGAGTGATCGTGCTTTACCGTGACAACAAGTAGTATATCCCTGACCAAGAACCCAGAGAACTATTCAATCACCAAGCACATCGACGTGCAGCACCACTTCATAAGGGAGAAAGTGCAGGAAGACTTAATCCTGGCGAAGCATGTCAGCACCATGCATCAGCTCGCCGATCTGATGACGATCTGATGACGAAGCCCCTACCCAAACAGCCCTTCGAGATCAATCCATTGGAGCGTGGTTACACGCGGTAGAGCAACAATCCGACGTTGCGAATTGAAAACCGCACTGCGCTAGAGAAGTGCCCGGTCGAAGTAGGCAGCTTTGGAGACTCTTCGTGACGACAATCCTCCTGCATGCCTTCCGTCCAAGTCTCCTCTTAGGGTCCGAGTCGTGAGAAAAGTCCTGATTCTCTTGTCCGTTACTCTCAACTCCCTGCCGGTCGGTCCCACTGTCGATGCGTACCCGCATGAGATCAGGCCAAAGGATATGAATCCCTACAAAGGCAATGACATTGGTGAGCATCGTAAGTGGTTTCCCTTGGCCATTAGGCCTTGGCAATAGGCCTTGGTAACGGCCTTGGTGATCGGCGCGCCACCCCGCTCCCTCGGCAGTCGTACGATATCGTACGATAACTGAACCCAATCTCAGCCAGCACATAGCGGGGAAGTCATCAGCTTTACCATAAGAAAAGGCTATGCCCCAGTTCTTTCTAATATCCTTGAGAAAAAGTCTTACTATCGCATCTACTTATTTGGTGGTATTCAAGTGTCCAAGTTTCTCGAGCATGTACTCCCAAAAGGAGCTTTTCAGAGCTTTTCCAGGATTATCCTGAACATCATGTGGCGCCTGCTGAGATCGCTGATATCCTCAATGAAGCTTCGAATCAAAAGCGATGTCATCCCGGCCCCACAGCAAGTATCGAAGCTCCCATCATTGAACTTGGGGAAATTAGAATCCTTGACTGCGTCGGCCTTACTACAACAGGCGCAAGCGAAATTTACTGTCGGCCTTACTACAAGGGATATAGCCAAAGCTTACTGTCGGCCTTCCTACAACAGGCGCAAGCGATATTTCATTCGGGCCTTAGGACAAGGGATACAGCCAAAGCCTGCTCTCGGCCTTACTACAACAGGCGGGAGCGCAGCTCGAATCACAAGCTGGGAACATACCGCATGAAGATCGCTTGGACCAGGCCAAGCACGAAGCTCAAAGGTCGATTATGGCCCTCTGTATTGACCTAATCGCCCCGAATGAGGTGCCCTTGGCTTCGGAACCACATCCGCTGATCTATTTCATAAACCTTTAAGCCTCAGTTCCTCTAAGGCTTACTATATTCGGGTAAATCATGTGACTTCGAAAATGGCTGGTCTCCTGTGGGTGATACGTTCGCTGTTCCTCCATCACTTTTTACTATACAAGCCAGTACCATCCCGAATATCTTGTCTCCTAGCGGTCGCCTTTCCCCGGTTGATTCCGAAGTTGGAAGCGATGCATATCATGCGCTAGGAAGGCAATTTCCCAACCAAGAATATAAGTGTCTCGTCGAACGTTACGGACGCCCGTTTCCGGGATTTCTGAATATCTTCCAGCAGAGTCGCAAACTCGATGCTGACGAGCAAAAACATTCCAAACTCTGGTGGACAGATTCGTACAGTTGAAGTCCTCGCTCTTTACGCACGATGCCCACACCTCCTCCGCTGATTGCCAACATCTGCTATGCAAAATCCGAGAGCCACGGTTCGAACACCTTTAACTATGACACAATACTACCCACCGAAGCACCGCCTCTGAAGGTTTGAATCGTTTCTAGGCCGGGAAGTGCATAAAAAAGCCGAAAGGCGATTCGAGGAAGAGAATTGAGCCAAAAAGTGGGAAGTCGAAAGGAAGAGAAGTTCGGAGCCTAAGGAGACATATGCGAGATCGTCTACAATGCCCCTTCTGAACCCCACGAAGGGACCGCCCGCAATGCTCCTGGCGAGGGCGACTTACACGTTACTCACTCGAGGCTCAGACCCGGAAATCGAGGGTTTCACCCAGGACCTCACTTAAGACCCTCCCAGGAGTTCACCCTCTTAACGGGTCCTTTTATCACGGATCGGGGAAGTGGAAGCTCACCCCGTCTCACTTTACTTGGGACTTGCGGTAGGAGCAGTCCACATCTGGTCAGGTCAACACTGCCTCCCACGCCAGGCCTAGCAAAGCAAGCAATCCAGACTGCTCGTCGAGCAGGCCAGCCGCTCTTCCCCATCCCCTGAAGAAGCCTCGACCAGGTGGTACCCCCAACATTATCACATGCAGAATCCTCACAGACATCCACGAGATAGACGTCTTTGCCCGCTATACGCAAGTATAGTAGTAGGGCACGGACCAGGTGATGGTGAAAGATATAATGCTGCCAGTCCCTTGGGCCTGTACCGACACGGTGGCATTCATGCAGGTACTCCACATTAGAATGAGACGAAATGGGATATCAGGCAAGCGCCTTCCTCCTTTCCCATATGAGAAGATTTGCCATCATGCTGGAGGTTTGAAAGCCCAGACCATGGGTAACAAGAAGAACCCCAAAGCCACCATGCGGAAGCGGAAGCCGAAGGGGCGACAGGACCCTAAGCCATTTCCGAGTCCCGAGCAGAGAATAGGGAGAGCGCAAAGAACGGCCACTCAACAAGGCACAAAAGCTGGTAAACGCAAGAGGCGAAGGCCTTACGTGTCTGCCCCTCCACCGACGCCGGAACAAGAATAAGGGAGCAAGCTGGACGGGCTACTATCCCTCACCCATTTCAGGTTGGGCCGATCGCTTGCAACTGGGAGTTGGGGGTAAGAGGCTCGACCCCCGCCGTCTCACCTGCCCGGCCAACAACTGGACCACCGAATCCCATCCCCACGGTTTCCACCCCGGTGCCAATTGTTGCCCTGACAGACCTGTGGTGCCGTATTACCTCGCTAACAACAACGAAAATAACAATAAACAGCATTGGCCTCCTTATTACCACCATCAACGCTGATACTATTATCAGACCCAGACCACTCGCTCCTGCGCCCCAACCGAGACGGCTTCCGCACGAGGGCAGCGATCTGTACGTCCGCCCCGGTGATCTGTTCAAGCCGGGGGTGTGGCAGAGGGTGTCGGATGCGCTGAAGAGGGCTTCTGAGAAGGGGAAGAAGCAGGAGAAAAAGCAGGAAGAGCAGACGGTCTTGCCGATTGGAAGGGAGAGGGTGAGGGAGGATGGATCAGAGCGCACATCCACCAGCAGCTCACGTCTCGCCGGCCACGGCAGAACAGGAATTGGTGTCCCCACTTCTCTCAATCCTCTATACCAACGACCCCAACCCAAGCCGTCTACAGCAATCTCTAAGTCAACTGGTCCGAACGAAAGCCTTGACGACAGTGCGGCTTACTACTGATGCAGAGGAAGATCCTATTGACTATGTACTTCTGGCCGGAATAGGTGAGGAGCAGGTGCACAACTTTATACATAACAAGCCTTGTTTCAAGGAAGATCACAGGCGGCATAGATCTAAACAAAATGAAATTATATAACGTATTGGAGGAGACCGAACGTTTCTCTAATCTAAGAGACGTATCGAATCACGAGCGGAGCATTAGCATTCGTCATTCCAGGGCAGTGCGGATGGTCCTCAACCGTGCCATACCATCACGACCCTACGTAGCATATGCTGTGCTCCCCAACGTAGTGAACTTCCCACCCAGCCACTGTCTCCTCCCCTTTGTTACAAAGCTCAAAATATTGATTTAAAAACACGATCGGCACCAACTTGCAACACAGACTGACCAGAAACCAGCGGTGTCTGACCGTACTGGCGGTTGTCCAGGAATGGCGAGGTGATGGACGCAGTGGCGGTGACCAGCAACATGGAAAGACTGCTTTCATGGTGAAGGTTACAGCCATGTTGGTGGCCCAATCCACTTGTTCGAGTGCGAACTTTTGCATCGTTCATATCATCGATGGGAAGGGCCCTTCCAGGTTGTAAAACCTTTATGTGTTTCGAGACTGGCGCACCGATGGGGAAAAAAAACAGTTTCACCCAGATTTCCTCGATGAAACGGCGCTTATAACATGCAGGTGAATCCACAAAATGTCGCAGTTTCACGAGATCAAGCTGCTCAATCATCGTATGACGCAAAGGGCCAAGTATAGCCCGTTCAGGTAATATCATCGTGGAAGTCTTTATTTAGCAGACTCCTTTTTCCTTGCCATCGCGTGGAATTTATCACAGATATTTTCGCCTTGGCATGAGGAAGGCAGCCTTGCAACGCTAGTGTCCTGTCTTGGCGTCCACCTCCAAAAGTTTGGGCGGAATCCCGCCACCCCCAAGCATTGTCTTCTAGCATGCACCATCCTGCGCACTCGGACAATACTTCTCTGGTGCCTTGGTCCATGCATACAAATCCACGGGCCAGCAGTCCAAAATGAAAATGCATAGCTCAAGCTGCTCTCCGACTGTAGGACATTCATGACAACAACGTTGGGAGAAAAGCATTCTCCTCGGTTCTTTCGACGAGTGCAGATCGGTCAACGAACAACATTTACAGGCCCAGCTACTGTAGCAGCACCATCTGCAGTGCTACAGTGTATGTGGACTCACTCGCCCGAATCTTGGAGGCTGTTGTCGAGGACATGATGTATCAGTATTCAGTACCCCAACCAATCCCGAAATCGGCAATTCTGTCTCAAATAAGAGTGTAAATAAGAGTGTGTCCTCCCTCGATGTCTTAAATACTTCCATGCGGCGGGTCAGAATGTACCTGACTATCGCTGCCTCTGACACCATCTCTAACACTCGCTTGGGGTCCGTGGGGGCTATTCGTCAGCTGTAGCCGCTACCGAGAGTGATTTTTGGGACAACGCCACCGTTCCGACCAAATATATAGGTGCCGTGGTGCAGACCTTTTCGCCAATAGTATTGTTCGAAGAACGCCATTGCACCAAGAATCTTTGCCAGACAGCTACACCCTAGAACTATCAAACTGAACTGAGGCATCAATATGGCCATCGCCCTTATGATGAAAGCATTTCCACTCCTACTACTCGGGGCTCATCGGTCACTGGCATCGCCAATGGTCGCTACTCGTCAGAGCACAGATACCACCCTCCTGGGATATCCCGTGTATGGCAGTGGACCCTACCGATTTGTATCTTGTGACGCGCAGCAAGGCCAAGCACTCGCCAGTCTGTTTCCTCAAATAGCCGATGTCATTAACAACGAAGTTCTTCCCGTCATCGCGGCAGAAGGGCAACGAGACCGCGTGAACAATTGGGAGCCTAATACATATACAACATTCTTTACCACGAACCAGCCACCCGATATCCAAGCAGTCTTCCAGCGCATTGTAGCCCGATCCGACACCAATTCGAACAGCACGGTCAAACCGCCAAACATCATTTGCCTCAATGAAGGCGTCGACGAGCTTGCCAAAGCTCTAGCTGTCTGCGGCTCCCCTGCGAAACCGACATCTTTCACCCGAAACCCTCAGGGCTCAGTCGCTGGTACCAATACCGATATCTATCTATGTCCATCTTTCTGGGACCTTGAAGCAGCCTACCCTGCCGGGGACAAAACTCACTGTCCCACTATTCCAAACCCTTCTACACACACGTACGTCGCTTGAGCACACCTCTCCTTGTTCTAGAAGGCCCTTGGGCTGTGGTCGCACCTCTCAGAGAGGGCAATCTCCTCTAGACTTTTCCCCCCCGACTCATGAGACAAAGTGTGATGATCAAGCTCTAATATTGATAGCAGGTTTGGGACCGACGAGGGCGCTATTCAGACCCAATCCTCCACCATGATCCATTTGCTCTCACACATCTACACGCCAGATCCACTCCCCTTCAGCAAGGAAGTATTCCCTCTCAATCAACTCCTCTCGCTGGGCCATCTCAAATCCTGGAACAACCCCAACAACTACGCCTATCTCGCATCACGTAAGGCACCTCACCTTCTTCGAATACTTCTAGTCGACTGTTTACTGACCTTCTCCCCAGTGTTGCATGGCGCATGTCCCCAATTCTCTGATACCCCAGGAAACACCGTAACAGGCGTAGCGCCTGACCCCCCAGCGAACGTGAGCACGCCTCTCGTACCGGCAGTCTTGGATGATTGGATCTACGACATCGCCTTTGATGCCGCCGCGCTTCAGGCAAATCTGACTGCGCTCGGCTATTGAGCGATCCATTGCTTCTCAGTCTGTATTTATGTAGCTTCGTCATGTCCAATCAAGCCTAGAGGCGCTTCCAATAGCTCATCATGGCTTTGTATCTCCACATCTTTCGACTTTCTATGTATTCCCTCCTTCATCCCAAATATATTGTGCCTCCCCCCATCCCCACCGCAATCTCTCATTTTTACGCGCAGAGGTGTCGCGCGGCCAAAGGAGCATCCCGCGCATGCACAGGACCTCTCCTCCCCCATCTCTCATATTCAACGCCACTCACTCCTCCACCCCCACCTCCGACATGAAAAGGTTTTCAGCTCCGATCCGAGCGCTCTTCCCATAATAATAATACACACGCCGTTGCCGGGGTCGCGGCGGAGCGGGATCCTCTCGCGCTGCAAAGCTTACGGAGTTATGTTGTCACGTAGGCAGCACAAACAACAAGCCTCACGCAAACCTGGGGAAACCTGGACTGTACATAGATATATACATAAGTATATACATACGGAGTAGATGCAGACCATCCATCCACGTCACCCCACCCGAATCAACTACGTGCCCCCTCCCCCTCCCCCATCACCCCCTCTCAACCACCCATCCCGAACTGCAGCCCCCCAAGATTCACATCCGCCAGATTAATCGGTTTGTCCTCATACCCCAAGGCCGTCAGGTTCGTCGCCAGGGCCGCGGTGTCCAGCCCCGTCGGGTAGGGGTAGTCGTCGATGATGGCGGGGATGACGGTCTTGGCGCTGGCGGTCTGGCGCAGCCGCAGCATCTTCTTCTTCTTCTTGTTCTTCTTGGAGCCGGGAGGGGTGGTGGTGGTGGTGGTGGTAGGGAAGGTGTGGCATTTGGAGTAGATGCCTGATGTGTGTGTGTCAGGTCAGGGACGAGTCATGCACGGGTCGCCTGGGGGTGAAGAAAGGGGGGGGGGAAAGAAGCTTACAGGAAGCGTAGTAAGCGTAGTTATTCGCATTCCAGTACTGGCGGTTGGAGGGCAAGGCGATGATGTCGTTGAGGGGGTAGACTTCGTCGTAGTGGTTGGTGGGGTCCTGGAGCTCGTTGAGGCTGGCGTGCGCGAGTTCGTGGATCAGGGCCCCGAATTGGTTCTGCACCGCGTCCTTGTGATCGAGGAATCTGTAGCCAAATTAACAACCCGAGTCAGCCAGTGATGGCTTCGAGAAGTGTCCGGACGGGCAGGGAGGGTTCGGAGTGACCACCCTCCCCCTTCCCGCCCTCGAATGGAGCTTCTCGAACCATCTGATGAGTGGGGATTTGCACCAGGCATTGTACGTACTTGGTCGGGTCTGCATTCACATCCACGGTCGGACAGTTCGTGCCGTTCTTGGCCGGGAAGGCGGGTAGATCGTTGAAGAAGGCAGGGCACAGGTAAATGACGGTGTTGCCGCCCGAATCTTCGGTGAAGGAGACCGGGTTTATGCCTTGACTGCAGACGCTCAACGCCCTCGCCAGCTCCGGGACGCCTTCGTTGAGGCAGATGACTCTTGGCCGCCAGCTGGTGGTGGGCGAAGCCTGGTTCCACACCCGTTGCCCGAGGATGGAGGTGAAGGTCGCGTTGACCCAATCCCTTGGATTGTCGTCGAAGAAGACGGGGAAAGGATCTGGGGTGGGAGTCTGAGGGGGCGTTTGGAGAGTCGGCAGGATCTGTTTCGTTATGATATCGGCTGTCTGGGTGACCAAGTCTACCAGTGCGGGGCCTTGCTGTGCGTTACAGGATACGAATGTGTAGAATCCAGCATTATAGAGAGGATAGCCAAGGAGATTGGCGTTTGTCGCAGGCTGTTGACGAGGGTGTAAAGTTGGCGATGCCAACGAGCCGGGCGCTGCAAGCAACAGAAGTGAGAGTCGTCTCATGGGCGAAGAGAGAATCATGTTACTACTGCAATGATGCTGCAAAGAAATATCCTAGCCTGGACGCGATATTTAGGACAACGGGATTCTCGATGGGAAAGCACGGTCGGAGATGTCCGCATTTTATAATCTTCCTAGGCGCAGAGCTCACCCAATTGATGGGTCGCAAATATAGTTCTATGCATCATAGAAGCTTGAATGCTGTACTCGCGCAAGAGTCGATGCCTTGACTGTTGATGAAACAGCGTCCGTAATACCTAGGAGGTGAGTCTAATTGTGGTTGTCTCACTCATCAATCACCTCTCGAGGCTCCAGCCAATACAAATGACCGGCAGCGGAACATTGCGAGACTCCGTATGCTCACAGTGGCTGGTTCCTGGTGGCGGACTCAATCGCCAATGCATTTTTGTGGGGGCTAGGGGGCCACGCCCACTGCCTATTAGCGCAGCACTGGGCAGACATCCGGGCTTCCGTGACTTCAAGGAGAGCTTCGAGGTCGGTCATGGATGAATCGTAAAAAAAGTCTGGGTTTTAAGGCCAGGTAGAGAAAGCAGCGCAGACACGTCTCAATGGATGAGGGTGACCTCAATTAACGCTTGCTCCACTTGGTCAGAGACTGTTCAAGTGTCTCAACCAGGAGGGAGTCTGCGACTTGAAAAAGGCATCGCAGATAGCGTTTGCTCGTTGAAGAGGGATTGGGTGGGAATATATGTGCAGTAATGAAATAATTCACATATTATACCAACTCCCCAATATTTTCACATGTTCATGGCAGCTGTGTAATGTCCCGAAGTGAATCACATTGGTAGTACTCGCAAGCTTACCTGTTCGCGAGATGACAATTAAGAGTGTAAGACCCTACTTATACATCGCCAATGTACCAAAAAGGCAAAAGCAAAGATGATTGTCTCCACCTTGGGTCGACTAGCGAAGAAAGCGAAAGAATAACAGCCGAAAGATGCTCCTTGGTGATGAGCTGTCCAGAACATCGTTCCTTGCATTCTGAGATTGGCTATGTATACGTATTCGAAAATGCACCAAGCTTGACTGGACCAGCTACAAGCGGGCTGGACTGCTCCAATGTCATGGCATACCGAAATTGTAAAGACGATCGTACCCCAGCCGATGTGCTCCACCCCCAGTTTGAGCCTGAACAATCTCATTCCTACCAGCCGCTGCCATCGACGACGCCAACGCTGTTCCAATCGGTTGCTACCGCGGAGGATTCGCCATAGTCACCTATCAGCGACTCTTGACGAGGCTGTCTTGGAGCGTCCCACTCAGGTCTGGGTACCGGAAGGGGTTCCTGTCGCTCTTGACCAGCTGCTCTTGCGGTTGGAGCGATGTCTTGGGTCACTTCCACCTGTCGTGGCACCGTCCCATTCTTCTGACCATAGGCTTCATGACGTGGGATTGGGGTCAAGTCATCTTCCTCTTTCAAGAGGCCAGTGAACTTGCCCATTCTAGAGCTGTTGGTTGCACTGTTGGCTCTGGCATTAGGCCTTGATTTTGCAGATGGTTTCATAATCCGATGAGAGCCGAGGAAGCCGATAGTGCCAGAAGGTTTCCTGCGCCGCTCCGTGGTTGCGAGGTTGCTAGCATGGGCAGCAGAATCCGCTACCTGGGTTGCGGAGGGAGCCTGGGTCACGTTCGAGTCTCTTGATGGTCTCTCGCGTGCTCGTGGTTGAATGCCAGGCCTCTGTTGCCTACTTGACACTCTTTTGGGTCTGTTGACCCCACTGCCTGACGCTGGTGGAGGGTTCGCCCTAGCAACCCTGCGTGGTAGCATGTGCTTGGCTTCGACCAAGTGGCGTTGGAATTGCGTACCGGACGAGTAAACGGTCTGGCAGATGCCGCATTTGTGAGACTTTGGTGGTGCTGTCGAGTGGTTCCAGCGAGCAGCAACCCTCTGGGGAATTGGGCCCAACACCTTCTCCGGTGGTGTAGTTATCTTGTCCAGCCAGGTACACGGTCTCCCGCGCGTTTGACTCTGGACGAACATGTGTCGCTGAATAGGATCATCGGCCTGATCCCAGTGCTCCAGGCGGAGCGTGCAGCAGAAGCAGGTGGCAGCGTCGGTGTTGCTGTTGGTACGAAAAAAGCCTGCAGCGGCCATGTGAATGGGCAGAGGCTTGTCATCCAGAGGCCAGGCATGGAAGGAGGCAAGGCGGTCCTCCAGGCTCCTCATGTATGTTTTATTTACAAAACTGCAGTTTGGCGCGGCAGCCAGGTGCTGCTTGAAGGGATCGTCATCTTGATGCCAATCTTCGATGACAATAGCACAATTGAAGCATTGCACCTCGTCCGTGTCCCAATTGGTATGAACAAACCCTCGACTTGGTGTCAGCATAGGATTCAGGTGCGGTAGAGGCTTAAAGGTGGCAGACTCACCGGCTGCAGCCATGACCTGAGGTCGAAGGAACAAGCCTTTGGGCCAATTGGTGAAGGACTCGAGCCGGTTCTCAAAAACATCCATGGCGCTCTCCATGATGGTGGGTAAAGGGTGACAGGAGAAGGGAGAAGGGTCAAGATGCAACTGGATGGAGACCTAGTGTACTTGACGAGTTGACTTCGCTGAGCTGTTGGGCCAGGAAGAGTGTAAGGCCGATACTGTTGGAGAAGCAGTCTGCTCAATCCAAAAGTGAAAGTGCAACAGGATCAAGACTTTCAGGGGAAAGCAAAAACGCAAAAACGCTTTGGACGCGTCGCGCGTGTTCGATCTTTTTATTCCGTAATTGCAGCTCCACAGTTTTACCGTTCACCCAAACTGCCGAGGCTGACATTTGTGTTTGGATCTGATTTGCCATCTTGGGAATTGTGATTTTCTGTCCATGCTTCTTCATCTATTATTCCCCCTTTTTCATCTGTCTCCACCTATAGCAGCTTCAGTCTATGAAGACAGCACTTCTCGAGACTTGCACGTACCCATCGTAATATGCCCAGGTTGATACTCCATGTGTTCTTTTATTGTCTGTCAGATTGTTGTTGAACCTGACCCTTAACAACCCTTTCATTGAAAAGCTCTTTCGACCGTCGTGCAATCTGTATCCTGCTTCATTATCGCTATCACTACTGCCTACGTACATTCTAGCTCCCTCATCTGGAGCTCTGTACTCTTCATTTAAACATGAAGAAGACTTGGCTCCCGCTTCCCTAGAACTACCACGATTTCTGACCCATTTTTAACCTATTCCGTCCTCCAGTCGAGACCTTTTGGCCCGTCATTATCTCATCCTGCTACGAGACCGTTTCTGCATGACACTCACGCCGTCAGAATAGCCAGCTTTGGTTGCCGGATTAGAGCTTCAAGCGCGATTTCTTGAGGATCACGTCATGTCTTGCGCCTCTGGTAAAGCCATGCGATGCAGGGGTTGGTGGGTCCAAAAAAATCGGTCAAGGTGGGCAATCGAGTAAAGCCTTTCCCCTTATCAAAATTGCTGCTTAATGTTAGGGAGGATGTGAGAAGACTCTTGATGAATGCCGTTGACGTCAAAATCTGTGCGTTGAAAGCTCTCGTATCAAGACTTGCTAGGCTCGGCATTTGAAAGGTCTCTGATTTTGGTGCGCATATATGGAGTTTTCTTCACCCCAACACAGACAGCCTCTGAATGTCTCATGCGCGCATATCGTGAAAAAGGAAAAGATCAATAGTGAAAAGCAAAGGTCTACCCATCTTGCAACAATTTCATTCAACTCACTCGACATTCGTCACAACATGGCTGCCTTGCTATTGCAAATCGGTCAAGCATGCACCGTCTGGGTCCTAATCCTCGCCAACTTGATCTGTTTCCAGTCCGGTTCAGCAGCTGCTTTGACTACCCCGGCGAGCTCCAACTTAGTCGCATCAGATGCGAACACGAATACTACCTCGGCTCTGGGCGACGTGGCCGGCGTCGACTTCCCCCCCGGGGTGTACCTGGGTTGGGGAATTGACATCACACAGGGCGGGCTTGTGGATGGGAACAATGTATGTTGCAAGTCCTCACCCGAAGATGCTGACCTACTGAGACCCGCTACCGCCAGATACTGGGTAGTTTAACCCAGTATGCACGTTTGCTCAAGTGGAGTGGAAAGCCAAGCGCCCAAGAGGTTGTTCCGGGTACCACCTGGCAGGTCCCCAGCGATATCGACGCCCTCCCGCCCAAAAGTGGAGAGGCAGACGGTGACTTTTCCTTCCCGAGCCTCATTTCGGCATCAGTCCATCAAATGAACTGACTGGACTCGCAAGGTGTTCTGACCACGTACGAGACTGGCACAGATCTTGACGCTGCATTACGACAGAGAGGCTCCTTATCAGGCACATATGACTTCATCCACGGAGACGGTTCAATCGATGTGTCCGTGTCATCCTCATTCAAGAAGAATTACCAGTACGGAGCATTTTCCTTCTTTCATGCTCAAGGAGGCGCTAGGCTGGCTGGGGATGGAGTCAAGTCAATGGTGGACTTGTCTCTCTTGAAAGAAATCGCAACGGTCCCATCCTGGAATGAAAGGAACCCTGTTGTCGTCAAACAGTATCGAAGTCTTTTCGCCAAGTATGGCAGTCACCTAGTCACTTCATGCTATTTTGGCTACAAAATGACTTCTGTAAGTCATCTCACCTCTCATCCTTCTCCCCTAAGCCGTACGAATGTCGAGAACCTGATTCTTTCATAGATCATCGAAGTTTCCAAACGACATCTGAACGTCTCCGCAAACCTCGAAGGGGACATCAAGGCAAGTGTGCAAGGGATGGCCGGCAAGTTTTCCAGGTCAACGGTGGCAAGCGCGCAGTATCAGCAATTTCTCTCCGACTCGGTCAACCGCGTTGCCGTCTCGGGGGGGGATTCAGTACTCGCTGATCGTTTGGCCACTCAACCCAATGATCCGAAAAGCCTTGACACCTTGAATGCCTGGCTCGGCTCTGGTCCCGGAAGTGTCAACCTCGTGAGCGTCTCAACGACAAATCTTTGGGATCTAATGAATGACGACCGGGTTCCTGAAGCACAACAGAAATGGCTCGACGTCTCAACAGCTTTTTCCTATCTGGCCAACAATCCCCAGACTCATATCACCCATTGCACTCTCATTATCAACTCGGACTGGGGTGAGGTAAGCTTGTATTCTCCCAGGGCCTATATCCAAGCGACACCAAAGGTGGTGAACGAACCCCGTACCGACGTCCTGGAGAACAAACTCTACTTCACCAACAATGGACCCGTATTTGACTATATCATCGAGTAAGTTGTTACGGAGCAAGCGCCGGTCTTTAATCTGGAATCAGATGGCTACTTGGGAGCAATGCTAACAAAACCCTCGTCAATCTCAGGTTTGATATCCTGAATGACGGATCCCCCTTACTTATTGGCCTCTCTCACGGAGCAGATCAGTCAAAGCAAGGCAATGGCTGGATCTCAATTATTGTTAGCGGAGTAAGTCGAAACCTTGGGCGAGGATGCCTTGTCCTCCTTGGTCCTCCCGCGCGACACGCTCCCTTGCCCCCTTTCACAATCTGCTCCCCTCCCCACTTCCGCTTTAAAACTTGGTGCTGACCGGAGTCATCCGCCTGAACAGCCCACAGACCAGGTCAGGGATAACAGGGAGATCAAAGACTCCCCTTACAACACCGTGCGATATAATGACCTCAAGCCCAATCCGAATCCTTCCGCGAACACATTAAGCCTGCCGCCGACCAACGTAACTTATTCACCCGCGAGAGTAGTCCCGCTGCGGCAGCCAACCCTGACTCCTTTAAGCAACGTCTTGGTCGGTCCATCGGCGCCCAACACACCGAGTTCGAATTCGACTCGGGTGGATGTAACATCATGATGGACGAGCTCAATTGGATTCATGAGGATCTTGTGGGCGGATTGCGGTCTTTGATCAAAGTCTCTTGATCAAGGAATTTAGAGCGTTGTCGCAATGGCCGGATGAGCCTGGTCTTGGCAGGTACTCAAGATCTATTCCGGTGATTGTGTCCCTTTGTGCAGCGAGGCTGCATCCCCAAGTGCGTTTGTCATACATGTGTGCAGAGACGTTCATTGCCATCCACACACCCATTCTCTTGCTTTGCCTTCTTCTCCAGTCCTCCCATCAAGAAAGGTATTCTGTACATGGCATACAATACAACATCCCGCCTTTCACTGACGCGTGTCCATGCGATTGCCTACAGAGACTCCCAAAGGCATCGATTGGCCGCAGGTGCGATGTACCTCACAGCGGGAAAATGCAGTCGGAGAGCCATCATTCAATTGCACTGGTAATACGGATACAGATAATTGACGTACTACTACACGCGGTCCCAAATGACAATAGAGCCCTCGCATCCTTCCCACCGCTCAACCTGCTCTCCCCGTTCACCGTCCCAGGCATCCAACACCGCCTCCGCCCCCGTCCACGCCCCTAGCAGCTAAGCGAAATACCCAAGAAGAATCCCGCACACGCGTAGATGGCCTGCCCATACTCCTACTTCTCGGCAATCAGGCCTCCAACCGTCCCGTGGCCGTGTTGTGGACATCTGGTGAAGGCGCAAGACACGCCCCATCGCCCCTACCACAGATCTATTTTGGCAAGTTGTCAAACGTTGGGCGGAATGACGCAGCCTCAATCACTGATAACAATAATGACGCGCGCTATGCATGTGAAGCTGAATCACTACTACTGGCTGAACCACTGCGGAGGCGGATGAGACCTTTCCTTTCCCTCCATGGCATGTGGGGGCGGTGTGTGGGGGCATGATCGGGCGGATATGCCGCGCCTGTGGCTGAGACATTGTTGTGATTTGCCGTGAGTATTTTCCTCATCGTGCGGCTATTGTTTGAGATTGGGAGATGATGGGGAGGTACGTAAGGTGGTAAGAGAGGGATCCGTGTGAGAGGATGAGTGATCTTGGGGACGAGACTTGGCGCTGAGACGCAGCAGCGATGCGTGAAATCTGGCACCAGTCCTTGGTTGCTTTCATATGAAGGAGCATTGTGTGAAGGATCGGCGGATCATTGCGCCTACGCGCACAGCAGCTGTCAAGGTTGCTGGAGCTGTGTTCTCCGGAGCTGCGTGACGTGCGAAACGGGCGCAGCTACTGGGACTGTCCCAAAATTTTGAATTGTCAAGACCAGTGGCCATGTCCTTGATATTTTTGAACAACTCTTGGGGGATGGATCCTTCACCGAGCGGGGAAGACCCTCGCACTCGGCACCCAAGGGCCGTCGAGGGGCGATGAGAGGAAGCGGGGTTTTTTGGCAGGGAAAGGCTCTCATGTGGGGATCTTGGGGTCGGCATTCATGATGGCGGCGAACTGGCGGGTGGAAAGTTGTGTGAGATTTGGGTAGACCAGGACAGCTGAGGTGAGAGAGCTGGAGGAGTGGCAAGGATGTCAGGAATGTTCATGGCTGCCGAACGTTGGCCAAATCGTTGTCATGGTGGTAGGGGCGAGGAAAGTCGGCCACTAGCACAACCGTTTCCAAGCCGGTACATGTGCTGACTCATCTGCGGCGTGCACAGTTCATCTCCTTTGCCAAAGAACGGCTTGCAATATTATGGAGCACTCCTCAGGCTCGCTGCTGCAGACCAATCGAGGCCTCCTGGGAAGCTGAAAGGGCGTCTTGCGTAAGCGAGCCTGGTGTATATGGGCTCTGTTGTACGGCATTGGGCTGGGGGGGGCGATGATGAGCAGACCAAACAGCTGCTCGCATCATCTCACATGGAGTCTCCATCACATGGAGTCCCCATGGCCCAGAAGTATGTTGCTGGCTGCTGGATCGGCCATAGGCCTTTTCAGCCGTCGATCTTCATTGCTTGCGCTGTCCCATCGATCCATGAAGAAAGTGTACGTGTATCCAGAACTCTGGTCAATGTGGGTATGTCCAACTTCTTCTAGTAGTTGACAAGCCGTCATGCGTACGATCCGAGCCTTTCCAATCGTTCCAAGCCTTCTGGGGTGGCTGAGGCCGGTTCCTGCTTGGGAGGCATGTCTGTGGAAGAATGATTTTGCATGTCACAGTATACTCGTTTTACCATATCAATTCTGTCTAGGTTCGTGATTAGCTACGCATCGATTACAAGGGGACACGAATGCCTACAATGCAGCATCATTGGCGTAGTCACGTCAGAGAAGCGGATTTCTCGGTATCTGCTGGTGCTGCTTGATGACTGATTGCCGGTCAGGTGTTGTGCGTTGTGCCTAATGTCATGACACATCCGTTTTGGGAAGGCATCACTACAGCGTGATGATAGCAAAGACTTGGCAGCCCATCAATTGAACAACGCTCGACCGACTTTTCTTTCGACCTTCACATCATCATCTTCCTCCACTCAATCCTTTGGTCTATCACAAGATGGCGAAGTCAGCGGAGGTGAAGCTCAGGAGTGCCCTGAAGAATGTCGAAATAGCCAGAAAGCGCGCCGAAGCAGCACAAGCTGCATACCAGCAGGAATCACAACAAGTCAACATGGCCCCAGCGAAGCCTACAACTCGCTCGGATAGTCGAGCTGATGGCCAGATAGCTGTACAGACGGCGCCTCCACCCGGACTGCAGGTAGCGATGCTGCCAGAATCGATCGACAGCAGTCATACCTTGCTAAAACATACGCAGGCCACATCAAAACACATGGATCGACCTCACATAGCCCTCAACCATGACAGTCAAGCCATCATCTCGCCCGGTCACGCAGCCCAGTCCCTTCGCGTCACTCTGCGAGCCGACATTTCCAGGACCTTGCCTGGAGACGTCTTACCACATGGCAACCCTGAGAAACGGGAAGAGATGATCTCGGCGGTCACGGACTGCGCCCTTAAAGCTCTTCACGAGCAATTGCGGCGCTCTTTCATGGATAACAGGCACACTTCCCTCGAAGAGTTCGCCAGCAATTGTGAGCAGGCTCAGCCCAACCAACTCTTCCCACAAGCCGCCATTCCCAACGCAATCCGGGGCAACCAAATAGTTGCCAACCAACCGCTTTCAAAGAGGAAGAGACCTCATCCTAGGCCTCACCATCCTAAAGCAACCAATGTGCCCAGGATCCAGCCGGCCGCAAAAGAAAGGCCAAGTCCTACTCCGTCCGATGACAGTGTGGTCGAAATAGAACCTCCTCCGAAAAAACAGCGGGCCGATGACAGGCAGCAACCGCAAGAACTTCAGCAGCTTCCTGCAGCCCCACCAATGCACCCCTCTCATTTCCTCACCCCTGCCATCGAGGCCAAGATAGAGAAAATGGCAACTAGCGGCGACCCGCCTTACAACTTCAATGCTGGGAGATTCGAGGACTTGCCCCTCAAGTATCAAAGAATCTACCACAAGGAACGCGGTACCAGCAGCCAGCAAGCTCCAACGCGCCCAGATCCATCCACGGTGAGTACAGCCCAATCGATTGGGGACCAACATGAACAGGTTGAGGACGCCAACAGACGGCAATCTGCAGGACGTTTGTCAATCATGAACGAACGAGAGGAAGGCGGACCGCCTGTCAGTCCACAAGGCGTTCCAAACTATCATTCGAGCCACGCTTCGAACAATCAGAGTACGGCTGGTCAAAAACAAGTGCAGAAGGTTGATGGCCCGCCTGATCCCGCTTCAGAATTGCAGAGATACAACAGCTTGCTTGGCGAGTTGAATGAGCTCAAAAGGCGGGTCGAGCAAAATCGGCCAAAATGAGCGCCCAAGCAACTTAGGTTGCTGACCCCATTTCAATAGTCAACCAAGGCACAAGAAAATGATCTGAATGAACACGAGGGCATGGAACTTTTCATGACACGCTCGACATTGATGGTTAGTACTGACAATATATGCTTGCTACAGGAGCTCTCTGTTTCGATGGATGTCATTTGTAGAAGGACAGGGGGATGTTTCTTGCAGGGGATCACTGATTTCGTCATTTATTATGGGGAGATTTGGCAGTCGGTTGGGGGAAAATTCTCTTTCATCATCACGGCCAGTCTTTGAGTGCGGCTCTCGGTTCGACGACATGTCTTTCAGATCAACAGAGCAGTGACTTGCGTCCTCAGGTAGACTTTAACACAATCAGCACTCCTGTCTACCAACACCCTTTTTGCTTCCCATGCACATGCTCCATTTATCACGAACCGCTTCACCTCCCGTCCTTTCCTTCTGAGAGCTGATTCATTCAAATCTAGTACTAAGCTCTTTTTCCCCTGGTCAAGAGCGATCTCACATCCGTATCCATAACAGGATACGAGCTGCATTCTCTACAGTTACAGCTCCAGTCTATCTCAGCCAACAACATGCGCAATCGCTCTGGTCAAACAAATCCTCGACTTGCCGTGCGTATACAGCTGAAGGCAATGTAGGCACAGATCCGAGCTTTTCGGGCGCTTGCTTTCGATCCTATGGGATGATGGATCTGAGAATATCCGTATTGAGCGAACATGGACAATGGGTACTAGGTGGGGGCATCCGACATCGTTGGGGGACGCCGGCAGAACAATCATGGAAAGAAAGGTTGGACCAGTAGACACAAGAGTCGGAGCAAAGTAGATTGACGTGCTCTTGAGAATGCGACAGTCAGGGAAGAAGGATAGAACTGGGGGGGCGAGACTTGCTCGTCGTTTTTTTCCCGGCTTTATACAACGGAAAGGAAGTAAGTAAGCGGCCATCGTGAGCGGCCGGGTGCAAGGCGAAGTATATATATTGTGGCTTGCCAGAATAAGGGATTCTTGTTGCCTCAGACGGCGGGAATGACGCAAGAGCTCGAGCAGGAGGAGGAGGAAGCGCTGAGGTGCTCAGCTATTGCAACAGCTGCTTCATCCGTTGCTCATACACTAAGGGTTCCGAGCTGCGCTCGTGGTGGTTGGTAGTAGAACGCCTCGGAACATTCGACTCTCTGCGACATGTCAGATTATGGCTGATCTGAACAGCATTTCGTAAATTGACTCGCCTCTTCCGTGGCGACGTACTTCTCAGGCATGGCATTGGTTTTCTACATCCCACCGAGACCACCACTTTGATCAGGGCCGCCTGTGCATGGTATGGGTAGCCAGCTTCGAGGAGTGTTCAAGCGGTCCAAGTTCTTGAAGTCAGATCCGGCTGCTTCACGGTTTCTGGAGTCCCGATCGTCTTTGGTCCGAGGATTGGTGCTCCTGCAGTGGTTTCCCCAAGCCCAGCGTTTATAGTCAAACCACCCGACTCCGGGTCAATCCCATCAATTCCCTCCGTGGCCCTCTTCCCTGTGACATAAACCTTCAACCAACCATTTGCCCCACTCTGTGCAACGCCTCCAATGCCCACCTCGTACGGACTGTCCAAGCAGAATCTCACAGTATCCTCGATTACAGTCGCAAAGTCATTGTACTTGGCGATGTCGTAGTACGGGGATCCTTCCACATCAATAGTGATCTTACATGTCCCGTTGGCTTTTTGAGCCGGCAGCAGAACGACAGGAATGGGCCACTCTTTGGTCTGGAGGCCCCACACCCGGGGCTTGTCGGAGTCAAGGGCGGCACGGAAGGTTTGGGCAAGTTTGGTGCAGTCAGCTGCACTGGGTGCTGCGGCGATGGGAAGGTCGCCACGATGGAGACAGTGAGGAGTTTGCTGCTGGGGCGAGTTTGGTTTCGTTGCAGGTGCGGAGCGGACGTTCCATGCGAAGAGCAAGAGAAGGGAGTCGTAGATTAAGAAGAGCAGAGGCAGGCCCAACCGCCTCGAGTACTGTGTCGATATCATGGCTGTGAAAGGGGAGCCGAAAGCCGAGTCGTGATCCCTGCAGCAGCCACATAAATTATCACGTAAGATGATACAACAAAATTGGGGAAATGCGAGGCAGCCCTAAGGGAAAGATGAACATATTTGAACGGACCTTATTCGCGCAAAGATTCTGGCGCAAGCGCACAGATACCACGTCGACCCATTGGAAGGAAGGGATCTCCGATTCCATGATGAAGCCGCAGATGCGCCTGGCGCTTGCGCAGTGCACGGATCTCACAAAGTCCTACGGAGTATAGATGGTTGCTCCTTGCTGCCTTGGATTATGAACGTTCGAACTGCTTTGATCATGGACTGAACACACGATGCATGTATGAGCTCTCCTCGTTGAGTCTAGCTCGGTCGGAAGCCAGCGATACAGCGATTTGAGGGCTCAATGAAAGAGGGCGTAGATGAATGTGCGCGTAATATGTCACGTCAATGGTGCCTCGTGCTTATCGCAGAGATCAGATGTCGCGGAAAGCCCGACGATGATCACTCTCATATCGAACTTGATCTATGCGACGTGATTCCGTCTCCTGCAACGGGTCATTGAATGATGGGCCGAGCTCAGCTGTTCTAGTAATCGTGTATGTTTGAACAACAGGTTCTACGCCATCGACTGCATGATAGGGCACATAGTAAGATTGAGGTGTGGCGACATTCTCGTGACCGGGCATTCCGCGACTTGCTCTGTACCAGTTTGCATGAGCAACTCCCAAGCAGCTCCACGGATAAGGGCAGAAGATGAGTACCGAGCCAGTGCGAACTTAGAAGCTGCCAACGATGTCTCAGACCATGACGTTGTTTCAAAAATGCAATAAATGTTGTCGATACGCGTGCCATTAGTAGCTTTGGTGAAGCAAAGGAATGTTGATGGTGCCATGTCTAGTCAAGCCAGTGTGACGAGAAAGGAGCACCGGTTGTCCATCCTTGAGCATGGGACTAGTGGGGCAATGTAATCCTCTTGAGCGCCGATAGCTTTGTGTAGTGTTGTTCCGTCAAGGTCACCTCTTGAGCGTCTATGAGCGGTTAATTGAGCAGACAATGTTCAGTGCAGAACCTTTATACACCCTCATCAGGCCGTCCTTTTTCTCGTATCCTCATTGGTATTAAAACCGAATGCAATCTTTCAAACCTTGTCGCACAGATCTCATTGCCAGCACCCATTCCAAGCTTCATAGTCATTCTTCCTGCCTCAATAGATGAAGGGTAATTGCAGTATGAGTATGAATTTTAGATTGTCGCAGATTTCGATCGCTCGCGCCAAGATCCGTGACGTCACCGCCAATTTCGGTCTGGTTCTCCTTTTCTTCGTCCTCGTTTTACCTGCTCCCCTACCAGGCCAGCCATGACGAAAGCTGATGTCTTCATTGAGCATGAGGAGCGCTTGTTCTTCCTGTTCTACGAGACAATGCGACGTGTGCTTCTACTAATAGCCATCCAAGTCGTCGAGCATCCCGCGTCTTGACGTTTCATGATGGAGCTACGCCCCGGACTGGTCTCCCACTGATGGTCTCTTATTTCTTCATTGAGTATCCCGGCCACTGGTATCCACTATTGATCAGCACTTCTTGACAATCATGGTATACGGTCTCCGTGCGAAGCACATGAGCGCGGAGCCATTATGCGGGATGCCCAATCCTGCAAAAGGCAAAAGGTCCTTTATATCTTGCTATACTCCCGTACCTGCATGAGCCACCCGCCAAACATGAGCAATGAACCAAGGTGAATGATTATAATCGGATGCGCACTACATCTGCCTGACCGGTAATTGCTTGTCTGCACACACACCAGCTTACCATCCATGAATTTCCTTTCTCGGTGGTCCCGATATTGGACATGGAAATATCACTGAGACCGTTTCATCATGCTCCCTCATTTCTTGTCATGCACAAGCACATATAGAAAGACCAATTGATCGATTTGATGGCTACACAAGGTCTAGCATCTGTTTCCACGACGCTCTTTTGTTGTTTTGCATTACTTTCTCTCACTCTTTATATAACCGTCTCCTCTTCTCTTCGTTTCGATACCTTCAATGAGCAGGCTCAACAAAATGCTTTGTCAATTCGTTCCCCTATTCACACTTGTATCATTTTTTCTTGATCTCTCTTCGGCCAGGCCACAGGTCCTACCCAGCAATGGCACGTCTTCTGCGAAGGCACCACCTCCTTCCACAAACATCACGTCATCTCCTACCTCACGTTTTGTCAGGACGAATGGCGTTCAATTTCAGCTAGACGGCAAACCGTTCACGTTCGGAGGATCCAACCTTTGGTCAAGTTAGCACTGCCCACAAACGACCTTAACAGAAACCGCGCTGACACTTTCTCCAGTGGGCTTCACCAGCGCTCAATTCGCAGAAGAGGCTGTGAAGAATACTCAGGCCCAAAATCTTTCCGTCCTGAGGTATGATGACTGCTTGGAGTGCGCGACCAAGGTGATTGGAGCTGATTGTGTGATAAGAATTGCCGCTTGGAATGAGAAAGATCCTGCACATGGCATCAACCCTGGCGCAACGTTCTTTCAAGAATGGAGCAATGGCAAACCCAGCATCAATGACGGCGCAAACGGGTTGCAACTACTAGACCAAGCCGTAAAAGCAGCCGAAGCCGCAAATATCAAGCTGATCCTGTGCCTCACAAAGTATGCACTGCTACTTCTTGTTGAATACGATCACTGACGCTCTAATAGCGAGTGGCCAAACTACGGCGGCATGGACACCTACACTAAGAACATACTAGGCGATGTTGGCTTCACGCACACCAACTTCTACGTTAATGAACAAGTCATCTCGGCCTTCAAAACATACGTCGCCCATGTTGTGGCCCGCTACAAGTCATCGCCCGCCATCCTGTCATGGGAACTAGCCAACGAAGCCCGCTGCGAAGGTGCTAACTGCAAAGGCAGCGACGTCCTCACCCACTGGGCCGACGAGATCTCAACCTACACCAAATCCCTGGATTCCAACCACCTCGTCACCTTTGGCGGTTACGGATACTTCAACAACGGTCATTGTGCCAACAATTGCGACTTTGCATACGACGGCGACTCTGGGGAAGACTACACCGCAATCCTCAAGCTCCCTAACATCGACTTCGGCACCCTCCACATCTACACGAACAATGCCAATACCGCTGGAGAGGAATATGGCCTGCAGTGGTTCAAAGACCACAACGATGCGTCAGTGGCAGCCAACAAGCCCATGATTGTCGAGGAGCTCGGCGTGAATCGTGGAAATGCGGGACTCAACCAAGCCGACATCATGGATACTTACGAGGAGTTTTTGGCAGACTCGGGGGTTGCGAGTGCCATCGGAGGTGTCCTGCTCTGGAGCAGCGATGTCATGGGAGGAACGTGTCCTTTGGATGGTGATCCCTTCGCCATCTGTCAGAATGATGCACAATTTGGAGACTTGGTGACGGGGTTCATGGGAACGATGGCAGCGAAAAGCGGAGGGCCTGCTGCATGATGTCTTCAAGGATTTGGGGCTAGAATTGTTGGGTTAGATGTGATTCAAGGATGAGAGCCCACTGCCACGTTTCTGTCCTGTGTACCCGCCAAATGCTTTGTCAACCCTACTGGCCTTCCCTAGGTATGATGAGAAATACGCAAGAGCAGTCGCCAGGTATGAGTTTTCCAGTATCCCTGAGATTCGCTCCGATTTCTTCCCGTGATCGAACGTCGTATTACTACCAACGTGCCTTGCGCTTGATCTCTGATGCCCATCCTATCTTTGCGATTCTACATCTCCTTGACCGAATTTTCTTCGCTTCTTTCTTCCGATGGAGCAGCTCGTAGCTGGTCATATGTCTCATTGCTTCTCAGGAGACGGACGAAGTTGATTGGACGTTGAGGTCTTAACGGCCTATGATTCACCACCACACAGAAGATAAAACCCAAATACCTTTGACACGGCCAGGGACCGTTACAGCTGCGAACCAGAACTACAGAGTTGGACGGGGGGAGGAGCAATGAATCCTTGCACCTGCAAGGCTCGCAATATCCTGAAGTATCTCTTCGCGCTATCGTCTTGTCACACAAAAGCGTCATCACTTGATCATCAATACCTCGCGCAGGCTGACCATCAGCTTTGGGAAATAGGTCATTGCTTCACTACTACTGCAATTAAAGCTTCTTGGTGTGAGCTCCTGCTGCGACTGCATCAGGCTCCTCAATTCCTCGATCAACCTTCCGTGCCCTCTGTGACTGAATTGCAGAAGTGGAGTCTCGGGATGGAGGCGCACATCATAAAGTCTGCAGCTGCCCTGCTGCTTTCAAGGCAACTTCCATAGCAACTACGTTCTTGAACAGATTTCACACTAGAATAAGGTTACATTGCTCGAGACATTGACACGCAGAGGCTTCAGATACGGCGGGCGAGACGGACTGCCAGTGATCATACCTTGACAGCTGGCGATCTTGCACCGAGAGTGCTATGTGGGCGAATTTACCCCTACGGAGACTTTCCTCACTCTGAAGATTTCGATACTTCAGCCAAAGGCAATGTCACGCGTAGGTTTACTTTGTTCGTTGCGGCCATCACGGAAATCCCGATCGTATGTTAACCCTCGACCGGGCTGAGCTCTCCACCCATACTGGTACGCCGATCAAGCGACAACGAGGATCGGGTTGAAAAATCACTGGGGCTTCTTGAATGCTTGGTGAGAAGCGGCGAAGACCCATGGACAAGCCTTCCAAACACAGGACATGCGCGCGTGATTGAAGGCTCTTCTGGCCAACTGAGCTGCTGGACTGCTGCATATGCGAGTACGACTCATTCTCACAAGAATGGTCTCAGAATCTCTAAGAATAGAATTGCCCAGAAGGTCCCTGCTGCTAACAAAACAAATACAACAGAGCCATTCGTTAAGTCAACGATGATTACGTGTGGTGAAACGACTCACACCTTCTGGAAATACTCGGTCAGACTCAGTGCATGATTTCCTTCTACCCACCTGCAACTGCACAACGTATGGAAGCAGTTGCGCAATCGCTCGAAAGCCTCTCCCATGGAGAGCGGTTCCAATGCGGAAGAAAGCATCCGGTCTGTTCTCCCGCTCGTTGGGTGTGTAAAAACGATGCTCGCTCAATCACGCTTTGATTTGAGACCAAACCAACCGAGGCTTGAGCATGGGGTTCATCGCCGATTCAGCTGCACTAAGACTTAAGAACGACCTTCAGCAGACACGCAAGGCGTACAGCGGCGACAGGTCGCAGGTGAGAAAAGCCCCGGATCCTGCTGTCTCGCATTCTGAATGAGTCGGCTATTCTCGAACTCACGCATACCTCTACCCAAGCAAGTGCAGAGAAGGTTATCTATCTGAGATATTATAAGAGATGCATACGCCAGGAATTTAGAGTCCTGTACGTTTTAAGCAAGCTGGTCTTTAACAATCCAAGATGGGAGCCGAACGAGATGCAGATGAATCAGGGATCTGTCGCGGGAGAGCATGATCGTGACTGTGTCTCGTTTCGATCCCTACTGCATCCTCCATGGGTATTACGCTGAGCAAGAAAGCTATTAGAGCAACCGCAATCTCCAGACGAGATTGCCAAACTCAAGTATGAGCATCGACGGTTCGTGTGCTCACTGTGATCCTCACTGTTCACAGAACTATGAACCAAACATTGAATGCCTGCGAGACAGCATGAAAATCGAGACTCGTCAACAATGCTGTGTTTGACTTAAGCCGCTTGCTGTGGATATGGTAATTGTATCGAAGTTGACAGTTATATTACCATCAAGAATTGTCCATGACTCCGCAGGCACCCAAGGGTGAAGACATGATGCTCAAGGTGATAAGAGAAGTATTTCTACAATTACAAAAGGCAGACTTCATTTGAGGCTGTCAAATGTGGGGCCTCAAGGTTCAACGTACTGGATTTGGAGTGCTCGCTCAAGATGTCACAATATTCATAGTTAAAAGACAGATCCATGGCTGACTAAGGTCGAGAATGCTCAGCGGGACGAGCCTTCGCAGCGTCCCTTGCTCAAAAACAGGACTGCTCCTCAGCTGTATTGTCTTGCTGAGTGAGTCCGCATGCTTGAGTAAGCTATACTCTTGTCTCTGCAGATATCACGCCGTAGACGGGACGATCCAGTCCAGCATTTCGCGTGTTTCCTGCAATAGCAACGCTTCACCATGGTGACAGTGGCATGGAAGGCACTTCTCATCGACACCGGCATGATCTTCTATGTCCATGATGATCTAGAGTGGCAATGCAGCTCATGCCCTATTGTACGTTCTCCAAGGCTTTTGGCATAAAATTATTGCTCAATTCAGACACACTGATCGAATGCCGACACCAAGAGGGTATCTTGCTTGAGAGGCCATGCGAAGTTGAGGTCTGTGATGATTCGTCTGAAGATGTCTCACGCCTCAGATTCGATTTCAACTGTTACGGATGATAACAGTGCTGTGGGCTCACCATAAGGAAGAAGAGCTTACGCGATCCGCCGAGACTCCCTTGATGTTGAGTCGTTGAAAGAAGTAGAAGAATACCAATTCTTTTAATCCTCGCGCCCTGTACAGCAGACCCTCGTCTCAGCGTCATTTGAAGGCCGTTTGACGGGCGACGCTCCGGCCCTAGTGTTTTGGTGCAAATTCTGTGGGCAAGGCAAGAAGGTTGAAAAAAAAATTCAAACGGGGGGTTTTTGTCCAAAAACGACACCCCGCCCGGAGGGTGCCCGGACGGGGAGGCGCTCCGGGGGGGATGGTGGGATGGTGGGGGAGGGTCCCGGGGGGTCGTCCGGGGCGGTCGGGGGGCGTGTCCGGGAGGGTGTGGGGGGTGATCCGGTGGGTCTGCCGGGTGGTTCCGGGGGGGCTGTCCGGGGGCCGTGTTGGGGGTGATTCGGTGGGTCTCAGAGGGTGGTTCGGGGGGATATTCCGGGTGATCCGGGGGGGTATGATGGGTCCACCGGTCCCGGGGGGGAGGCTGTGACCCGCCCGGGGTCTATACCCCGCCTAGGTCCCGTCGCGGGCTGGCTCTGGGACGGTTTAGGGGCTAGGCTAGGCGGGGTAAATAGGCTTACATCAATATATCAGTATGTTAAAAGTGGTAAGGGGGATGAAAGGTAGCTTATCGGCCTTACTATGCCTATGAATCACCCTATTTACTTCCGGAAAAGAAAGAGATGGGATTACAAAATATAAAGTGGTTATCCGACCTCATCCTCGGTCGTTTCGGATCAATCCCAGACCCTTTTTTTTTTTTTTTTTTTTTTTTTTTTTTCTTTCCCCCTTTCTCGGATCCAATTAAGCCTCATTAACCCCGTTCGGACCGACCCTGGTACACCTGACCCCTACCCCCGGACGCTATTATCCACCTCAGATATCGGTAAGCTTGAGTCAGCCAGCGGTAACACCCCCCCGGGCCAGAGAGCATCCAAGGATACCCACCCCTTACTTACCCGGCATTGACTTCAGCCGGGTAAGTGAAGTGATCCCCCAGCTTACCCGGCATTGACTTCAGCCGGGTAAGTGAAGTGATCCCCCAGCTTACCCGGCATTGACTTCAGCCGGGTAAGTGAAGTGATCCCCAGCTTACCCGGCTGAAGCTGTTGTGCCGGGTAGCGGATATGCCCCTCAGCTTACCCGGCCAATGTTCAGCCGGGTAACTAATGTGATGTCAGTGCCGGGTGACTTAAGGGGCCCTACTGGTCCATCGAAATCTCCCCTTTAGCCTTAAGC